>JAESVK010001041.1:257371-332167 GCA_017140935.1 Hamamelis virginiana
GGATTTATTTTATAAACTGAAAAAGTTTTTGTTTTACCTTTCCGCTGTGAATCCATGTCTGTGGTTTTTCACAGAACCTTTCAAGCTTATGGTACTTTATTTATGCTTAACCTATGTGCCAGGATGTTGGCACTTTACTTTGCATTGGATATGTTTATTCTTATCGCATAATGCGAATTACGGACATATGTATGAATTTCCATTACATATCATGCTTGCTATATTTATCTTTCATTATGCCCGTGTATGGAAATATTCATGAGTATATCATATTATACATCTGTTTTGACACGTGTCGACTTATCCAGGACGGCGGCAGTAACATCGGATTGGGGCATTACACAAAATGACAACAAACACATATAATATCAGTTTATTGCCATGGACCTTTAAATATAGTATATTAATATAGTGCATTATTTTTAGAATATTGTACAACATATGGTCGTACAAGTGTTTTCACATGTCAATAGATAATATCACATCAGTGTGCTATAGTACTGTGAAGTTTTCTATTTAAACACTATATTTTCACCGAGTTGAACTACATCTTCAAACAATGGATCCTAGAAGTTACACCCTCGGCGATCACTTTTGAAGCTATGGATGTGCATGGTTTCTTGATGATGACTTCCATTACTCGCTTAACCCACGAGAAAGGCAAAGCGAAGCAACTATCACTAAAATGCGAGACGAGTGGGAATATCAAATCCATGAAGCTGAGAATTTGGTGATTGACCTACGTCATTGGGGGGCTCCTATTACATAAAGCAATTACTTTGCCGAGGGCTGATTTCGCATAACTGAGGAAATAGGTTAACATAATTCGTAACGAGAACAACTGGATGGCTGTGAAAGGAAATCAACCATAAACGCAGCGGAAAATAAAATTTTTGGTTGAATTGATTTCCAATAACAATTATTAAAATCATGCTTTTGATGCGTCACTTGATTCCCATCAATGGAGATAGTTAAAGAACTTACATTGAAAGCCTTTAGTTGCAATAAAACTTGAGCCACGCAAGTGAATGGCCTCCAAAAGTATCCACACCAAGCTTGTCATATTGGTCTTGATCCTTTCTTCTTTCAAAACCCTAGAAGAGTAAAAGATGAAAAAACAAGGAGAGAGAAAGAGAACGACCCTAGGGTTTTCCCAATTAAAAATCATGTGCTAGAATGCTTACAAGAGTGGGCATATATAAGACCGGCTCTAGGGTTTCTAAAACCCTAATTGTCTTCTTCTAATTATCTCATAATTGCACATTTGCCTCATGTTTTAACTTTTAATACATGTGGCATCAAATTAAAATTAAATTTGATTTTCCCTTCCCTTCCCTTTCTTTTAACCAATATACATATATGCTTATGGGTGTGTGACTTTTTGGGTTCACAGGCATTCAATAGTAGGTTTGGACAATCAGTGTGTCCTTAAGTAGAACTCTTTCTACTTAGGTTCAATTAGAAATAGTTTTGAATTCCCTTATGAAGAACAAATGATAATCAATGTTCTATGGGCTTCTACTAGTCATGAGTGACACCTAGCAGCATGTCATGACATACTCTGAATACTGTGAAATAATTAAGTGAACCCTTCAGTTAACAGTTAAGACATAATAAGATCCTTCCAACACACAATATCCCAATTAAGTTGTCATTGTATGGATGATTGTCAAACTACCAACTTAATTATACGTAAACGGTTTATCATTACCCATTTGCAAACACTATTTCTTGTCCTGTAAGTTTTATTAGAATGGCTTGAACAGCCACCCTTTGCAAAGCTAAGAAAACAGCCGCATCTCCTAGTCTTTCATAAAGACTAGGCCTTTGAATCATTGTTTCTGTAACGCCCCGATCTAATGCTATTGAGGACCCTCCCGGGTAGGTCAACACATGTCAAATTGAGATACAACTTGATAAGCTCATTTACATTTCCATACTAGGGCATGACGAATAATACATATAACAAGCATGAAATGCAATAATGTTTCATACGCATGTCCCTAATTCGTTAAGTGCAATATGTAGATAAGTTAATACATAATATAGAGTGCCAACATCCCTGGCACATGGGTAAATATCACAATAGTACTAAAATTCAAAGTCAACTGTCTAAAGAAAACAACTACCTAATTTTCAGAACCAACACCCAAAACACCACCCAGCCTAGCACAGTGGGAAAGACTCTCTGTTCCTGCAATCTTGATGCACTATCTTGAGAATCTGCTGTATGAAAGCTGTGAGCATTTGAATGCTCAGTAGAAATATCATTCTTGACTAACAATGATAACAGTGATGCATAAGTCATTATTATGTAATTTTATAAACACATGTGGTTTAAGAACTATACAAGTATCCACAAGTGATATGTTAATATTTCACATCATAAATAGCATGTGTGCTCATGATTCATTCAATACACATTTTAATCACGTTGGCATGGGAGTATTCTCGGTGCCAGTGCCATTCCATATTTACACATTTATGAAAGAGGAGTATTATCATGACTCTTTCCCATTCATCACAATAATAAATGATAGAGGAGTATTCTCGTGACTTCATCTCAATTGCATCCGTTCAACATAATATAATCATAAATAAATCATGGCACAACATCATCATATTTCAACATATTATGGCATGCTTGCACATTCTAACCACATTACAATCATATATATAAACAATATAATATATGCATCAGTTGTTTGTAAATAAGATTCTCGTATTTCATAACATGGGAGAAAACCCTAAAACGTCCATCACCAAAATTAGTAAAAATATAAATATTCCTACCTTAAAAGTTATGCCTCTGACGAGCCTATATGCAAATGCAAAGCTAGGTCGCGTAATGGTCCTCCCACGGACTTTCCATATCTGAAGGAAAAGATAGATGCATATATTTCAACTCTTAATTCAAGCACAAGTCTTAAAGGAAATAAACCAAGACCTCACTTTCTAGTGCGCATCACTCAAGGCTTATAATCCAAGTGATATAGATTCCGTAAACTCCTTTAGGCATATAAAGCCCTTTTAGAACGAACCTAGGATGAGAAAAATAAAAAATGGCTAAAATGACTATAAGCATCTGATTAGTTGACTAGCAATTCCTGATTAGTCAACTAATGAACCTCTTAGTCGACTAATCAATGTAGTTAGTCCACTAATCACAGGTCAGTAGCCAAATTCGAAAATTAAATTGAACTAGTCGACTACTCCTAGTCGACTAGTCCTAGTCGACTAGTCGACTACTGTTCTGCAAAATCCAGGAATCCGAGATTTTAGCTTCTCATTCCTCATCCCAAAACAACAAAACTCAATACCCAACTCAAAACCCAACAAAATAACTTTAAACCAGCTAGATCTACTACTTTTGCACACATTCAAAGCTCCATACTTAAGATCAAGTATGAGTTTTCAACCAAAAACCCATTTTCAACACCCATCATCAAAGCCAAATGAAATATATAACTCAAATCCCATGTAATTCAAGGTAAACCTTCAAATACCACATAATCTAAGCTAAATCATCATCCATGACAACCTAAAACCAACATATTTTACAGATCTAAGATTTAAACCTCAAACCCATAAAATGGGTTTGGAAAAACAAAATGAAAAAGACGAGGAAAACACATAAGCTAACATGCCTACCTTTTCCAGCGAGACGATGTCAATGACGAGCTCTAAAGGATCACGGCCAGACTTCCCTTGCTCACACTCTCTCTCCCGAACTTACCCTCTCCTCTTTAGGTTTCTTCTCAGCCGAGTGATGAAGGAAAAGGGGTTTAACTATCCTTTTATCTGATGGGGACATAGAGGGTATTTTTATATAAAAAAAATTTATACAATAATCAATAAAATAAGGTTAAAAGATTTTGGGTTTTCACAGTTTCCTTCATCAGGACCACAGTTTAGTCCTATGAATTGTAATAAAGCATCTTCCCACTCTTTTTCTTCATCTCTTTGAGGAATTTTGCTCACATCCACAGGGCTAATAAGTTCTACATAGTATCTGGCCTCCATGACATTTGAAGCAACAATGAAGGATTTTTTATCAGCTTCCATCACTTCAAATTCTGCATTTCCATTTAAAAGCCCGATGCATAGAAGATGGAATACATTTATTAGCATGAATTCATTCTTTACTTAACAAAGCATTATAATTTGAACTTCCTTCAAGAATAAAAAATGCCGTCATGGTAGTCTTCGAACCAACAATTAATTTTCCATTTACTTTCTTTTTATTTCCAGTAAATCCAGAGATTACTACTTCAGTTGGGATTAACTTTTGATTATCCAAGTTTAATTTCTTCAAGGTAGTAAGAGGCATAACATTAATTGCTGCTCCATTATCAACTAATATACGATTTAATGGGTATCCAATAATGTTTGCTTTCACATAGAGTATACTCAAATAAAAATTTATCCAAAAATAGGATACAATATTTTAAAATCTTTGAACTAGGATAAATAATAATGCAATTTCAGATTTCACAATAAGTCAATAAAACAAGTAATGAATAAATAACTTGAAATAAAGAAATAGAGTTAAAAAAATCAAACACAACGATTTACGTGGTTCGGTCTCCGCTTATATCCACGCCTCAAGAACTCCATCGAGAGGTTTAATCCACATGCAATCTCCTTCAAGGTGGAGAAACCTTTACACTTGCCTTCTTTCAAGGTGGAAGATAACTCACCCACAAGAGTTTTCACAAAACCCTTACAACTTGCAATACAAGATGATTGAATAGAGAGTTTTACAAAAGATGCTTCAAAAAGCTGATTTGTAATAAATACAAGAGCACTAATAACTTCTTAAATGATCAATGAATATAGCTCAAGCAATTTGTCAAAGAGAAGTGAGTGCAATAAATGCTTGAGAGTAATGAATATCAAGAAAAAATAATAGAGATTAACTAAGTTAGCAATAAATGAGAGTCAAGCTACCTTATATAGAGAACTAAGGCCAAAATGGTCGTTTGAAACCCTTGGAGTCTGATTGGAGAAGATGGGGGTGGTTGGGGCTCATTTAATGCTTGATTAGCTATAAAGAGAAATAGCCGTTTTGAAGTTGCAGAATAATTAGTCGACTAGGACAAGGTGGTTAGTCGACTAACAAGTTAATTTTCAAAAGGTTTTGGCTTCCCGGGCTCGGTTAGTCGACTAGGCACTAAGGGTTAGTCGACTAGCTAAGCAAAACTCAGTTTGAACATTTTCTGGGTTTGTTAGTTGACTAGGCACAGGGGTGTTAGTCGACTACCAACTTAAAACACATTTGGAAAATTTGTCCGGAATCGATTAGTCGACTAGCTAAGGGTCATTAGTCGACTAGTAATTTTGCAACTCAACCATGGCTACTAACCTTCCATTAGTCGACTAGAAAACTATTAGTTGACTAGATCAGGGTGCTTAGTCGACTAACTTAGAATTTTTCAAAACACTGCCTCTGTATTTCACTTAGTCGACTAGGACTAAAGGGTTAGTCGACTAGGGAAGTTGCAATGTCAATATTTCGAAATTCTTAAGTTAAAAACAACATAAAACACTTGGGAAAGTTAACTAAGTGTTTCCAAAGCATTTTTGGCTAATTTTGAAAACATTTTCAAGCATGAATGCTAATGCACAATGAGATGGAAAAAGTTTTCCCTTGAGCTATGCAACATTGAGCATAAGAGAGAGCTTACAAAGAGTTCCTAATCACTAGGAGAGCAACTTGACTTCAAAAAGTCTTCATAAGCTTGAGCAAGTCTTCAAGTAGATCTTCAAGGATTGAACTTCTTTGAATTGCTTTGACACTTGAAGTTTTGATTTCTATGAGCTTTGATTTGGGATCTGAGCTCATTGAATTGCTTGATGAATGTTGATGAGCTCTAATAAGATGTATCTTTAAATCTATGGAGGCACAACACTTAACCATTTGTTAGATAAAAGGTATAGTTTAGTTATCATCAAAATAAGGTCAAGGACCTTAGGGCTAACAATCTTCCCCTTTTTGATGATGACAAACCATAACTTTGAATTATAAATAGAGAGCAAAACGCCCCCCCCCCCCAATTTAGCACAACAAGTATGGTTAAATCAACATATTCAATAAGCAATGAAATATATGGAAGCAACACAAGCTCATACATTCAAAGTATCAAATATTTCTCCCCCTTTGTCATCTCAAAAAGGTAATAAAAGAGAAGAGAAAGAGGAGAATACAACAAAGAGATACACAAACACAATATGCACAATTACAATTTCATTGGTCTAACCATACCAATTTCACGCCGAATTGTGCAAAAACGATCCTCTTGGAGTGGTTTTGTGAAGATGTCCGCCAATTGGCTGTCCGTACTAACAAATTCTAGTTCAACATCTCCCCTTTGCACATGGTCACGAATGAATGGTGCCTAATTTCAATGTGTTTTGTGCGTGAGTGCAAGCATGGATTCTTAGAAATATTAATAGCACTAGTGTTATCACAACAGATAGTAGGTATGTGAGTGAAATGGATCCTATAGTCTTCAAGTTGTTGTTTCATGTACAAAACTTGAGCACAACAACTTCCGGTGGCAATGTATTCCGCTTCGGTGGTGGAAAGAGCTACCGAAGTTTGTTTCTTGCTAAACCAAGAGACAAGTGAGTGGCCAATAAAATGACAAGTGCCACTAGTGCTATTTCAGTCGGTTTTACAACCGATAAAATCCGCATTTGAAAAACAAGCAAGTTAGCACACTCCCCAGAAAGAAGATCATTAGTAGCACCGAAAATAATATCATCAACATAAATTTGAACAATTAACATATCACTATCTTTAAGCTTTATGAAAAGTATAGTAACTATTTTTCCTCTAATGAAACCATTTGAGAGCAAAAAACTACTTAAACTTTCATACTATGCTCTTGGTGTTTGTTTTAAGCCATAAAGTGCTTTAGAAAGTTTGTAAACATGGTTTGGAAAAGTGTTATCTTCAAAACTGGAAGGTTGTTTAACATAAACTTCCTCCGTAATGTAACCATTTAAAAATGCACTTTTCACATCCATTTGATACAATTTAAAATCCTTAAAACTAGCAAATGCAAGTAGCATGCGAATATCTTCAAGTCTAGCAACCGGTGCATATGTTCATCATAATCAATGCCTTTTTGTTGGTTATAGCCTTGTACAACAAGTTTTGCCTTATTCCTAATCACATTACCATCTTCATCTTTATATTTCGAAAAATCCATTTTGTGCCTATGATGGTATGGTCATTAGGTTAAGGTACAAGTTCCAAAACTTTGTTTCTTTTAAATTGATTAAGTTCTTCTTGCATGGCCATAATCCAACTATAATCATTTTCGGCTTCAATAAAATTTTTAGGCTCAATTTGAGAAACAAATGAGATATGGTTACAAGCATCTTTAAGAAAAGAGCGAGTATTTACTTTGCGTGAAGGATCACCAATTACTTGATCAATTGGATGATTCTTCACAAATCTCCAAGCTTTTGGCAATTCTTGTAACTCTTGAGGTTCACTTTCTTCAATTGGAGGGTCCTCCTTTGGTTCCTCTTGAGGTGCATCATTTGTTGAAGAATCACTAATGTTAAGCTTACCAAGCTCTTCATACTCGCGAGTAGGTTTCACTCTCCTAGAGAGTGAGAGCGCGTGAGAATGTATTTAGCCTAAAATTTTGTGGAAAAATTCATAAAAATATTAAAAATATTGGTGTAGGTACATTGGAGTGTTTGGCACCAGAGAAAATTATTTGGAATTTTCAAAGTTTAGGAATTTTTAACTTAAAATTTGATTTTAAAAACCTTTGTATTTTTAACCAAAAATGTTTCAAATTGATTTATTATCATTAATAAACATATTTTAGTATTTTTGGTGAAGAAATTTGTATTGAGCATACTTCCATAATTTTATTTAAAATTTTTGGAGAAAAATTCATATTGGGCTTTATAAAAAATTCTCATATATGTTTATTTATTAAAAGGCTCAATAAAATTTTTTTGTTAACATTATATAAACTGTTTTGGGAGATTTAAAGTTTTGATCAAATATGAGTTATGGTAGTATTTGGGTAAGTTTAATCCAAATAAATACCCTAAATTTCAAGTTTTATTCATTAAAAATGTGATTTTATTCTTAAAATTCATATTTTTGAAAGTCCTATTGTTTTTAGATATTTTTGGAGACCTCAAATTATATGATTTCAAATATTTGTAATAAAAAGCAAATGTTTTAAATTCTAGGGGATTAAAGACCAAATAAATTGGATTTTTGGGCACCAAATGGTACTCAAATAAGTCCGTTGGGACTATGGGTGTGAGCGGGTCGATTGGGGGCGGGTGAAGGGTAAAACCGCCAACCAACCTGCCCTTGGCGGGTGGCTAATCCTCCCAACCACCAACTGACCCACACACCTTAATAATCGGCGGTTGGATGAAAAAATTGGTGAATTTCAACCGACAGGTGGGCGGGTCAATCAATAATAATTTTTTTTAAAGTCACCTAAAATCTCTAAACTCATTTGAACAAGCAAAGACACTTAACAATACACTTTTAGGTTCTTTAATTATTAAACTATAATTCGCATGGGACTCATCCATAAACTATTTAAAACATAAATATAAAAATTATAAAAATGATGTAAGACACATAAATTGAAAGTATATACATATTAATATAAATAAGAAAGAAGAATTAGGGGCCACATTCATATAAAATAGGGTAAGTATATTTGACAATGGGATGAAATTTCTGCTCAAAAGGGATGAAGAATGCTTATCAATTGGAAAAGATAATAAACAAAGTATAAAGAGAGACATCTCATGCGTAGATCGATGTAATTCCACTCACATTTGAACATTGAATATAATGAAGAACAAACACATCACCACTTTATAACATAATATTTAAATGCCTTGGAGGATCTATCCGACATTTTACAGTACAATTTGATGGCAAAGAAATAGTTATAAATTTATAGCATGTATTTTGCTTTTGGCCTTTTTTGTTTATGGTTTCTGCTTTCTAACTTTTCTAACATGTATTTTTTTTTTAAATTTATAACAAGTATCTTAAATCATTTTATGTAAATTTATTATTTATATATATAAATATATTTATATATAAATGTTGGCGGGTGGCTGGTCTTCAGCAGGTTTTGGTATTGACACCCACCAACCAACCCAACTCATAGAATTTCTATCTCATCCACCCGACCCCACCCCACCCGCTATGAGATATGTAACAGCAGGTTGCAGGTTGGTTTGGTTGGGGTCGAGCGGGTACGGCGGGTTGAACGAGTTTTTGCACACCCCTAGTGGGGACTTCTGTGAAAAAAAAGATGTTGTGGATTTAGGGACTATGTTGATCTATTTGGCTAGTGAACGAGAACACGTACACGAACATAATTAGGAATAATATTTTTATTATTATTATTCTGAATAGCGATGTGGTTATCTTGATTCTTTTGAACTCAAGCATGCGATAGTAGCAAAGTTTATAACATGATATTGTTGTTCTTTATAAATAACATGATGTATAATATGGGACATGTTATTTGTTATGCATAAAATATAGGGAAAATGATCAATAGGCTCCTGATTATGGTCTTTTTTATCACTAAGTCTAAAGTATAAGATTTTATACTCATAGGCCCTCCAGGTCAAATTAGAAGTCAACTAATAAGAATAGATTGTCTATAATACCATTTCCTTATTTTAAGCTTGATTTTAGTTAAGATATTATTTCATGATTTATTGTGATTAGGTAATTTAATATTTGAATAACATCTCCTACAGATCAGGTAAGTGTGATATAGGTAATTTTTTGTTTTATTTTTGAATTTGAATTGTAATAAAAGTATTGGAGACCTTTCATTATCTAAACTCGATAACAACCCCAACACTTGTTTTCTCTCAAACCTCCATAGCCTTACGTGTTCCAGCTATCACGACCCACCCAGACACTTCCTGGTCATTGCCCCAGCATCACGACTCTCTTCTGCCCCAATCAATCACTCATGGATGTTTTCCAAGTAGTAGCTGACTCTTTTCAGCCTTCCTCCATCTGCAGCCATTGATTAATTTCAAGCACTTCCAGTTCTGTTCTCATATATCTGCTACTATTATTGTTGCTTCAAGGAATTTTAAAGTGGGTGATTTGTTCCACAAAAAAGGTAGTTTTATTTTCTTTTTTACAGGATTTATATGCATATTTATATATTGTTTCATTTGTGTATGAAAGTTTTATTTTACAGAGATACGAGTATTTCTGTAAATTCCTAGTCCAAAGCATATTTGATTCGATATGAATCTAGAAACATGGAAAAATTCCTGAAAATCATATTGTAGAAAGTACCTCTAAGTAGGTGGGATTTTGCAATGCTACATATGCAGTAACTTCATCAGCAACAGACACATTATACAATTGCTTTGCCTTCCAAAGTTATTCAATAATGCTCAAAGACAATGCTCATATCCCACACGAAGTCCAGATAAGCTTGTTTCAGTGTTTTGTTGCAATGTAAGAGTCTAACAGTTTCACATAAAATGAAGTAAATTAATATAACGAAGATAATTTCTAGGTGATGAATCTTAAATTAATATAGGAAATGAACAATAGCATAGAGATTTATCATTTTGAAGTAGTTTGCTGTCTTGGAAAGAGGTTCTAATCTCCAAATTACATTTCCATTCCTCCTGCTGTCTTGGATCAGCCAACCATAGTAGAGATCAATTAGACCTTTGGTCATTCGTTAGACCAACTATGAGTCACGTCCTCAATGAGTCATGACTATGGGTAATGGTTTAAAATTAAAAATCATGCCGTTAATGAGTAATGACTCTGCATATTGAATCAAATATCAAAAGTCACGACTCTACTCAATAGTCTTTTTTTTTTTTATCAAGAGTCACACCCTCAATGAGGCATGACTCAGATTAATGAGTAAAAAACTTGTCAAACAAATAACAATAAGTTCACAATGAGTCATATGTTTTGACTCAGCCCAAATAGAGTCATGTATATGTGATTTAAGTTCATAGTGAGTCATATTTAAATTGGTGATTTATGTTCTGCAATAACTGCAACCTTCAATTATTTTTGCTAAAAAAATTGATGAACTTGAATGGTGATTTTTTTATCAATTATATAAGAAAGTTTCATATACTTGATTTTCGGATTTATTCGATATACATATACACACACACATATATAAACACACAAACATATACTTATATCTATGTAAATTCTAAAAACATGTATATGAAACTATCTTCTAATCCCTTGTTTTCATTAATTATATACACACACATGAATACGAGCATGCATAGACATGTAAAACAAATAATTTTGTTATTTGTAATTTGTTATTGTTTTTTTTTTTTATATATATATATTTTATATTTGTCTTTGTAGATGGATTTGAGTAATATAGTATTACTCTTGTGCAAATACTATACCAAATCCACAATTATTCTGCTGAATAGAGATCTCCATCTGAGAAGATGGTAGACATTCTATGTTTTAAATTAGGCATTTTGAAACGGGATTCTGTTAGCATATTTTATTCATTACCCGAGCACAAACAATGCATGCTTGATGACAATGAAGATTTGGAAAATTTTCTCTTGATGGCATCTCATTTAAGGATTGAGGATTTAGAAGTTTCTATGTGCAGTACGTGGCGATTACCCTGATAGTAGCAATGGAGAATTTGAGCTGTTTGAGGGTCATCAAAATTTCACATCCCATAATTCTGAGCCCGATGATTTTGAGATCGATCATCTTCTTAATTATTGCCCTCATAAGAAGAAACCTCTTCTTTATGATATTTGGGTATTCAGTATAAAAAATGTGGGCCAACATTTTAAAGGGGGTGCAATAGAGTTTCGTTATGTGCTATCCAAATATGCTGTAAAGCTGGGTTTTGAGTTCGAGTATGTAAAGAACGAGGACAAAAGGGTCACAACTGAATGTACATTGCGAGAGGAGAGAAACTGCATGTGGCGCATACATGCCTCAGGTGAATTGGGTGATGTATCAATTCAGATCAAGACGATGAACAATGTACACTCATGTAGAACATATATACTGACTAGTAAGAATAGACGAGTTACGGCGGATCTTGTGTGCGAATGCATCATCGACCAAGTCAAGGTTAGTCTAAATACAACTCCAATCGCTATAATGAAATACATGAGATCGGACTACGGAGTTGAGGTAACTTATCGAGTTGCTTGGTCAGCCAGGGAGAAGGCAAGACGTGAATTATTTGGTGATGAAGCAACATCATTCAATGACTTGCAATGGTACATTGATGAAGCAACGCGAAAGAACTAGGGGAGTTTCTTCAAACTCGAATTAGATGAAGATGAAATGCATTTCAAGAGATTGTTTTTTACTTTTTATGCATGTATTTATGGTTTTAATTACTATAGGCCAATGTTGTTCATCGATGACAAGTTTTTGAAAGGGAAATACAAAGGCCATATATTGTCTGCAACTGCCAAAGATGGGAATAATGGTAATATATCTAATTTATGTTTTTTTAAGGTTGTTTATATGGGTATTAAAAGCCATTTGTGTTCAGAGATACAAGTATATCCGTACACTATTCAAGATTAATAGAGATTTTTTTATTAAAATGTGTGTTAATACTTTTTAAATATTTGATTTTGCAGGAATCTATCCAGTTGCTTTTGCAGTCGTTGATGCCGAAAATGAGGAAAATTGGGCTTGGATTATTAAAAATCTTCAAAGAATCATTCCCAACGATCGTGTGTATTCTATTGTTTCCGACCGGCATGGTGGTTTGCTTAAAGTCATGCCAAGGGTATGACCAGATTGTCACCATACATTTTGCATTGTGCACATGAAGAATAATTTGAGGGACAAGCGGAGGAATATAAAGAATTCGAAATCAAAGGAGGCTGTAGTCACCAAGTTTGGAGATTGTGTGTATGCACCAACTAAAGATGCATTTGATCAACATATGGATACATTGACATCATATTCGAATCAAGACAAAATTAAACCTTTTTTGGAGAATTTGTATAATCCAAAGCATTGGTCTAATGCTTTTTTTTTTAAGGGCAACGTTATGGGGAGATGACTTCAAATGTGGTGGAATCATTTAATGCATTTATAGGGGATGCACGTGACAAACTAGTGATGAAGCTTTTCGATACTATTCACTCTAAAATTATAGAGAAAATTGCAGAATCCAGAAAATTGACTGTTGGTTGGAAATCAGTAGTAGGCCCCGTGATTGTCAAAATATTACAAGAAAATTTCGCGGAAGGTAGGACTTGGGAGATTCGTACTGCCGACTTTGATGTTTGTAAGGTGTGCTCAATTCCATCCGTTATGGTTGACATTAGGAAGCGTACTTGTTCGTGTTACCAATGGCAACTCAATGGTCTTCCATGTTCACATGCTGCAGTTGCTATCCAAAAGAGTGGTAGAAACTTGGACAACCTTGTGGATCCATTTTTTTTATGTTTCCTACTATAGGGAGGTTTATTCAAAGACAATCTACCTCGTCCCTTCAATTGGTCAACTATATTGGGTATGCAATGAGGAGTTTATTCTTCCTCCCAATAGTAAAACACAACCCGATAGGCCAAAAAAGAGGGAATTCCGCGTAAGAGGTGAGAATGTGAGGTTAATTAAGTGTGGGAGATGTGACCACATAGGTCACCATAATAGGAAGACTTGTAAGGCGCCATTGTTTGATCAGTAGGTCTTAACGTTATGTAGTTTGACATGTCAACATTTTGTTGATCACATTCAATAAATTTTGATTTGCTTTGTTTTTGTTTTTGTCTTTGTTTTTGTTTTTATTTTTATGTTCATAATTCAAAACTTATCTTCTTATTTTTTTTCTTTTATGAATACACTTTGGCTTTTGGATTTTGGTTAACTTTTGTTTAGGTGTGTATAATCATATATCCTTCTATCTTACTATTTCTGCTAGCAGTGAATGTTTTTTTTGTAGGTTTAGTGTCCTGACTCTATGTATGTTCAATTTTTCATAACCCGTTTTGGATGTTTGTGGACAGGTTCTTAAATTCATTTTATTCACTTTTTTGATGAGTCATCACACTCTGGAAATACATGAATTTGTTAATCAATAAACCATAGAATAAGTTATGCTCATATACCAAGGTCATCATCTCATCGTGTTGAGTCTGTGACTCTGATAAAATATGATCCCATTAAACATTATGTGATATTGGCTCCTTGGGTCGTTCAAATCATATACTCAATCATTTTTAAATTAAATTCAAGCGTGCGTCCTTGAAGCATCTTGGTCTCTTAAGGATTAGATTATTCCAAAACCTAATTATTGATGATTTTAGTTTACATATATGAACTCTTGTGTACATATGTGCGCACGAACTCCCACATTCAAATATTACCTGTACTTTTAGTGAAATGTTTGATGATTGATGTGTGTGTAATAGAGTAATGGTGTTGATATCCATTCCTATTTATTATTATATTTGATTTGAGGGACGAATTGCGTTTTTTATCCTCTTTGCATTTACTTGATTTCATTTTAATTTCAAACGTTTCAGTTATGCCAAAGTGTCTCTATAAGTCTGATGTGTTTTTGAGTTGTGGCATGGCATATTAAATGCTTGAGCCTTTTAAAATCTATTTCAACACACACCATTGAAGAATGGTGTGCCTCTGGTTTTTCAACTACAGTATTAGTTCTGGCACTGTATTAGGGTGCCTATGGAGACTGAGTGATTAGAAGTGGTTGATATATATATATATATATATATATATATATGATTCTAGGTAGCTGGGATTTACTAATAGGAATTGAGTTGTAAGACAATTTTTCTCTGCTAGCAATGAGTTCTATGGATTCCGGTGTGTAATGACTCATCAAAAAAGAAAATAAATGCATTAAGAAACTGTCCACAAACATCCAAAATGGGTTATGAAAAATTGAAAAAACATGAGAGTCTGGACTCTAAACCTACAAAAAAAACCTTCACTGCTAGCATAAATAGTAAGATAGAAGGATATATGACTATGCACACCCACCAATGTAAGCCATGTAAAACCAAATAAATACAAAAAAAAAAAAATTTCAACCCAAAAAATCCCATCTTAAGGAATCAATATATACAGATTTGTGTTTCACCACAAATTACAAATTGAATTTTCATCAAATTTCAGTTTTCATTAAGTCTGGAAATCATCATCTTTTTTAGAATTGTTGATGTATCATCTTGAATTGATTGCAATTTTCTTGTCCTATAAGGAATGTTCTGATCAAATTTACAAGAAATTTTCATGTTTCTTGAGCCGATACAGTTTTTGGGAGGACTCGCTGCATTGTAGGTTTGGGCTCTATTGATTCTCCTGCAGTAAAAATGTGTTCTCTCATTATGGTGCCCATGCTTAGACAGTATTTTCATGTACATGCACACATTTACCCCACAATCAAGCCTGCACAATTGATCGCAGTTTTAAATATAAAAAACAATGTATTGATACGTAATGTTTTACTGTTGAATTATATATGCATACGTACAATCTAGGTTTTTGTTGGGGACATTCTCTATCATAAAATATGGGCAAAACTTCAACGTCCTGTGTAGTGTATCCATTTTCTCCTTCCACAGTTGGATTATAATATGATTCAACATATTCTTTCTGCAAATATATATATATATATTGGTTGAAGTTTATGTTTGTTTTCATATTCACATTAATAAACAATTATATTAATATAAATACTAATTGTCTATTTTCTTACCAACTCATTACACTCCTTAAAGAAAATGTCCGATGTGCCTTTGGTTCTGGGCCTTAAGGAGTTGTAGAAGTTGCTGCGGTTTAGTGGAAAGAATAACAAGTTGAAACCCCGCCCAGCCTTTTCAAGATCATTATCAATCAAATTCTCACGCTTTTCTTTATCACAATCAGTGAATAGTTTCTTCACAATGAATAAAAATTACATTCATTAGGTATACAAACTATTTAATGTCCCAAACTGTTGTTGTTTATGTGCAATTACCAAACTGATGCATGAGAAGAAAAAGAATATATTCTTTAATTCCTTGTTTGCCACCTCCATTTTTCGTTGATTCCGAGCCAATATACATGTGTATGCATCAATGACCCGATAACAATTAACATTGTTAATAAATTGGTACGATCATCAAAGCATAAATCATATACCAAGTCTCCAATACCAAGGAGTCATTACTATGAGAACAAACCGTCTAACCACAAAACATATAAGCTATGATTATCACAAACATGCATACATGGCAATTTCAACAAGCCAAGTCACCATTTCAAACAAATAAATCCAAAATTATATATAAAAAAAATCATCATATATACTTATTATCTGTATCTAAAACTACATATCATAACCATATAAAATCATAGTGTAATGTATATTTAAACACATAAATATCCTTTATCACCTAATAATCTTGCATTTCGAAGCATATGCATAGAGTCACCAAACCAATAATGAGCCATGAAACTGTTTATCAAAAAAATTCAAGACAATTACTATAATGTGCCATGACAAAGATTATCAAATCAACACATGTCAAAGAACAATGAATAATGAAACAAAGTCATAACAGGTTTCGATGTCTCCTCTATCAACCAACAAAAAAAAAAAAATAGTTATAAAATTAAAACCCTCCTCTATAAGTATCGGTGTATCTAAAACCATTTTTCATTACCATTTCCCAAACATATTGTCATATAAACATTAAATGACAACTAAAATACTGAGTCATGTCTCTAACAAACAGTGAGTCGTATGCATTGAATCAGACCAATCAGAGACAGAGAGTCATGTACATCAAATAAACACATAACAAAGAACTAAGAAAGATTAAAAACTTGTGAGGAATATATACTTACAAAGTTTGACACATCCCGTTCCATAAATAACATATTAATATCATCCAAACATGCATTTTGTTCTTTTCAACCCCACTCCACACAACGGCCCTGAAAATTATATCAAATAATAAACCATATTCAAAATATATTGTTTATTATAATTCATTATTTATTTATATGGACTGAAAATATAAAACTTACATTAATCCCCCATCCTTGTGAATCTTTGTAAGCACATCCCTATCAATAGTCTCCAACATTTTGCCAATAGATATGTTAAGAGAGAAGGGACACGGGCTTCTCTGTTTTTTGGCAGTTCTCTCTTCTGTGTCATCCACATAAATCACATCTTGAGGAGCATCATTATGACCCTCTGTTGTTTTTCTACTTTCCTCGTCCTTGGGCTTCCTTTTTTGTTGTTGCCTTCTTGTTTTTGGATTTGCATACTCTGGCAATTGAAGAGTTTTTCTGTCTTTTTCTTCCACTCTATTCACAAAGGATGACGGTGACACAACATCTCCCTTTTTCATATTCCTCTCTCTCCCTTTCGATGTCCTGACTTGATAAGTATTTTGGGGTACCACTAATTGTTGTTTTGAAAAATATAAAACAAATAGATAATCATTATAAATCACAAAAAATTGTATGAAAAAATTGTCATATGTATATACATATATACGGTTAATCAAAAATTTACAGAACATAGTACCTTTTTTCCATTTCCAATTTGATTGTAAGATCTCTGATTTTTGCTTCGTATTCCCTATAGATCTCACTGCTATATTTTCTGATGGTCTCAATTATCTTTAAATGGTGAGAAATCAATTGATTCTTGGCCATCAAAATATGTTGAAATTCAGCAGTCTTTGATTGTTGTTCCTTATACAACCTATCAATTTCCTTCTGCAATGCTTCAACAGAATGATCCTTTTTGTATTCTGACCTTTGTGTGATGTTGTGGACTTCCAATTCCAGAATTTGAGCATCAATGATGGTTTTTTCACTGAGTAAACTTGAAATTCTTATTTTTTGCTCTCATTCTCAGCCCTCAACTTGTTAATCTCATCTTTCATTGACACATAAAAATTATCTGGAGTATCCTCTTTGTGTGTTTGATCTCTGTCCATTGCATTAAATAGACTCTACAACCTGTCATTGAATTGATCACTTCCTTTATATGGCACAATTATTTTTTCATTGGAAATTGTTTGACACCCATCACTTGTACGTTCATCATTTGAATTCCCATAATCCGATTCATCTTCTAGATTTATTCTAGTACTGTCATTTTTGACTTCAACCTATAAAAATTGGACTGTTTTAAAAATGAAATTTAAGCAAACTGAAATGTAAAAAACAATAAAATCATAGTGAGTCAAGAATATAAACCTACAAAACACGGTGACATATTAGTATAACATGATTCAGACCAAGATGACGATGGTAACTGAAAAAATTTCCTCTACTATTTTCAATCTTTGTAGTAAGGTACTGACATGAAAAAAAAATAATAATATCATTTCCATGATTGTTACCATCTCAAATTCATGTGTATATGTGCATTTCAAATTATCATGATATAGTTTTCTCATATACTAAAACCCCATTTCATTATCAACAACCAACAAACCAATTTATACATCCATGTCACAGGGATTCAATAAAATATACAAAACTAAAAACACCAAGTTTTCATAAAACCCCAAATCAGAGTCACATGTATATATGTTCATTTAAGTAAGACCATGATATAAATTTATATCATATATCATATACATGAATATCTTTTATACAGAGAGTCATGACTCAACAACATCACCCATAAGAAAATGAATTGTAAGTGTTTGCCTTATGCCTTCCGCCTTGTTGGTTGATTTTGATGATAACAATCATTATATTGTGATTCTACTTGATTTGCATCTTTTGTATATGTGCAAGTATTTTTGTGTATATTTGAAATCATGAATTGTGGTAAAATTCATGATGATATTTGTATCTTTGTATCATGAACTTATTCTTGCATCATAAATTTGTTTTACCTAAAATATGCATATACTTTAAATGATAGTCTTTAGTATATTTATATGCATATTGTTAGGGGGAGCCACAAATCATTAATTGATTCATTTGTTTATTCAATTGTGCATATGAATACTTTGTTATAAACTCTTGTTAAATGTCAAACTTTGTTGAGTTATTATTTGGATAACCTTGTTGAATATTTGGTTGTCATTATTTGATTGAACCCTTGACATTATCAAATGGATATATTATTAAATGTCATGCTTATGCTATGGTTATTTGAATTTAATCACGTGGTTCTTATAGTTGCCATCTAGCGCATATCATGTGAAAACAAGATTCATAGAGTCAAGCCATCATGAAACTCATACACTACAATGAACCTTATGTGAATATGAATATGTTGTATATTCACTAAGGATCATGAAGAGAGCCTTTGCATTGATGCAATCCATTGATGAAGCCTAGCACAAGCCAAGCACAAGACTCGAAGATTCATTTATGAAAATCTTGCTTTTATTCTTGTGTGTGAGTGCTTAGGAATCTTCATTGTGAATCTCTCTTTAGGATGAATTAATTGGCTCAATTGACTATGACTTAAAGACCATAGGTTTTAACTTGGAAAATCACATTTTGGTCACAAAATTGATTCAAACTCATAATGGGCTTTATGGACTCAAAAGACAAAATGTTTTATAAAATGCTGATTTTTTTCTGACAAAAACTTCCAACTTAAAATGGGCATATCTCCCTCATCCGAACTCTGTTTTCGATGATCTTGGTGTCCACGGAAAGCTTGAGAAGTCTAGTTTTTGAATATATAAATTTCAACTCAAGAAAAAATTTTCATTAGTCGACTAATCACCATGTCTAGTCGACTAATCGAAGTGCAGTAGCTGTTTTCTGGAAAAATAAGCTTCTAGTCGACTAACACTTTTTCCTAGTCGACTAATCACCCTCTTAGTCGACTAAAAACCTTGCCTAGTCGACTAACCGTACCCGGAAACATTTTTAAAGGTATTTTTAAACCTTCTAGTCGACTAACACTTGTGCCTAGTCGACTAATCGACCTGAGAGTTCATAACAGCTAGTTTTTAACGGCTCTATTTTGTCTCTGAACGACCATATTCATTATTGAGGCTATTAATACTCATCATATGAGTCTTGAATGAACTAATGATCATACACAAACATATACAAACTTAGTTTACATCATTTTGTGTGATTTAGTTAAGATTCATCATCTTCTCTTGAGCCAAATAGTTTAAATCCTTTAGAGATATTAGTGTGAGCTCTTATTTGTATTTCATCTACTCATCGAGGAGTTTTTCTATTTGTACACACATCAAATCTTTGTATATCTTGTGAGATTGGAGAAGTGCTCTTGGTGAGCATTGGAGAGTTACTCTTTGTGAGCATTGGCCAAGCGTTCTTTGTGAAGCTTGAAGAAGTGTTCTTTGTGAGCACTAGTGGGTTCTTTGTGAGCCATAGTTGAAGTTCTTTGTGAGCTTGAGGTGAGAGTCTTCCACTTGGGATAAAGAAGACTGTGTAAAGGTTTCTCCACATTGAATGAGCTAATCCTTAGTGGATTGTTGGGAATCATTGGGCTGAGGCACAGGGCGAGGAGCAGGCGGAGTCCGAACCTCGTTAAATTGTTGTATTTGATCTCTCTATCCCTTCTCTTATTTCAATTACTTGTTTTTATATTTGCTTCCATTGCTTAGTAATTGAACACTAATTTTATTTGGTAATTATTTGCAAAAGTTTGCAAAAAACCCTATTTACCCCCCCTCTAGGATTATATATTTGGGACAACAGTAAGCAAAGTGGAAAAAAAAATAAAAAATTTAGTTTCAAAACTCTAAACCCATATATAAATATATATTTATATATATTCAATAATATTTATTTTACCTCAACAAGTATCCTGTCTCTGACAATTATTATCTTCATTTTTTTGTGAAGAGCTCCAAGATCACATTTAACCAAAACCACATATGATTGCTCACTACTGGCTAACGACTTCAGCAATTTAGTCTTCTCACATACCCAGTACTGAAACCCATAAAACAATTTGATAAAAATTAGAACGATGACATTAGGAACATCAAAACAAATTATAAGTATTATATAGATTTTCAACTCACCAAGAATGAGATCACACAACCTGTTACTTTCTCAGGGTTCATGAAATGAACAGACATTGAATCCATTAGAAATTTATGTATTTTCTCACTCTAAGCATACTTTTGGATTGCACTCAAATCTTCAACATACTTGACTATGTCCCAAATAAGTTTTGGGATGATGTTGTGAAGATTATGTTAGAGATATGCCCTAAAACCAATCATAAAGAGCATATCAGTTTCACATTATATTATTTAGAAGGTATAATTTGTCTTGTATATTAAATACTAGTATTGACCCGCGCGATGCGCGGCAACCACAAATAGAATTATGAACAATAAATTAATTAGCACAACAAAAAAATGAAAAGAAAATAATGTTTACTCTTTATCGAAGTACGGTACATAAAAATCAAATTCATTTTAGTGGAAAAACTTATGAAATTAATAAAGATTCACTAAATATTAACATGAGGAAGGAATCCTATGAAATAAAGCACAACTAATTCAACTCTTCTTCAATTGCTTTCCCACAATATTTGTCATATATCTGTAAAAAAAAAAAAAATACAATTTTTAAATAAATCATACGTAATAATGACGTAAAATAAATTTATTTATATTTATTTCATTGTATATTAAGTTTCATATACCTTGTGATTTTCATGCACATTGACATGTACTTTTTTTTTATGATCGTGTTTACGACGCCAATAGAACTGCATATTAGAGTGTCAATTTATCAAGCATTATGATAAACTAATAATGGATGTTAAAACATATTTTCAAAATGTTACAGTCTTGACGTATGCGTACTATTTATTTCTTTTTTTCTTCAAAACATCCTTTTTCACATATCACTAAACATAACATATATGCTTATATTATAAATTAGCATTCATTATATGTTAAAAATAATTTAATTCAATTTTTACTGTTACTTTATAAGTTTCTATCATATACCCCCTCCAATCTCAAATTCTTAAAACTAATCTATTTCAAATGACACAAATCTCAAATTCTTAATCCCGATATTTTATCCTTTCTATACTTGAATTTGGTAAAATATTCAGACTAAAAGAAAATTATAAATAATTAGAAGATAAATTCAAACCTATTGCCTATTCCCACAATCCCATTCCGTTTCAGATATTATCTCATTCTTTTATTTCAAATTATTCAAACTTATTTCCAAATCTATCATAAAAATTAGGAGAATGGGTGTGAATTCAGAAAAAAAAAAAAAAAAAAAAAAAAAAAAAAAAAGAGGATAAATATAAATGGTGGAGTACGGTTTGAAGTTCTAAAAATTAGGAGAGTGGGTTAAATACTCAAATTAGAAGTTTATGTTTTTTCTTTTTATTCTCATGTTTCTAGCTTTTTTTATGGTTTAAATACTCAAATTTGAATCTCAATAGGATACTAAAATTGGTAGAAATAATTTGAATTTTAAAAATAGAATAATATATCTAGTTATCTTATAATGATATTTAGTTATCTTATCTTATAATAATATGCATATATGCATGTTAATGGTGGATGAAGGAGGGGCCAGGAGGGGGGGTTTGTTTTTGTTTTGCTTTGAAAGACAAGTTTATACTTTATAGTTAGCCAAAACATCTATAATTTATGACAAATCAACATCAATTCAACGCGGTAAATGTTAATGGTGGGTCCACACT
Organism: Hamamelis virginiana; assembly: GCA_017140935.1. Lineage (NCBI taxonomy): Eukaryota > Viridiplantae > Streptophyta > Magnoliopsida > Saxifragales > Hamamelidaceae > Hamamelis > Hamamelis virginiana. The sequence goes on from JAESVK010001041.1 coordinate 280,078, forward strand.
CATCTATAATTTTATTGATAGGATTCTTCAATGATATATGCTTAAATTTGAACCACATATAGCGTGAAATCTTAGGTTCTGACTTGAGTTGGATCAGCCAATTAATACACAAATATTGTGTTTGACTTAGCTTGGAATTTCTTTTTAAAATCAATCTAACAACAATTTAGCTTCTTTAATTGGGACTCTTCTAAGATGGTTTTTCCTATAGAAGTAAAAAGTGTGAAGGGACCTAGCTGATTAACTTAACCCAATTTTAACAATTTTCAAATAGGCCCAAAGTGTGAAAGGACCTAGCCGATTTACTTAACCCAATTTTAACAATTTTCAATTAAATAGTCCCTTAATTATTAGTCGTAAATGTTAGAGAGCTGAGTACGTGCACATACTTTAAGCTAGATTAGGTACTAAGCGACAACCTTGTAGCATGGTGACATATGTATCTTGCTTTCAATAGGGTCTTTGAATTTGTTTGGGAGCGTATCGATATCGATTTATATATGAAAATGTATCGATATTTATGAATTGTCAGAAGTTTGAAAAAAAAGAAGGGATAATCGATAAAGCTTAAGTTGGCCGGGTTTATATAAATCACACCCTTTTGTTTTTGCATGGCAGAATTAGACCCCAACCAATTACTCTTGCATGTTTTCAGATTGCAGAATTGGCCCCAACCATTATAGAAGTAGTCTATTGGCAAAGAATACGATCCCTAAAATTTCCTGTCTATCTAAAGGTATGTTTCGGACAAATACTCCAAGGCTGCATCGATGTAGACAGATCTTCCATGAAATTTATCTCTATATCTTCCATTTATATATAAGACAGATGATGTAAACACATAGAGAACTTTAAGGTTCCCAATCTAGCTAAGCAGGCAGAAGTGACCATAACTGCAACAACTTCAAACATGACCAGCAAATTACATGCTCATGTATAAATATATTTAGAGAGAGAGAGAGAGAGAAAAGGAGGATCACCTGTACAACAATTCGGCAACCCACCACTTGAGCATAGAATATATAAATAGAAATGGAAAGAGAAGAAACACAGTCTAAGACGTAAAAAATTAGAAACAAAATATATTTCTTGTTATATAGAGAGAGAGAAATAAGAAGAAGAAGAAAAAGATGGAGAAAAGAAGAAGATACTTGGTCCTTGGAAGCAGCAGCAGTAGCGTGGAACTGTGGAGAGAGAGAGAAAGAAATAGAAATATAGTCTAAGATGTAAAAAATAGAAACAAAATATATATCTTATTATATAGAGAGAGAAATAATAATAAGAAGAAGAAGATACTTGGTCCTTGGAAGCAGCAGTAGTAGCATGGAACTGTGGAGAGAGAGAAAAAGTTCCAGGCTGAGAAGAGACGTGGGGTTGCTGGAGAGAGGGAGAGAGAGGGAGGAGGCGTAGAGAGAGAGAGAGGAGGGGGCCTTCACCTATTATTCTTATATAATAAATTATCTAAATTCAAAATTGAAATCTTATCTTAATATAAATTAGAACTAATTGTGAGAGAGAGAGAGAGAGGAGGTTATCTGCTTGGAGAGAGACAGGATGGGCTTCAACTCTTATCTTATAAAATGAGATTTTTATAAAATTAAATAAAATAAAATCAGCCAATGAGAATGAAGAAAATGAGAGAATTAAGGAGAGAAGCTGGAGAGAGAGAAGGCGTTGAGAGAGAGGAGGCGTGGAGAGAGATAGAGGGGCCTTATCTAAATTCAAAATTGAAATCTTATCTTAATATTAATTAAAACCAATTGAGAGAGAGAGAGAGAGGAGGTTATCTGCTTGGAGAGAGAGAGGATGGGCTTTATTTATAAAATTAAATAAAATAAAATCAACCAATGAGAATGAAGAAATGAGAGAATTAAGGAGAGAAAAGAGTGAAGGAGGGAAGCGATGTGGGAGTGCCACGTAGGATGAATCAACTGCTCTATCTATAATAAGATATAGATGATAAAGTCCATGAATGAATGATAAGAGAATATACATCTCAAGTTGTTGAGATAGAGAGACTGATATTTCTTATAAACATTTATTCTAAAGAGTAACTCATAGGTTTATTAAAGTGGACATTTTATAAACCACGAAGAGTAGCGCAGATTTAAACTAACTCCAATCAAAGAATAGGTAGTCTTTCTTATCAATGTAGTGACACTTTAGTTAATATTTGAGCATGTTAGAGAACATGTACACTGAACATGATCTGCAAGAATGATGGAGATTAAGTCAAAGGAATATTATTTTGTTACGTCCATTTATTTGGTAGTCCTTAGACATGAGACACCATAACTTTCTTATGCATGAGTTGTTAGGGTTTGATAGTATCTCGTACAGCCTTAACCAAAGGATGTAATTAGTACTATAAGTTATGCATGAAGATAGATGAGTGTGCAATAAGGAATCATCACTCTCACTTTATTGAGAGAGAATGTCAAGGTTAGTTCACAAAGATAACTCTCAGTTTGAATCTCTGGCCAAAGTGATAGGTGAACTATGAAAGTGTTTTATCAGGTTCATCTCATTGAGATTATTCTTTGTCGAACATATAACAAGAAGTTAAGATAAGGGTTTTGACTTATAACCATACCCTGGTTATCTTAACAGTGACATTAGGGGATGAAGGATTAAGTAACATGAAGGGTTCATATAGATCTGCTATTCACCCACACCTAGGGTACGTCATGATATATTACTAGATGTCACTCATGACTAGTGAAGGCCTAATGGTAAGTGTTATCATTGAGGGGAAAATTGGAAATTGTTCCAATCGAACCAAAAATAGAAAATTTCTATTTTAGGGAACATGAGATGTCCCGAACCACTACTAAGTTGGAATGAACCCAAAGGGTCATCACACACATTAAGGGCATAAGTGAGTCTTGTGAATTAAAGAGAGGAGAATATTGATATTTATTATTAATTCGATCCCTATTATTAATAGTTAATAAGGGAGGGATCAAAATAAAAATAAAGGAAATATTTTCTATATAAAGAGGTGCTAGGTCAAGCTATCACTAAGCAACCTAACTCATCACTTTGTGAAGGCTTAGAATAGAGGCGAAAACCCTAGGGCCGTACACCCCTTGCTCTCTCCCTCTCTTGGCCAAAATTCCCACACCCCTCTCTAGCTTGCTTCTCATCAAGTGTTAATAGTTACAAGGAGTTCTCAAGGTCTTGTGTTCGTGTGGATACCTTGGAGGCTTCATATGCTTTGAAGCTCGCGACGAAAGCTACTACAAGGAAATGAAGTAAGTATACTTTAAAGTGTTTAAATATATATACTTGCATGTATGAACTCATAACCCAATGCTTGTAACGATTCTAGAATGAATTCGATGGAGGATTCAAGTTCAATAAAATTTTTATCGTATGTCTTCCGCTGCGAACTTAGAATCCCATCGTATTCTTTGAGTGGTATCAGAGCCAAATCAAGCATGGTCATGTGTTTGATGATGGCAACAATAGTTTAATTAATTAAAATTAAAAAATTGATGGTTTTAGAAACCATAGTAAATTCGGCAATGGAGGTTTATGCTCCTATTTTTTGTTTTGTTCTTTGAAAGATCAAGATGGCAACTAGGGTTTGCTTCAATCCCTAGTACAAGGTCACGGCATCATGGGGTTTTGCCCCTAAGAGGTCTCGGCAATGGTGGAGCATCCATAGAGTTCACGGCCATATGGGGTTTTTGCCCCTTTGGTGTTTAGAGTTTATGTGTTTTGATAAAACCCTAGAATTGTTTTAGGTTTTCTCTCAAACCTCTCTCTAAATTTCGGACCACATGGGACTTCTCCCCTAGTGGATTTGATGATTGGGGTTTGTTCCCCATCATGGAATGAAGCTATTGATATGATCAAAACCCACACCCATGGTACGACCACTCTCTCTCCTCTTCACAGCCACCAGGGTTTTTCAAACCCTAGTTGGTTCTTGGTTTATGTGATGTGTGTTTTGGGTTTATGAAACCCTATAAACAAAATCCATGGATGAATCTTGGAGTTTATGAAACCCTAGGTTCATATGGATGAAGTTCTTGATTTGTGAAATAAGAACAAAAAAGCTTGATTTTTGAAAATAAGCTTTAATGGAAACTTAGGGTTTTGGAAACCTTATTAGGGGAATTCAGCCATGAGGGTTCTTCCTTCTTTGGATTCGGCTACTAAGGGTTTAGAAACCCTAGTTTATGATGCATGCTTCTCGATTATTTTGAAGTGTTTAAATTGAATCTTGATGCTTGTTTCATTCTTGATTTCAAATTGTTTAAATTTATTATTTAATGGAGCTTTGTTAAATGTGTAACAAGGGACATTTATGTTAGATATGTGCCCTAAAACCAATTGTTAGGTTGTATTTAGGGATTTATATTTCATTATATATTCATGTATGAAACTTTATTCATGAATAAAATGCCTATTATTTATCATGTAAACTTGTGTTTAATTATTGTTCATGATAAAGTCCTTAGATGGAATGATAGATAGTTATATCTCAAAGTGTTGAGATAAAGAGACATAACTTTCAAGTACATCTGTCCTAGACTTGTTCCTAATCATAGGTTATATTTGGGCGATTATAAACCGTAAAGATTAGCACATGTTATACTAGTTCCATGGGAGGATGGTGAGTCTCGAGCCATCTGTGTAGAGACACTGTAGTAAACCTGTGGGTGCTTGTTAGAGAACAAGTACACCGAACGTGACCAATATGAGTACAGCTTATGGAATTCTATTTGTATGTCAAAAGCTGCTCATTTGTATAAAATATTATGCATTAACATATCTATGTATTGTACTCACGAATCAGGGAGATGTGTATGAAATATTATTGCATTTCATGCTTGTTATATGTATTATTCGTTATGCCCTAGTATGGAAATGCGAATGAGCTTATCAGGTTGTATCTCCATTTGACACTTGTTGACCTACCCAGGAGGGTCCTAGTAGCGTCAGATCGGGGCATTACAACCACTTTCATAAAAAAAGTTCTGAAAACATTATTAAAAACATTTTAAGGTTTTAAAATCATTAATTTTGGAAAAATGATGAATCCTGGCCTGTCAATTTCGGTTCAAAACCCTAAAGATGGTTAATAGACCCCTATAGACCATTATGAGTCAAAATGATATCGAACCGTGCCATTATTGAGTAAATATTCTAATTACACTCTAAACATCCATAAAATCCATTGAAACAAGTCGGAATGAATTCGAAAGTTATTCGGAAATTATACGAAAAAATGATGAAAATGCCTCTCAAATCGCAAAAGTTTTTATTACCTATTGAGATTTAATCGAAATTGGGTGAAATTTGTCATGGACATTCCTAGACACTAAACTAAATGAAAGAATAATGACTCAAAAATGAGTAAAAATCTATATGAAATAATAGGCTCTAGCTAGTTAAAGAAAATGGTACTTTAGGTAAACTCAGGTTTTAAGGTTCATTTTCTCAAAAACTGATCAATCCTTCGAATCAATCAACCATGCAACATGAAAAAACATTAAGAGGTATAAACGGAGTGTCTAAATCTCTTATCCCTTACACGTCGCCCATCAAAGCTAGATCAACAGTTGTTGATTAAATGTCAGATGAATAACAAATCTAAACCCGTCTTGTAAATAAAAAAAAAAAAAAGACAAAAGACTAAGGGCCTTTACACTAAATTTGCTTATACGTGTTTGTAGACACTTTATTTTTGACTTGTGGAACATAAATCATGATTCCATTCCCCAATTTGTTGAGAATGACCAATCATATTTAGAGAAAGAGGCCTCAAAATCCTAGTTCTCTAAAATATCATTTTCCTTAAGTAGCTAGAGATTATTATTTTATGTGTTTTTAAAACTCGGAATCGAGTGATTCTTTTTGCATTTAGTTTTTAGAGAGTATAGGAATGTCTATGTTAAATTTTATGTCATTTCGATAGAAGCTCAATAGGTAATGAGAACTTATGTGGCTTGGATGACAGTTTTGTCCTTTTTCGTACATAATTTTCTTTTGACCTCCGAATTTGTCCAGTTTATTTCATTAGATTTGTATGGATGTTTAGAGTCTATTTGAGCAATGGCATGGTTTGAGATTGATTTTGGCTCATGATGATCCATAATGGTCAATTGACCATTATTAGTGTTTTGACCTAAATTGACCAAGGTTTGACCTTTTTTTTTCCAAATTAATGTTTTTCAAAACCTTAAAATGTTTTCAAAATGATTTCAAAAACATATTTTAAGAAGTGACATTTTATTTCATGATCAATCGGTTCGTTAATTTTTCAAACCCTAATTTGAGTAAAATCTCTCATAATGGCTAACTGGCTTAGTTTAACCTAAACCTTCAACCATGGTTAAGGATTTCAACTTAAAAATCTTCTAAAAACATAAAGGATTAAGTCCTAGTCATTTTGGATTTTGAATCATCGAATTCGGTTCTAAAATGAAGAATATATGATAAAAACAAGTTGGAGAGTCCCAAAAGGACTCAAAATTGAGTCAACATAGAAAAGGCTTTGGAGATTGTCTAAGCTGAGACGGCCAACCGTTCAGGGCTGGACGACCATCAAGCCCAGTTGCTCTATTTTGACTCCAACTTCGAGTTTTTGATTATTTTGGGACTTTATTGCTTTTTTATTCGATTTCTTTTAACTTTTATGACCTAATCTAATTATTCAACACCTTGGGAGACTCAATGAGAGCCCTAGGATCATTTTGATTACATTTAATCTCGACCATCCATGCTCAAGCCAACTTTCTATAAATAGGGATCTTAGCTTAGGGTTTTTGGCATTCAATTTTCTAGAGAAATTTTGACATTCAATCTTCTAGAGAAATTTTGGAGAGCTTAAAGAGAATAAGCAAGGGAGGAACTCAAGCAACTTCAAGTTTTCAAGAGGTAAGTTCTTATTCTTCTTTTTATTTTATTAGAAACATGCTAGGTTTTATTTTTGATGTCTTCTAGTCTCTCTTATTCTTCCTCTCTTTTACTTTAGTAGAAATATATAGTCTTCTAGTAACACGCTAGAGTCTCTATTTCTTCTCTTTCTTAGTTTATTTTAATGCATGATAGGAGTTGTTTAGTATGTGTTTGCACCATAATTTAGCTTACTTTTATCGCATTTTCTCTTCGTTTTTGCTTATACTTGAGCCATATTACCTGTAAAGTGGTGCGTTTGACTCTTTCTTTAGTTTTGAGCCTTTACAGGATTTATGAAGCTATTTCCATCTTTTTTGAGGTGTTTGATGGAGTTTGAGGGTGACCACTCGGCAAATGAGGCTTGTGAGCGTGCTTTCATACTCATTTGGCATGCATGTTTGAAGCAATCCGCCCCAAAGCTTTCCTCAAGTGATTCTCAGTCCCAAATCAGTGCAAGGAAGCTCCAAGCACTCATTGCATGATTTTCAGCATTCACATGGCCTTCCGGTTGAAGCGAGGAGGCTTTTATCACCAATTGGAGTCATTTCAGTGTGCAGCAGAGGGGGGTACCGGTACCCATATAGGGGGTACCGGTACCCATGATGCAGAAAGTAAAGGTACCGGTACCCATTAAGGGGGTACCGGTACCCTCTGTCGGGAAACAGCCCGGGTTGATTGTAATTTGTCTCTTTTGCTAGGGTATGTTCGTCTTTTGAACCCCATGTCTGATGCCCTTTTGGGGGGGGTATATAATGCACATTTTCAGCTGTTGGAAGGGGTTCTCACTTGGTTTTAGGGTTACCTTAGTGTAACTTAGGGTTTTCTCTTAGTTTTCTAAGTTTTCTTGCATTTTCCACTTAGTATAGCTTAGTTTCTTGTTTGTTCTTGTAGCTAATCACTTGTAAACCTTAATCTTAGTCTTTTAATCTGTAGTTTTACTTTCAAACTTGGTTTATTTGGTTATACATCAATCTATAGCATTTATTTTCATCTCTTTTGCATTTATGGTTATTGTTCTTGCATTTATTGTTGATAACTTAGCTTCAATGGAGTTCTAAACCTCCAAGATAGGATTCGAACGGTGGAAACTCACCACCAACAAAGGTAACAACACTCTCTCATATCTTTGTGCTTAAATGGAAGTTGTATGATGATAAATACTCACTACTCTCTCTTAAATGCTTAGTTTGGCATCTTCTTGACAATGTGTGAACAAGTGATTCTTGGTACACATTGTGCTTGAACTTATATGCAATCTAAGTGTTTGTTAAAAAGCCCAAGTGAGCATTTACTATCATTCTTCTATCCTTCTTTGTTATAAAAGCTTTTAAAGTTAAATCATCCATCAAAGACCATTCTTCAATGGATCCAAGATGAGTCTATCAATGAGAGATGCTTGTTACCTAGTTGTGGATGAGTGGAAACCTTAGAATCCTATCACTTGCTTTATTTGTGTTAATTATCAATATCAATCGGTTACCAAACCAAATCAATTACAAACCCTCATGATTTTACACTTTATTTTACATTCATTGGTTATCAAGACCTAAGGATCTTTCCTAGTCCCCACTCCCTGTGGAAATGACCTGTGGATTCCCATAGTTTTATTATGCTTGGCGATATTGAGTTCCTATGCTTGGGACGTAATTGAGCACACCGCAAATTGACAAGCAGTATGCATGATTAGGGTTGCAATATTGCATACAAGAGCATGATAGGTTGTTATTATTTTCTGTTTTTTAGAAGCATGATAGGATTTTTGTTTGTTTTCTAGTGCAAAAGCATGAATAGGAAATAGAGTTGTTGCTTTCATATGTTTAAGTCAAGAATGATTGTTTTAAATGCTCTTTAATCACATGCTATGCTAGTAACATATAGGAGCATGCTAGGTTGTTATTGCAATATTTGCATACAGGAGCATGATAGGTTGCTATTATTTTCTGTTTTTTAGTTAGTTAGGAGTTATGTGCATGGGATTTTAAATAGCCCAAGTAAAGTAGGAGACCATTAGTTAGGGTGAAGTAGGTGCCTATAAGATGTTTATTGGAACATTCCCACGTCATAACTTAGTCCTGAATCCATCTTTGGTTCATTGACCAAGCTTTTAAAAAAATATGGAGTTGTTTTGTTTTGAATAAAATAAAACATTTTTTTAAGGTTTCTTATTTCTTAAAAATAAGGTGGCAACTCATTTTCTTTTCAAAAACCCAATTCACTAATGTGGGCATCGAATCTTGATGGTTCACAGTGTTGAAATCCTAAAATGGAATCAACACCTGTTGATCTCGTTGAGATGAACACCAAACCCTTGCCCCAGTTTATGTGAATGGCAATAGAATCACAAGAATGAATAAATAACTATTAAAACAAAAAATAAAAGGGAAAATTGGTGTCAGGTCCCATTTTAGGACTTTGTGCTGCAAAAAGTCCGCTGTGAATTTTTTCTTTGAAATTAGTCCTTTTTACATAGAAGGACAAATATACCCTTGGAAAGAATATAGGCATCGACTCTCTTTTTTCATATTAAAATCCGTAAAAGAGGAGCTGAGTTATGGGGAGAGAGCAATAGAAGGGTGGCGTTTCCGAGATGATCAACGGGAGCCGAGATCTACATCGCTACTGCATCTCCGGCATGGTCTTAATGCCGGTGAGCATGGTCCCCCACCTCTACGAATTTTTTCTTTTATTTTTGAGGAGTGATCAACCAATGCCATGACATCCATATGTCATGGTCCAATGCAATTGTGTGAATTGTCGGAGATGACAAAGTGTTGAGATACGGGAGATCAATAGAGGGATGTTGGCGAGATCATTCACCGGGATAGATCGGTTTTGGCATTGTGAACTACTCCGTCTCACGTTCTCCAGCTACAGATCGACGCTGAATCAATTCCTACGCCAGAGAGAAAGACCTGACAGCACAACCGTTGGATTTTTCGAGGCCGACGTTGCAACAACTGCCTTCGAGCTAGATCAGATTCGAACTCCTGCCACATATTGGCTTGATCTGGAATCCTGTTTTGGTCGGATCAATTCCTCATCTTGTGTGGTCATTACGCTGGCGAGATCACGACATGATCTAGTTGATCTCCATTAATGTCAGTTTCTTATGCTTCTCTTTCTCTCTCACTTGACTGGTAAAAGCTCTCTCATCTTCCTCTCTAGTCTTCTTATTCTTCTTCATCTTCTTACTGTGGTATAGACTTTCACTGTGTTCATGCAACTGAAAGCGAAAATGCAGTCTCTCGAAACAAATTCTCATTTTTAATTTGGGACATTTTTTGGAAAAATTCCCCATAATGATCCGGAGAGATAAAGAGGGGATAGTGAAAGTACTCAAAATGAGGGAGATGTGATAATGAAAAAAAATGCAGGGAATTCAAAATGCAGTGCATTAAAAAGAATGCACTGAGTTTGGGAGGAAAATTACTGAGTTTGAGTTTTCTTTGAGTTCGAAAATTGAATTCATACCACTGAGTTTGGTTTTCATTGTGTTGGCAACCACAGTGAGTATAAGAAAATCCCATGGGTTTTCACTGAGTTGGCAATCATAGTGAGTAGCAATCATATTGTGTTGGGAATTAGAGTATGAGATTCAGTTGGTGACAAATTGGAAAAACAGTACTTTTATATATAAAAGTTTGGTGCTTTCAATGTGAGTAATTCACTGAGTATTTTTTTTATTCATTGTGAGTTTTTTTTTTTTTTTTTTTAACAATAAAAAATTCAGTGAACTAAAAAAAAAAGGACAGTGAAAATACTCAAAAGCATAGTGAAAACTCAAAAAACACAGTGAAAACTCGAAAAATACAGTGAAAGTAAACCAAGGATGAAAATGCACATAAGACGGTGAAAATACCCAGGATAGTGAAAAATATAACCATGATAGTGAAAATACACTCAGGACAGTGAAAATAAGATAGTGAAAATACACTTAAGGGTAATTATGCCATTTTGAAAAATATTTTTAAAAGATTAGAACTTTTCGTATAAAATAATTTTTAAATAAGACGTTATAAAAAGAAAAAAATTTTAGGATAACTTTTAGCATTAATATTTTCTTGAGTAGGATTTATCACTCATTAATATTAAGTGGATATGGACGGATTAATGGGTATGGTCCAATTTGCCACCGCTAGTTAACGGAATGTCCACGTGCGTATATACGTCAACCACCCCGGCCGCTTAGCTACAAATGGAGCCGAATTCTCAAATTCCCGAGTTTCATTCGCCTTGTCAGTGTTACTTTCCGTTTCCCTCCTTCCAAACAGAAAAAGAAACAAAAAGAATTATCATCTTCTCTCATCATTTCTGAGCTCATTCCCATCAATCTCCGCCGGCAAGATCACCATTTTCCACTCACCCAAACACCTCCAAACTCACCCCCCAACGTCTCAACAACCAATCAATTCAATTATCTAACCGCTAGGTCTCCCCGACCTAGGGTTTTCCTCCCTTTCCCTGGCAACTCTCCATGAACACCACATTTTCTGGCGCAAGAAAATGTCCAACCTCCCCTCACCCACCAACAACAACAATTCCCTAACCTCACCCACGAGCTCACGGTCCGTAACCGAGACTGTGAACGGCTCGCACAAGTTTGTGATCCAAGGCTACTCGCTGGCCAAAGGCATGGGCGTCGGCAAGCATATTGCTAGCGAGAATTTCACCGTTGGCGGCTACCAGTGGGCCATATACTTTTATCCCGACGGCAAAAATCCCGAAGACAATTCGACTTATGTCTCTGTTTTTATTGCGTTGGCGAGCGAGGGCACGGATGTGAGGGCGTTGTTTGAATTAACGCTTGTGGATCAGAGTGGGAAGGGAAAGCATAAGGTTCATAGTCATTTCGATCGGTCGCTTGAGAGCGGGCCGTATACGTTGAAGTACAGAGGTAGTATGTGGTAAGTTTTAAGTCGAATTCAATAATTTTTTGTTATCTATGATTGTGAGTTATTGCTTTTGGCTTTGTTTGCGCCTTCAATTTAGCATTATTTGTATGACTAATACTGAAAAATTTAGGAGCATAATTAGGATTCGTATGATTGTATCTAACCTTTTAAGATTTCAGAGCTTTAGAAATCATTCAAATCATGGAGACTGGAGAGGAGAGATAATTAAGTTTTGTATCAAGACAACATGTGACCAGTTGTGGGCGTGTTCTAACTTATAATACATCTAATGTTGTGACTTATATTAGTATTTTCACTTGTTGATAACACATAAATTCTATGAGGGCTTTTTTGGTTGTCCCATGGAAATTGACTTCTTGTGTTTTTCATATAATTTTATGAACATATTTGTATTGTGAATGCGGTGATTTAGGAGAACGGTTGCCATCATCACTAATAACAGTAAAATTCTAAAACGAAGGCATTTCTAAATTGACCCTGTACAATCAATTATGGTTATGACTCTGTAAGATATGTGCATGTGTACATATAACACATATACAAATAATAATCGGGTTAGGAAGGTCGTTACCTTAATGCGGAATCAACTCGATGACAGATGCCAACGTCCTGTTGTTACAAGCCTCACAACGAACCTCCGTGCTCGTTTCTATGTCCTCGCAACATAGAGAATAACCACAGTGAGCTATCCCCAATACTGTTCACGTACCCACGTCCAAGGAGCCTCAATGGTGATACTCTAAGAGAGAGCTCTAGTGAGAGAGAGAGAGATACGTAGGGAGAAGAGTGAACTCCTTCTACTCTGATATTAACTCATATATCAGATAGATAGAGTCCTTAAGTGATATGGATTGCACTCATGCAATCCCATATCACCCTAACGAGTTAAGATTAGGACTTATCCTAATCCTATTAGGTTATCAACCTAAATTAGGAAGCTTGCCCTTAATGGGCGGATATTAGACGGGCGTTAACCTAGCCCAAAAGTCTAATAGCTCCCACTCGCCCCACAAATGGCAGGTAATCTCAATCAACAAACTTACTCATCTTTTCATACAGGAAATGGGCCGTGCGACCTTGCAAGAAGAAACGAACAACGACGGGAGCATAGATACTAAGTCACCACCAAGACTAACAAAAATGCATCACCTAGAGGCTACTCGCATATGTCCTAGATAATTTCATCAACACCAAATCAAGTATTCTCAATCCCTCATAGTGAGCAATACTTAATCCCACAATATATCAAATGTTTAACAACTCATATCGAGCACAAAGTCGACATAAGCGTTGGCCAGCTTATAAACTCATGACATGGTGTATCAGTAAATTAATCTTCCCTAAGAGCTCACACCAATTCAATTAGGCTCAATTGCTTTCCTAGATATACCCCATGTGGCTGTATCAATCATAGCCTTTAGGAAGCATGCTAAAGTAGCAACATCGAGCATCCTCTTCATGGTTGGGCCTTAGGTCATAAGGACATAGGTTAGATCCCTCAAGATCTCAGTGGCTCACACAGTGGTGGAGAATGGATCATCCAGCACTCCCACTGTTTGTCAGCATTAAGCACATACAGTAGGACATGTATGCTATGGTGTTGACTCATGTAAATGAGTATGTCACTATCAAAATAACACCATACAGATGGATGACTAGTCGCTACAAAAGCGCCTAACTTCACACTTGGCCATTTCAGGCTTCACAGAATCGTGGAAAGAATTCTATGAACGATTCACAAGGAATCTCATCTTAGTCATAACTAAGGCGACTATTAATAAGTGGAATCTTCGCTCTCCACCTAAGCGCCATAGATTCCTCAGTCTCATTTTGCTCGCTGCTTAAGCATCAAGGTGAATTACCTATGTGAGTAGGTAGATTCTAGCTTGGTGACATGTATTAATAATATCATGCATACAAGAATAATTATCTTAAGAGTGAATCACAATAGAACTCAATAAGTAATTATTATTATTAATAATGTCAAATACAACTCGTAGAGGTGTCACATCTTACGCAATCCCATACTACCAACATGAGACTGAAACATATCTCTAGCAATAGGCTTGGTCATGGGATCAGCCACCATGCTACTAGTGGAAATGTGTTTCATGACCACCTCACCCTGCGCAACCACTTTCCGAATAAAATGATACTCGATATCAATGTGCTTAGACTTCCCGTGGTACTTAGGATCCTTTGCATACGCCAAGGCTGCAGTACTATCAGAATACAATATTACAGCTTCCTCAAGATGGGCTATAAGACCTAGGCTATGCAAGAATCTCCTCAACCAGACAGCTTTATGTACAGCTGTTGCACATGTCACATACTCAGACTCCATTGTAGATAAAGAAACACAGGTTTGCTTATTGTTGCACCAAGATATAGCGCCGCCTCCAAGAATGAACGCATAATCCGATGTGGATTTGCGTCCATCTCTATCACCGGCCCAATCAGCATCACCGTATCCCTTCAGTCTCAAGTCACCCCTATGGAAACACAAGGCAAAGTCTGTTGTCACTGCTACCCAATGCGCAGGTCCTGGGTTACTCTGGTAACGACTTACCATGCCGACTGCGAAGCATATGTCTGGCCTTGTGCATAACACGACGTGCATAAGACTTTCAACTGCCTCAGCATATGGCACTGTGGACATGCGTTTCTTTTCCTTATTTGTTTTAGGACATTAGTCCAAGCACAAAGCACTCCCCTTCTCAATAGGGGTGTCAATGGGTTTGGAGTTCTCCATGCGAAATCGTTCAAGAATCTTCTTTATGTAAGTCTCTTAAGACAAACCAAGAAGCCTCTTAGAACGGTTTCTAACAATCTGAACTCCCAGCACAAAATATGCTTTACCCATGTCCTTCATTTCAAAAGTAAAGGACAACCACTTTTTAGTGGCGACAATAGAGTCCATATCATTTCCTGCTATGAGGATGTCGTCAACATACAAAGACAGGATGAGCACACTTTTCTTTGAACGTTTCAGATACACACAATGGTCCTTTTCAATCATCTCAAAACCGTAAGAGGTAATTGAGTCATGAAATCTGAAGTACCATTGTCTAGATGACTGCTTGAGACCATAAATGGAACGTTTGAGCTTGCAGACTCTGCGCTCTTGTCCATTGACCTCAAACCCATAGGTCTCTCCATGTAGATCTCTTCATCTAGTTCTCCATTAAGAAATGCGGTCTTAACATCCATTTGAAAAAGCTCTAAATCCATTTGTGCGACAATAGCTAGAATAAGGGGAATGGAGGCAAACCTCACAACGGGGGAAAATGTCTCATCATAATCTATACCCTCTTGTTGGGTAAACCCTTTCGCCACAAGACGTGCCTTGTACTTGTCAATTGATCTGTCTGCCTTGCGCTGAACTTTCAAAACCCATTTGTTTCTGATAGCTTTGTACTCAGGTGGAAGATCAACCAACTCCCACACGGAGTTCTTGTCCATAGAGCTCAACTCTTCTTGTATTGCAGCCATCCACTCTCCGTTAACAGGTGAAGAGAGTGCTTCTCGATAAGAAGACTCATCTTTCCCTTTAGTAGCACAAAGTAAAGCATCCCCCTCAATCTCAAAATGACGACGAGGAATGTTACCTCTCTTACTACGGCGCGACTCAAGAGGTTTAGTAAGTACTAATGGAACACTCCCACTAGTCTGAGGATGACTCCCACTGTCTCTAGCGATATCAGGAACTAATTCCCCACCCTCGCTTGAAGATAGTGGTACATCACTCAGTTCCTCCAACTCATAGAGGTCTAAACCCTTATTGGCATCGCCTATGCTAGGGAAATCACTCTCAATGAAATCAACATCGTGCGAATCGATCTTAGTCATTCCCCCGTCAGGATGCTCACCAAACATCACATAGCCCTTCGAGTCTTAAGGATATCTTATAAAGATATGCTTTCTGGCTTTAGGACCCAGCTTTCCATACTTATGGTTAGCGTTGCGAACATACCCTGCTGATCCCCATGGGAGAAAATGTCCCAAATTGGGCTTTTCGCCATGCCACGGCTCATAGGGAGTTGAGGAAACAGACTGTGAAGGCACTCTATTCAGGATGTAGGCAGCAGTCAAGAGAGCATCCCCAAAAAGATATAGGGAGGTTGGCCTGCGCCATCATCGATCTAGTCATATCTAGAAGAGTTCTATTCCTCCTTTCTGCAACACCATTTTGTTGCGGAGTGCGAGGAATAGTGAGATATCTTAGGATCCCTTTTTCCTCACAAAACTCCTTAAATTGATCAAATAAATACTCGCGTCCACGATTAGTCCTAAAGATATATGCATGTGTACATATAACACATGCATACAAATAATAATCGGGTTAGGAAGGTCGTTACCTTAATGCGGAATCAACCTGATGATGGATGCGAACGTCCTATTGTTACAAGCCCCACAATGAACCTCTGTGCTCGTTTTTATGTCCTTGCAACGCAGAGAATAACCACAGCGAGCTATCCCCAATACTGTTCACGTACCCACGTCCAAGGAGCCTCAATGGTGATACTCCAAGAGAGAGCTCTAGTGAGAGAGAGAGAGATGCGTAGGGAGAAGAGTGAACTCCTACTCTGATATTAACTCATATATCAGATAGATAGAGTCCTTAGGTGATATGGATTGCACTCATGCAATCCCATATCACCCTAACCAGTTAAGATTAGGACTTATCCCAATCCTATTAGGTTATCAACCTAAACTAGGAAGCTTGCCCTTAATGGGCGGATATTGGACGGGCCTTAACCCAGCCCAAAAGTCTAGCAGACTCCAACTCTTTTTTATGTTCCCATTCAAAATGGAGGATTTCTATGTTCAATGCTATAAAAAATGTAGTTGGAGCAACTAAATATTTGGGGGACAACTGAACAGGCCCTAACTTGTGAGAATAAACTTCATTAGAGATTAAGGACTCGATAACACGTGGCTTCCATGCTTTACAAAGTGTACAGCTTGGCCTTCAAATATCACTCTTTTTATTCATCTCATTGTTATAAGCATTTTTATAGACACGCCATTTTGCGAATAAGATGACAAAGCCCTATTAATTTTGATGGGGAGCTATCCTATTGTAGACACCTTTGTTCATTGTATATATGTACGCTTTTGATGAACGAAACTTTATTAAGGAGAAACTTACGATGGGAATGGGAGGTGAGTTGCACTTCCCCTTTCCCAAACGAACCCTAGCAATTGCTTCAAAAAGGACACATAGCAAAAGACCAAGGGGAATACAGGCTATAGACTACGTTAGCCTAATCATTGTACAAAGTTTCTTTCGAAACCCCTTTAAAATTTGTTGAAAAGGAAATCCCTTTAAAATGTTCATTTAAAATTTGTGTTAAAAGAAACCTTACCAAACAAAATGATTTTTTTTTTCTACTCAACTTGTATGATTTCCCAATAATAATTCTTGAATATTTTCCTAAAAAGGACCCCATAAAGAAGTTTAATGGGTGAGCTTTTAGAGCATCTTCTCTCTAGAACTGATGTCTTGATCTACCAACTAGATGTATTACCACCAAAACATGCTCAAAAAACCTAATAGATCCCAAACCAAGAAATGTTGTGGTGAAAAATTGCTAAAGAAAAGCAACAAAGGATGAAAAGATGATCCGTAGTATCCCTAAGTGACCCTATGCTATGATTGAGCTACTAAACCTTGAAGGTTCTATGCAACACTGACGATATAACAATGACTTTATGGGAGCTGAATTCAGATTCAAAATATTTTTCTTCATATCTGTATTGGAAACAATAATTTCTTGTTATTTCTTTATTTCACCTTTTTTTTTAACATGGATGTGAGTGAAGTGGTGAGAAAAGGCATGTTGATCTATATTTTGCCAAGTAATTCGGTTCATGGTGGTGTGTGATGGCAAAACAGGATTGATTTTCATCCTATCAGTCTTGCAGGCAGTGTGCACAAAATCTTGGCAAAGGTGCTTGTAGAAAGGTTGAAGAGGTTGGTACGATAGTGGTGTTAAGAAGTCAAAATGCTTTTGCCTTAGATAGGTAGATTTTGGATGCGGCCCTTATTGCAAATGAATGTATTGATTCTCGAATCAAAAGTGTCTTTCCAGGATTGATTTGTAAGCTGGACGTCGAGAAAGGATACAACCATGCAAATTGGAATTTTATTCTGTACTTGGTAAAGATGATGGGCTACGGGGAGAAATAGAGGAGATGGATATTGACTTGCCTTTCTACTGCTTCATTTTCTGTATTACTTAATAGGAATCCTCCCAGTTATTTATTTTTATTTTTTATTTCCAAGTTCAATGGGTCTTAGGCAAGTAGATCCCTTATTACTGCTGCTATTCATCTTTGTTATGGTAGCTTTTATTGAGAATGTGAGATGTTTCAAAAGGTCTTCAATTTTGGTTAAGGGGTTTGTGGTGTAGGGAGGGGGTGGAGAGGGGTGCATCTCACACTTGTTGTATGCGGATGATGCCATTGTCTTTTGTGACCCAAATAGTGAGCAGCTCTAAATCTTGAGGTCTGTCATTTGCTTTAAAAAAGTTTCAAGTTTAAAGATTAGTCTAGCAAAGGGTCTTGTAATTGGGTTAGTTGCAGGGGTGGATATAGGTGGATTAGCGTCAAACCTTGGGTGTGGAGTGGGCTCTCTTCCCTTTAATTACTTGGATTGCCTTTGGGCGTGCCTTTCAAGTCCTAAGTAGTTTGGGATTTATTGGTGAAGTGCTTTAAAAAAAGATTGAGTGAGTGGAAATTAGGCTATCTGTCTAAGGGAGGTAAACTCACTCTGGTTCGTAGCATGTTGTCTAGTGTCCCTATTTACTTTATGTATTTATTCAAGATCTTGGTCTCAGTGGTGAAGAGGTTGGAAAAACTTATAATAGATTTTTTGTGGGTAGGCCATGAATGATAGTTTCAAGTTTCAAGTCCCACCTTGTTGACTGACACATTGTTTACACTCCAAAGAAGGTGGGGGATTAGGAATCAGGCCTTTACTTTTGTTCAAACAAGATTTGTTGGGGAAATGACTAATGAGTTTGCGGTGAAAGGGGATACTTTATGGAAGAATTTTTTAGTGTGGAAATATGGTAGTGAAGAAGTTGCTTGGTTTGCCAAGGTTAGTCATGGTCTCGGGCTTTGGAAAGCTTTTTTGAGTGGTTTGGATTCTTTTGCAAAGTATGTCAAGTTCTTTGTTGGGAATGATTCGCTGGATAGGTTGTAAGGTGATGTTTAGTGTGGTACTGTGGTGAGATTGCCTTTAAGAATTTGTTTCACGATCTTTAACAAATTGCAATGGATAAATGTATTTGGATCAAGGGTCATGTCTCTTGGAGGGATGTGGAATATTAATTTTTGTAGCAACTTTCACAATTGGGAACTAGAAGGGGTGGTGGGTCTTCTAGAATTGGTTTACTCGATCAAGATGATTGGAGGGAGGTTGCATGGTATTGTATGGAAGGGTTTGAGGAATGGGAAGTTTTCAGTGAGATCTTTCGTTGATGTGTTGGCTTTGGGTGGGTGGGGGGCGCGCGGGGAGCGTCAGAGTTTCTTGATGCTAAAGTTTGTATTCATTTGGTTCTAACTAAGTTGGCCTTTAACGCAGTATTATGAAATAAGTGTTCGACAATTGATAACCTCATCGATTGAAATTTTTTCTTGCCAGATTGGAACATCATGTGTATGGAAGAGTCTAGGTTGTTGGATCACCTATTTATACATTTTAAAGTGGCAGAAGGTTTATGGAGTTTCTTTTTTCTTTTGTTTTTTGGGTCTTGGTATTTTTGGCATGAAGTGGGTTTTACCTAAATTAGTGTTCTGAATGATGAAAGGTTGGTGGTGTAGGACTGTGATCGAGCAGCATTCTAGGTGTGTTAAATTGTACCTTATGCAATCGTTAGGATTATTTGGAAGGAAATGAATACAATAACTCTTAATGGGGTTAAGCTTTCTTTGAGGATTTAAAAACTAGTCTTTCTAGACATCTTTTTGTAGAGAAAGAGGTGGATGTTTTTGACAATTCGATCCCTTTCTATATATATATATATATATATATATATATATATATATATATAGTGAAATGATCTAGTAAGCTAATGCTGACTTCGATCTAAGTCAGTTAAGACTTATGGCCATTGAATCATCTCATGAATGGATGCTTTTTTAAGTGATGAGATGATCCAATGCCAATAAGTACTTAGCTGACTAATGGATGCTTTTTTAAGTGATGAGATGATCCAATGCCCATAAGTACTTAGCTGACTAGATCATTACGCTCTCTATATATATATATATAAAATTTTTTTTGCTTCTATAATTGCCTTTTTCTTTTGAAGTGTACAAGGGTTTTTCCTCCTATTTTTTATATTTATAAAAGCTCTTATTAGTTGATCAAAAAAATATCAAAATAGTTAGGATAAGGCTTAATTAGTATTGTTTACGTTTGCTTCCTAGAGACAAATTTTAAAGAATAATTCATGACACCATATATAATACGCAAGGGGGACTATCTCACACCTTTTATATGCGGATGACGAACACACTTGCACAGTAGATATAATGTTACTCTTAACCTTCTCACGAATAAAATGAATATAGACTTTGTTTACAAGTAAAAAATGCACTACAGTGACTTGGCATGCTAATGACATGTAGGTTTGATTCAGTCCTATGAACTCTATCACACTTATCCTAGGCATTGGTTGAGTCAATTGGGAATCAATGGATCAATCAATCTTCCATAGGCCATAACAGAAAAAAATTTAAAAAGAAAAGAAGTGAAAACACAACACACACATATACACAGAGAAAGATTGCATGGGAAGATTGCGTCAAAGGTGAAGCCTTGGTATACGATTGCCATCGTGAGAGTCTGAGTCGTCGTCGTTCAGAACACGAACCCTGTTGGAAGGATCTCATCTTCAGTCTTCGCACCGGAGAAGAGAGAGAGGGAGATCTCTTTTTGATGTACATGGAGACGGTGGAGTGCAGGAGTGGCGGTGGCCATTGGCCGGTGAGATGGTGGCTTCACCTCGAAGAGAGAATGAGAGAGGAAGCTTCTAGAGGTGGATTTTGTGATGGAGGCTTACAGGCATCACAAAAGAGAATGGGAGAGTAAGGTTCGAGAGGCAATGTGTTTTGAAACTTGGTTTATTGAATTTTTTTTTTTTTTTTTTAATTTTTTACCTTTTTTTTTTTTTTTTTTTTTTTTAAAATTTAAATATATAATTTTTTATAATATTAATTAAATATATTAAATCAACTAACCAGTTGGTTGGTTTTTTTTTTTTTTGGTTGGTAGCCAAGCCGAAAATTGAGTTTTTATAAAAAAAAAACCTGAAGGATTCAGTTAAAAAAAACTAGTAAAAATATGTCCGACTGGTCTGGTTTGGTTGGTTTCTTCAGTCTGATTTGGTTTATGATCACCCCTAGCAGCAAGAGTTTACAGGTCATCAGAGGCAGAGAGAAGGTTGCTGGAGACTGATGATTCCCGAGTCTGTCGACCTTTGCCGGAGGTCCCTTAAAGTTGTAAGAGACATATTTGTGGTTAATCATGGGTTGCTTTGGTGGGTGTCTGCGATGATGAAAGAAGTGTTTGTGTTAGAGTAAAGGGGGGAAGGGGGGGGGGGGGGGGGGATTGGTGGGGGGGGGGGGAATGGTAAGGTTAGGGGCGGTATCTGGTGTGGCTGCCCTAGTGTGGTGCTTGTTGCACCTAGGTAAAGATATCTGCCATGGAGTTATATTTTTCTTTTGTTAATCTTGAGTTTGGGCTTAGGATTAGGGCTAGGATTTGGCGCTAATAAGAAGAAATATAAGTTTAATGATAAAATAAAATTAGGAGAATGAGATGCCTAAAGTTGGGTTATCTTCTTTATTTATAATAAAGAATAATATGATACAATTACAATAATACCCATACCAAAATAATATATTTCAAAATAGGATGGGGGAAGAGTTCAAGTTTTATCTTGTTTATCGGTGGTCGGTTTGCTGTTCGAAAGATGAGGGAGATTGGACATCAGATCTCTTATTGTAGTGAATCAAATTTTTTAGGAAAGTGACTTTGGAGATTTGCAGTGGATGCATTGTGGCGTCAGGATATTAGATGGAAGTATGGAAGTAAAGAGGGAGATTGGTGGGGGAAGAGTGTTTGTGGGAGACATGGGTTGGGTTTGTGGAAAGCTCTTATGGAGGGAGTAGATGCCTTTGAGAAGGAGGTTAGGTTTAGAGTGGGGAATGTGTTGAGGGTGGGAAGATTTCTTGTGTGGGCAGGTGTCTCTTGGGGAGGAGTTCCCTAATTTTTTTGAGATTACAGATTCCAGAGATGCATGGGTTGCGGTTTGCGTCGAGTTGGCAGGGAATGACTTTTCTGGGAATGTGGTTTTTGCCAGCAATTTTCATGATTGGGAGCTATTGGGAGTTGTGGAATTTTTCGATTGGCTGTATTTTGTGAAATTGGGAAAAGATTGGGAGGATAAAATAATTTGGAAAGGTAGCACCAAAGGAACTCTTTGGTTAATTCATTTTTTCGAACTCTTTTAGGGAAGCCAATAAATCATCTTCCTCTTATTGTAAAGTGATGAATGAATTCTGATTGTATACTTTTGACATTTTTTGGTGGTGTTGGGTTATACCTCAATCAGTTTTTTCAAGTGGTTGAAGGTTGGTGGTGTAGCCATGTAGGAGTGGCAATAATACTTCCACTAAAGTTCTGGAGGTTAATGCTATGTGCGATTTTTATGATTCTTGGGATGGAAAGGAACAGAAGAATATCAAAAAAAAAAAAAAAAAAAAGAAAGGAACAGAAGAATATTTGAACGGAAGGAAGAATCAGTTTCAAAGCTAAAGCGTCGGGTAGCCTAAAAGCTTATTGCTTGGGTTGGATAGGATTGTTCTGTTTTTAAAGGCTTTTGATGATTTTTTTTACTGTTACGAGTCACTAATTTCTTTAGGTTTTTGGCTGTTTTGTCACTTTGGTATTGTTGTTAAATTTTGGCCACAAATTTATACTTTAGCCTAAAAGCTTATTGCTTGTTTTGGACAGGATAGTTCTGGTTTTAAAGGCTCCTTTGATGATTTTTTGAGTGTCATGAGTTTGTAATTTTTTTTCCCTGTTTATGCTGCTTGGGTATTTTTGTTGTATTTTGGCTTCACATTTTCTTATATCCACAAAATTATACTTTACCTGATAAAAAGGTTATACACATCTTGAGATGGTGGAGGCAGATTAAACCTCAAAATTCATGGTGGAGAGATACAAAAGAATGAATGCCTTGGACAGTGTCAGAGAAGAGTGACAGATCTCTTGTACAGTAAGGGTTGCTAGAAAAAGTGAAGAAACATTAGAAGATAAAACGATAAAGAACAGGATATAGATATGAGGGTTAGCAGTGAGATTTGACTTGGTTTCTCTGATGAAATTATGCATATTGTGATCAACCAGGAGATAAATATAAATATTGAGGAAAAAAACTTAGTTTGTGCATGATGGAATCACTAATATCAAGCTGCTATTGAAGAAGTGATGTATGGTCTTTAGATGCAAGGATATGTTATTGCGGATTGACTTTCATTTGATGTAAACTTTTGTAGCCATGTTTCTTCTAAAATTATAATTTATCATTCTGAAATGAAGTTTGTTTTCATTATTTTATTGCTTTATGTAATAGGAGAAACAGATGATGTTAGCAGTATTCTTGACTTAGGGCCCGTTTGCATTAGCTTTTCTCAAAATCACTTTTGGAGTTTAAAATTCCACTTGATCTAAGAGATGGGGTGATAATCACTTTTAGACGACTTGATGGGGAGGAGTGATAGGATGGATGGCAAAATTTTTGTAGTAGAAGTGATTATGGCTAAAGTTAGGAGGCTCCGACTTTTGCCACAATCACTTCTAATATGAAAATTTTAATATGTGAAGACATGGTTGAATCTAACTTTAAAGAAATATGTGAAGAAATAGTTCTCCAAAAGTAATTTTAAAAAAAGCTAATGCAAACGGACCCTTAGTGATGAGCATGACACTTGCATTTTCCATTTTGACCCAGCATCAAATTTTTTGTTCCTGGAATAAGAATTTTTGTAGGGTTTATCCACTGCTAAAAGTGATCAATTGTATATTGCTAGTTTTCTCCAAACTATTTTAGCTTTTTCTTTCTTTGAATAGAATGGTTTTGGTATTTTACGTAGGTATTGGTGAGCAAAGTTGGCTTGCCTGTATGACTGTTTTTTGACTCAATGGTTTTCATTTGTTAGAAGTTAATTTGTTCAATTTTTTGTTTTTAGGGGCTACAAGCGTTTTTTCAGACGGGCTATGCTTGAGACATCAGATTTCCTTAAGGATGATTGCTTAAAAATTAATTGCACTGTTGGTGTTGTGGTTTCGGCAATAGATTGCTCAAGATTACACTCGATACAGGTCCCTGAGTCTGATATTGGAGCACACTTTGGCGTGTTATTTGAGAATGAAGAAGGTTCGGATGTTGTTTTTGATGTGTCTGGGGAAAAGTTTCATGCTCATAAGCTGGTATTGGCTGCTCGATCTCCTGTATTTGAAGCTGGATTATTTGATGGGATAGAGAGTGATAATCATGAAGTAGTTGTCAAGGATATGGAACCTAAAGTTTTCAAGGTAACAAATCTTGATATATATTTTTTCTTTGCTTGGGATTTCAATGCAGCGTAAATTTCAATTATGCTGGTTTATATGGTGGTAGAGCATACTGTATCACTGTTTGTTCTTGTTCTCTTAATCTACTCCTTCATGTGTGTTGTGCAGGCTCTGCTACACTTCATTTACAAAGATACTCTTGTTGAAGAAGAGTTGGTTGCATCAAGTTCATCGTGTGAGACATGTGTATCGGACACATTAGCTGCAAAGTTGCTAGCTGCAGCAGACAAATATGGGTTGGCTAGACTTAGATTGATGTGTGAGTCTTTCCTCTGCAAGGATATATCTGTGAATTCTGTTGCCAAAATCCTTGCTCTGGCGGAATGTTGCCATGCTATGGATCTAAAAGCTGTTTGCCTTAAATTTGCTGCTGAAAACCTCGTAGGTATGTATATCAGTCAGATTTTCCTCTTTTAAGATTTTCATTTTACTCGGAACAATTAGGGCAATACTGTCATATGCCATGCAAAGTAGGATATTATCGCTGTCTTTGTTAGATGAGGCTGGTATTGTCCATCTACGGTTTGTCGATGATGCCCTCTTTTAATAATCTTTCACTTGCATTTGAGATGTTTAAATTAATATTCTGAGGTAGTTTAATTTAGTGTCGAGCTTCAAACTAATCTTAGTAATATCCTTGTTTTGAGGTATTTTATCTGGGCTGAGC
Source organism: Hamamelis virginiana (assembly GCA_017140935.1). Classification (NCBI taxonomy): domain Eukaryota; kingdom Viridiplantae; phylum Streptophyta; class Magnoliopsida; order Saxifragales; family Hamamelidaceae; genus Hamamelis; species Hamamelis virginiana. Next base: position 305,225 of record JAESVK010001041.1, read on the forward strand.
TAGTAGGGAATTTGGTTTGCAAGGTCATTCTTCTTGTTCTTGCCCCCTACATTCAGTCAATGATTAATCTATAATCTGATTGAAAGCATATTTTCTAGAGGAATATTATTTTCTTTAATGAGGCTTCTTTTCTTTTTGGACTTTTTTTTCATGAGCTGTGATTATTTGGGTATATGTATACAATGAATCCTTTTCTATTTTTCCTTTCTCCATATTGGTGACAATCACTAAAAGTTTAAAAAAGCATAAAAGGCTTTATATTTGGAGTTATTTGATGATTTTATTTTTTCCTGTGGAGGAGGACGAAGGGTTGGGGTTTAGGCATAGATATTGGTGAACCAAGCTCTTATGGGTAAATGGCTATGGAGATTTGCAGTGAATAGAGAAGCTTTATGGTAAAATGCGATAGTTTCAAAGTACGGTGGTGATGAGGGAGGGTGCAAGGCAAAAACGTACTGTTGAAGTTATGGAGTGAGACTCTGAAAGCTATCATGACTGGGTCTATTTCTTTTGAAAAGGAAATAAGGTCTAAGGTAGGCAATGGTACTACGATAAGATTTTGGAAAAATGTTTGTGGGAATGTTGCGTAAGTAGAGGAATTTTTGGGCCTTTACGAAATTACAATCCAAAAAGATGAATGGGTCGTGGATAGCATGTCATGGAGGGGGTGGGGTACAACATGGGATATCACTTTTGTTAGAGATTTTCTGATTGGTAATAGGAATGAGTGATGGATTATAGAAACTTTTCTGAAATAGATGACTCTTTTCACTTGGCGACTCTTTTCACTTGGACAGCATTGTGGGACAAATATTTGACTCTTAATAACCTTGGAAGGTAAATTTCTTTTGGTAAGCAATGAAAAATTTTATTAAAGAAAGAAAATAAGTACAAGCGAGGACAATTTGTCCTACATAAGGAATGACAACAAAAGTGACAAAAATACAACTCAAATTCTGCACACCTCATTCCAATTTCTCCCAATAACAAATAAAGGCACCCAAGAAAATTCCTTCAAAGTTGAGGCCCACAAAGAAGCCAAATACGAAACCCTTTCCCACGAATAAACAAAGCTCTGGAATCTGTCCTCGCACACCCTTGAATTCCTCTCCAACCCAATAACCCAAAAAATAGCCAAAATTGCACATCTTCACGACACCAAAGTTCTTTTACTAGTTATTCCTGCCTAATCCTTCAAAATCAATCTCTAGCACATTCACACATGAAACAGGAGGGACCCACACCATATCCACAAAACAAAAAAGATGCTGCCATAATGCAAGAGCAACGAGACAGTGTAAAAATAAATGATCCACACTCTCCTCTATCCTTTAACACAAAACGTGCCACTGAGACATAAATACATCTTAGGCCTTCTCCTCTGAATCATATCATTCGTATGAGCCTTCTTATTAGCCAAAGACCAAGCAAAAACCAGAACCTTAATGGGCACTCATGCTTTCCAAATAAACTCAGTAGGAACAATGACTGGAATAGTAGGATCGTCTATCAAACTAACAAAGAACGAATGACATGAAAAAATCCCCGAAGAATGCAATAACCATCTCCTCCTTTCAGGAAAATTAGGTCTAAGAAGAAGTCAGAGGAAAAGTCAAGAGCCTCTCTATCATTAAGATTTTGAGAGAAATGAAGATCCCACCCTAGTGGTGAATAAAGATTAGTAGTTGAAGACAAAATGGGAACACGAGCACGGCGAAGAAAAATTAGTAATTAAAGACAAAAGAGACGACCCAGATCGTGCTCTCTCTCTCTCTCTCTCTCTCCTCCCCCTCATTAGGTAGTTCAAAGTCTTTAGAGTTCAGACTGTTCAGTGATCAATCAGATCTGGGATATAAATGCATCCACGTCCTCCTTTTATTATTTTAACCTATTCATCCTTTTTAATTCATAATTTAATATAGTTTCTTTTAAAACCCAAATTTATCTAGAAATGAATTAGTATTTATAATAATAATAATAATAATAATAATTAAGACTTCTATTGTGATTGGTGGAATTTTATGGGACCATGCTTATGAGAGTATTTTGAATTTAATTTAAATGACTTTTATTGTGAATGATGAAATTTTATGAGACCAAATCAAATTTGACTTTGAAACGAATTAGTATTCAGAAAGTAATATTAATTCAATTGAGCATCATATAATAATCCAGAAATTTGCTATAGAAAAGAAAAAGGGAGGTTTGTGATGATTTTTTAATCTTTTCTACTAGGTAATCTAGTATCCTTATGCATGAAGATAATCAATTCAGTCGCTGTGGCCGGACTCTATTATGGATTTCTGACCACAGGGCCATAATTATTACAAAGAACCCGCATGGCCCAATGATCTTTTATATATTTTTCAAGTAGTAAGTTTAGGTACTATTGCATGTAACGTAGGCTAAGCGATTCTAGAACCATCAATGATTGGTGAACCAGCAAATCCATTTGCGACTCCTTTGGAAATATTACCTCTTTTTTGACACTATGAAAGTCTATAATTTTGATTGGTGGAATTATATAGGCCATGCTTATTTATGTACTTTTACAACTATATAGGAATATGTTGGTTAATCAAAAGTTATTTTAGGATTCACACTTTTACATAGTGTATGTATGTGTATATATATATCAGGAATGCTATTATCGGGTCGACTTGATGCAAGTTGTAGGTCACCTACTTTAGAGGCACTTGCAAACATTATTTTGAAAAACCGACCGTTGGATTAGATACTCCTCTTATGTTTGCTATGTCTACCAAAAATCATAGTGATCCAATGGTTGGTTTCTAAAAAAACTAACTGTGAAAAAAGTTAGTTTTTAAAAGTGACTTTTTTTTAAAAGTGACTGTTGGATCACTATGATTTTTGGCAGACATGACAAACATAAGAGGAATATCTAATCCAATGGTCAATTTTTCAAAATATGGTCTACAAGTGCCTTTAAAGCAGGTAACCTGATGCAACTGGCATCAGGTCGACCTGATAATAGCATTCTTGTGTGTGTGTGTGTATCAGTCGGGTTTAGGGGGACAATTTTTTACACTTGTATTTTGCAAAACCCATTGTTAGATTAGATGGCTTGCCAAATATTTACATTGATTCTTACTAATAGCCACTTAATCCATAAACTCACTTTTTTTATCAATATAAGATTTCATATTGTTTTATGAAATAGTTCTTGATCTCTGATCAACTTTGATATTTGGCAAGCATGATATGTATGGGAGGAATGAAGGATCATCTATTCTAATGGTGGATTTGGAAAATTTAAGCTTTGTAAAAGGTTATTAAAACTTGTGTAAGAATGCGTGTGTGTGTGTTTTAGTTTAAGTTGTAGCTATAGGCACAAAGATTTTTTTATTGTCAATGGTGCCATTACTGGATGTTGACGATGGAAATCTCCCAACCCTCACTCTCACAGGGGGTAGATACAAAAACCACTAAGGTGATGCCACGTGAATCAACTTTAACCCCAACCTCAGGGGTGGGGAGATAGATCCTTATCCATAGACGATCTCTTCGACAAGAAGGGGGTCGACCCTAACTTTCACACAATTTTCTTGAATTGGGGGTCTCTCCCTCGACCCTCGGGGTGAGGACGCCCATCTCAAAGTGGCTGCTCCTTTACAAAGGATGCCTCTAAAGGCAATACCGAGCCACTCATGTTTGCCTAGATCGACCTTTAGGTCTCGAATACGACCTTAGGGTCCCAAGGGGGTCTAGGTCCTGAGTGTGACCTCAGGGTCCTAAGGAGAGCTAGGTCCCGAGTGCAACCTCAGGGTCCCAAGTGCGACCTTAGGGTCTCGGGGGGCTAGGTCTCGAGTGCGACTTCCAAGGTCTCGAGACCTACACTCTCCTTCCGTCGAGCTCTCCACCTCGATGGAGTTGCCTGCTATGGATACCTACCTCCGTGGTGGAAAATAGGGTGAGCTAGCCACCACGTTTCCCCTATGTGAGGTTGAGACAAGGCGAGGTCGCTTTGTTCTCCCTCGCACTTGTACGAGGTCTAGGGTGATGGATTGGAGGTTGGGACGGGGGCTAGTTAAGGTAAGGGGATGCCTTTTCCTAGGTCAATGGAGGGGGGCGGGGGACTGAAAATGCACAACAAATATTACAAAAAATCCCGAAAATATGAAAATATAAACTTTTTCGACTTTTCTATCGATAGCCAATGAAGGTCTATCGATAGACATTGAAAAAAATGAAGTCCAGAGAGATTTGGCTGTCAATAGGCTGAAATTTCTATCAATAGAACTTTGGCTATCGATAGCCAGTCTTTCAAATTGAATTTGACCATGAGAAAGCCATATCAAAAACTAAACTCATCAAGCATATTCAGAAACTAAACTTCTCAAGCTTTCCGGGCATATAAAGATCACCGAAATCGGAGTCCAGATGAGGGAGATACAAGCGTTTGAAGTCGGAAGTTTTCATCAGCAAAAAACTGCACAACTTCAAAAGTTTCCGACTGCCTTCTAACACTTATATATCAACTTTGGCACATTAAATCCACCTCAAACCAAGCTCTACACATGCATGAACCTTTTACTTAATCTCTAAAAGCTCAAAAATGGTATATTTGACGGAATTTTCCTATAAGCAAAAATGACACATTAAAACTAATTTTAGCTAAACTAGCAATATTTAATCAAGAAATGCAATAAAATGACTCATTAACCCAAGATAATGGAATATGATTGCATAGCAATCACACCCCTCAACTTAGGCTTTGCTAGTCCCTAGCAAATAACTCAAACCTATAAACGATAATCAACTAAAACAAGTAAAGAAATAAAAAACAAAAAACCCAAATAAAGCTACTTTCGCAGGGAATCGCGGTAGTCTCGTGAAGGTTTGCAGAAATGACACCCACGAACATGGAAACCCAGTGCATTCCCTTTATTCACAAAGATCAAGAAAAACAAGCTTCAATAAAATGGGCAAGCAAAGCAATCTATCTACTCATAAACTATGCAAGGAATTGAACTAGCTTCGTATAGATAAAATAGTGAAGGAAATCACTCAAATACATTCCAAACCATCAAATGTTCCATGCTTAAGCAAACGAGATGGTAAACAAAAAGAACAAAGAGGGTGGAACATGAAAAGAAAAACACAAAGGATAGAAAACAAAAGGAAGACAGAACATCACTGTGGAAGACGAAATACACAGAGAATGGGGAATGAAAATCAACAACTAACACACATATATGCATAATCAAAAAGGACTTTATTTGCTCAAAAATGTCTTTCGGTTCAAGGATGAAAAACAGAAAGACGTGTGATTGTCTAATAACATAGTATATGATATCTACCCAACCATCACATACACAAAACCTAACCTAGAACATAACAAACATAAACTACCCTAAGTACGCAAAACAAACCAAAACGACACAACTCCACCCACAATGACTAAAAACACATACCTCAATGACTTAACCAACAAACACACTTCATCCAAGAATTAACTCACCTTACCTCTACCCTTGGGCTTCCTAAGTTGGCCAAGAAGAGGAAACTTGTAGGCTGTCTTTGAATATTTAAGATCAAATATTCAAAGATGGCCTAATATCCTTTTCCATGACTCGCAAATATGTAAACAATGTGCAACAAATCTATCAATTATGCATATGATAAACACACATAAAAATAATGGAAGTGGAACAATAGAAAGAAAGAAAATACACAACAATTACATGGTAATGGAAACGAAAAATGTAACAAAACTAAACAAACTTAAGCAAGGGATTCTTTGGCTCGAATATATAATGAGTGATTTGTGCATGTGCAAATAGTAAATCACCTATACATATGCATATGTTCAAAACAAGGCATAACTCAGGGATTTGCAGACTCACGCAAGCATACACATATTGAAACAAGTTCCAAAAATCACTAAGTGCTTTGGAAAGCCACTGAAAATTCTTGAAAATTTTTTCAATTTTTTTCACAAAAATTATTCCTCCCCCAACTTAAAGCATGCAATGTTCGCAATGTATATATGCAAAATAAAGCACAAAATACAAGATACAAAGGAAATGAATAACACACTCCATGCCCCTTTAGGTCAAACATGTTTATTTTCCTTAGGTCTCCTCCAAAAAATAAACTTCATTTTCACTATCTTAGCCGGTAAAGGCTTCAACTTACACCTAGGAAGCATATCTAAGAAGGGCAACATAATAATACTAACCATGAAAGGGTACGAGTCAAATTTAGGCTTCCAAGCTAGGATGCTTAGTAAAGGTGTGGACTTAAAAAATGGAGAAACTGCTAAAATGAATGGGTCCACATCAACTTCCTCACAATGAGTAATGCAAGCCCCCCAATGGATCCTGACATAAGATGTATGGCAATGCCTCCTCAATCTATTCATCTAACATATCAACAAACACTCCTCAAAGTGATGAGGGTGTGGATCGGAATGGTAAACTTGAAGCTTAGCCTTCAAATTACTAAAAGACACTTCCATAATACATTTCCTACAATATAAGACCGCATTAGCAGTCACAAGAAGAGATCTCCTTAGAATTACTAGGATTTGGGCCTTAGAATTGTGCACAAGTTCCATGTTAATAATAATAAAATATGCAAGAAAGACAAATGACTCAATCTTGACAAGGACATCCTTTAAAATTCCCCTAGGCACTTTGGTCGACCTATCAGCAATTGAAGCACAGTAGGACTAGGTTTAAGCTCTCCAAGTTCCATTTTCTCATATACAGAGTATGAAAATATATTCACACTCGTCCCAAAGTCAACTAAGGCCCTGTCTATGAAATAACTTCCTAAGAAGCATGGAATAGTAGGAGCACCAGGGTCCTTGCACTTAAGAGGGAGTTGATGTTGCACAACTGCATTTGCCATATCAGAATGGATTGCTGACTTAGAAAAATGTGCGTGTTCCTTGCGCTGTTGAGTACATAAGTCCTTTAAGAATTTGGCATATGAGAGAATTTGTTTAATGGCATCTAGGAGTGTTAGGCTAATATGAACATATTTAAAAACCTCTAACAACTCACTCCAAGATGTTCCCTCTTTTCTCTCTTTTGAGGCGCAACTAACGCCGAAGAGAATGGAGCTTTTGGCACATAGGATGCCACTGGACCATCATCAATAGAAGATGAGGGAAAGGGATCCCTCTAAGACTCTCTCACCACTTCTTTCCCCTTTCCTTCCTTACTCTCTTTCCCACTTTCAACCTCTACACCCTTAGGGACCTTAGGCTTAGCCACCACCTCACTTTCACTAGACTCCCCCCCTAACTCTATTATTAATGATAGATCCGCTCCTCAAAGTCATAATAGACTTTACTTCCTCATGGTGCTGAGGGTTTTTCAAATGAGAACTCTCAACCACAAATGCACTATTGGGGTTATTTACAGGTTGACTCGAAAGTCTACCATCCTCTCGACGGCTAAGAGTTGTCGTGATTTGCTCCACTTGTGACTCCAATTTAGCTATAGCCTGAGAATAAGAATAAAGGAGCCGGCGATCTGCTTCTATGTTTTTTAATGCATTGAGGACCTTATCCTCAAATTCAGAACTCCTTTGGGGTTGTTGTTGAGGTGGGTTGAAACTTGGTTGTTAGAATTAGGACTAATGGTGGGGTGGCCTATAAGGTTGAACAACATTAGAATTTCCCCAAAAAATATTTGCCCTAGGTGGTTGGGTGAACTGATTTATTGCGCCTTGAGAGGGTTGGAACCACTGAAGATCAGGTGAATTCTCCATCCCGGGTTAGAAGTATTAGAATATGGATCATTCCTAGAATTGGAGTACTCTTGAGCATCATTCACTTGCTCTTGGACAAACTCTGGGTATTGGCCAGCCATTGGGCAAGAAAATGTGTTATGACTCATATTTGCACATATATCACACCTTGTTAATAAAGCGAGGCGATGCCCTAGAGGTTTGCCCTTGAGCAGTTAGAAGTTGGTTCTGGAATAAGGCTGCTATTTGTTGGTTAATAACAACAGACTGATGCACCTCATATATGCCTCCTTTATTAGGTAGATTGGAGGATGAAGTCGAACCTTGCACAGTTTGATTTATGGAGGCCATGTGTAGAGAATCCTCATTGAGAATATCGAACAAGTCCCAAGCTTCCTCAGCACTCTTCATAACAAGGTTCGAAGTATGGAACGATTCCGATACGTATCGCCCGAGTTAACCAGGTCTCAGCAGTGTCCTGGACAAGAAATCGTCCCGAGTCAAAGAAACAAGCGAATTTCCATAAACTCGTTCATCTCGTCCAAGATCTCGGCCGAGACGAGACGAAATGCCGAGTTCTAGGTGTATCGTCTCGTCTCGGATGAGATCTTGGACGAGATAACCGAGATGATACTACAATAACAATAACCTTGCAGCAAAAAGAAAAAAATGAAGAAGAAGAAGAAGAACGCATCAGACCAAAAGTAACCCCGCTGTATGCCAGAGGAACTCGGAAAAAAAAAAAAAATACAGGAGGAGAAGAAGCAGCAGCAAAAAAATCATCGCAAGAACCCTTGCAGGCTGCAAGTTGTAGCAAAAGAAAAGATGAAGAAGAAACCGCAAGAGACCAGAAAAAAAAAAAAGAAAAAAAAAATGATGAAGAGCCAGTGAGGAGAGCGTGACCCAAAAGAAAAGATGAAGCAGCTAGCAAAGCGTGACCCAGAAAAAAGAAAAAAAGATGAAGCAGCGAGCAGAGCACGCGCACCGGTCATCTTCTTCTTCTTCTTCTTCTTCTTCTTCTTCTTCTTCTTCTCTCTATCTCACTCTGTAGACTGTACTTGCGAAGAGAATGGCTAACTTTTTTTTTTTTTGGCTTTGATGTCTCTGTGTACCTGGGAAAGAAGTTAAGAAGGATCTAGAAGTCTAGAACTTCTAGGTAAAAAAGGGTTTTAAAATTACTCATTAAAAGCATATTAATTTACAGAAATACCCCCATTTTTTATCATTATAATTTAAAAAAAAATCAGAATTATAGTTAAAAACATATTAATTTTTAAATATACTCCTATTTTTATCAATATTATTAAAAAAAAACAGATTACTTATTTTATTTAAATATTTTTTACTTATAAAAACTGCATGTAATATTACATTTTTCTATAAATTTTATTAATAATTATACCCTTTAAGTTAGGGACCCTAACATAAACATTTTGTACCACTAGATTCAAAGGTTTTTTTAACATAACAAATAGGCAAAAGAATTTAAAAATCTTAGGGACCTTAAGATCTAAAATTGAATACTCCTAAATCCCTGAGTTCCTAACATAAGCATTTTACACTACTAAATCTAAAAGTTTTTCTAACATAATAAAAAGACAAAAATTTAGAAATCTTTGGGACCTTATGGTATAAAATTGGACCTCGTGGTAGCGCGCTAGCGCTTTTTTTATGTTTTTTTGGTCGTATCATGCACTCTAAGGCATTTATTTTACTTGTTTGATGGTTCCAATGTGATTGCCTAATTTTTTTCTAGTTTTTCTATGATTTTTTTAAAAAAATTTGAATATTGTTTCGTGCCTAAAGTTGCGTCTCGCCCGATACGCGACGAGATGTCCGCAACTGCGATGTCCGCGACCGAGATGTGACGACGTCCGTGACCGCGACTTTCAACCATGCTTCATAAGGATTTGCCCCCCACATGCATAATTAATCATCATTTTGTCCCTATTACATAACCCTCGAAATAATGTCTTTAATCTTGTTGGACAAAATGAGTGATATTATACCGCATCTGTTGAGTTCTTCCTACATAATAGAATCGGGTTAAGAAAAGCCTCTGAAGTTGGTCCCAAGTGGTACTAGGCTAACGGATCTGAAGAAAGTTGATCCAACATTTAGTTCTATCCCTCGAAGAGAATGAGAAAAGCAACAGCTTTAAGGCATCAACAGTGAAGCCTTGGATCCTTATGGTGGAACAGATCCCTACAAACTTTGTTAAGTGCTCGTATGGATTTTCCCTATCTAACCCATAGAAGGTGGGAAGCATCTGAATGGTAGCATGTTTAATCTCATACTTGATATTTTCAATGTTGGGAATCTGTATGCAAGAGACGGGAGTAAATGTGTTCGGCATGAAATGGACTCTAAGCATCCTAGGGGCTTGCGAGGGATCCGTAACTACCCTATTGGGCTATTGGTGTTATCAACCACGTCACCCATCTCACTATGAGACTCTGACTGACTCTTTGTTGTTACAAAGAGAACCCTAAAAGGTCTTAAGGTACTCTCCAACTCTAGGTCAATAGGTCTTAGGTCTAGAGACAAAAAATGCCGACCATGCATGAACTACCTTCCCAATGAATGCAAATGCAAGGAATGAATGCAATAAAAGAAAAAGAAAAGAAATCAGGTGAGAAGAAACTCCCCTCGATCCCGGTTGCTAAGCTTTATGCGGTCCTTTCCAAAACTTTGACACCTGTTTTAGCAATTAAGCTTTTGGGCTTAGTGCACAATTTTTTTAGGAACCTGTAGAGAAAACAATCTAGGAGAAGAGAAGTAGAGAATTAATAAATAAAAGAAAATAAAATTGTAAAACTACAACTAAAATTAAATCAACTATGATTCCTATAACTGTGCTTTAATCTTCGGCAACGACCCCAAAATTTGATCGTGCCAAACAAGGGAGGTTATTCCTTGTTAACAAGCAATATTTAAATTTATAAAGAACTAATGCTGTAATCTCAATTCGTTGAAAAAGTGATTAAGCATGGGTATCATCCACAAGGATCAAAGGTTAAGTTATGAAAAACTTAATGAACTTAATTTTAGTTAAAAGAAATAATTGATTGATTGAATGGTTGGATTATATTAAATCAATAAAAATCGATTGTATGGTAGGAGAGAATCAAGAATAATAAAACCTTGGGCTTTTCGAATCCACTTAACTCGCATTAATTGCATCAATTAGGTTAAATTAGGGTTTATAAACATCTATGGTAGGTGATGAATTATACTACAAGAATAAACCATCAAGAATATCATGCACATATGAATTAAGCATGAATTATTCCTTTAGGGCATGGACTATCAAACAAATATGCACAATCCATCCAAGTAGGACATAAACCATGTAGTTTCACATATACATGTTTGATAAGAACTATTGTATCGCAAATATAATTGCAATCACATAAAATAACTATATTGATAGATAAAAACATTTAAATCCAAATTGCATTAAAGCAAAAACCTTAAAGTTATACAATCACCATAAATATTCAATAAAACCCCAACCCAAACCTAATTAACACAATTAAACAAATAAAAGCTTCATTTATTACCCAAGAAGAAGAGTTAGTTGTCCATAGTTGGAGTAGAATCGCCAAAAGCTTCCATTCCTTCCATGTGCATCAAACCTTGGGAGAGAGAAGAGAGAGACACTAGAGAGAGTAAGTAACTATCAAAACCTAAAAAGTTGGGAACCCTAGCTATATCCCCTAAACCCCTTTAAAAAGGTTTAGAAAACCTATTACAAGTCAAACTATGAAAATACACAACAAATATTACAAAAAATCCCGAAAATATGAAAATAACAACTTTTCGACTTTTCTATCGATAGCCAATGAAACTCTATCGATAGACATTGAAAAAAATGAAGTCCAGAAAGATTTGGCTATCGATAGTCCGAAATTTCTATCGATAGTCAGTCTTTCAAATTGAATTTGACAATGAGAAAGCCATATTCAGAAACTAAACTTCTCAAGCGGCATAAAAAGATCATTGAAATCGGAGTCCGGATGATGGAGATACAAGCTTTTGAAATTGGAAGTTTTCATTAGCAAAAAACTGAACAATTCCAAAAGTCTCCAACTGCCTTCTAACCCTTTTATATCAACTTTGGCACATTAAATCCACCTCAAACCAAGCTGAACATAAACCTCTTACATGATCTCCAGAAGCTCCAAAATGGTATATTTGACGGAGTTTTCCTACAAAAAGCAAAAATCACACATTAAAACTAATTTTAGCTAAACTAGCAATATTTAATCAAAAAAGCAATAAAAGGACTCATTAACCCAAGATAATGGAATATGATTGCATAACATTCAGTAGCCCCTTGACTTAGCCTTCTTGAGAGCAAGACCAAGGTAAAGTATCACAGGACACATGGTGAGTGTAGTGCATCTTCCGTATTGCAGCTGTTAACCCGTCGCATTCGAAACCGTGCATGTATGCACAACTGACAATATGCAAGACCGCACCCTTGAGGTCACAGGTTCTTGCTATTAATTCCGTATGACCTCACCTCGGACCTAGAGTAGGGGCAGCTTAGGGTTGCATGCATGCAAGGGTGTCAAGGTCCTGATGCCTTGTCATTGGCTCACTCTTGTACCTCTCATTACCACTTATCTGTCCCCCACTCTTTGTTCCACTATAAAAGGCATATACTTCCACAGGGAAGGGATGACACAAGATAACATCATCAATGCCCCCACTTACATGAAGTCAACGGTTGTAATTGCGCTCACTCCCATCTCCGCGAGCGAGGGTGGATAGACACCCTTGGGGAAGGGTCAAGGTCGACCTCGGTCCCCTCTATCACACTTGGTCACTCAAGTTGCTCCATTCCCTTCTCCAAAACCATCCCTTGCGTTAAGAGTTGCCTCACGTTGCTAACCTTAAAGTCAGAAACCCTTCCTATTTTCTATCGTAAATGCTAGATGACTTGAAGTTGAAGATAACGTGATTTTATGAGCGTTGAATTAGAGTCAGCAGCCTGGATTATGTGTCTGATACTAGTAGTTGTACTCATTTTGAAGGCTCCATTGAACATAGATTTATTCTTTATTTTATTTTATTTTATTTTATGATAAGTAATGTTTCATTAATACTAAAAATCAAAGGACAGATTATGAAGTCTCTGTCAAACATAGATTTCGATAATGCCATCTTGTTCAAAGAATGCATTGATCATCTACTGAGATGATTAGATAATTGTATGCTCGTGTGTGAACACATACATATACATAAACATAGGCACTTAACGGGCTTCTTGATGTTACATTATTTACTTGGAAACTTTATGTCGGTATAAATATCTTTATTTGCAATGTTATTTATAATGACATGAAATTTAAAGTTAGGGTGATTTTAGAGTGTCAATGCAAGTATTTGCATATGTTTTGAAGTGTCCTTGCAGCAAGGCCCGATGATGCCATCTAATTTTCAGATCACATTGATCATCTACTTGAAATGGTAGATAATTTTATGCATTAGATGATGCAGAATGTCTTTTCCTCCTGTTTTTGCCCATATGTTTGCATTTCATGCTTATCAACTTTTCAAGTTCAGATCTTACTCAGAAAAAGTGAAGGCTTTTCTGGCTCAGTTACGGACTACTTTTTGCGTCTCTGATGTGTTTGGGGTATTAGAATGTGAAGATGCATTAATATATATATTTTACGTTACAAAAGCATTTATGACCGCTTTAGATTTCTTAAATTCTATTTCTATGGAACTAAGGTGCATGATCTTTGATTTTAGTTATATGAATTTGACAAGCTTATAAGGCTTGGAATATTAGTAAAGTTGATGATGTTATGATTAAACACTACTGCGCATTCTGTTTATAAAGTTTTTATTCTTCAGGAGGTCCCCAAGTTATTGAAAACCCAGGAATCGAGAACGGAGCTTAAGGTTTGCTTAGCTTATTTGTTTCCCTATTTTCCCTGATTGCCACTTTTGATGCAGCTGTTATGCGCTCAGATGGTTTTGAATATCTCAAAGAAAACTGCCCGTTGCTGCAGTCTGAGCTCCTAAAGACAGTAGCAGGATGTGAGGAAGAATTTAGCGGCGGAGGAAAGAGCCGAAGTGTATGGGCCCAATTTTCTGATGGTGATGATACTAATGGTAGGAGTGTGAGGCAACAAACCTGGGAATGTAGCAATGGAGGGGAAAGAAGCCGAAGCTTGTGGGTTCAGCTTTCTGATGGTGCTGATGCAAGTGGTAGGAGTGCAAGGCAACAATCCTGATACTGGGAACATTATACATATCATCTCGTGCAATGACAATGATGGCATGAATTGGAAAAAAAAAAAAACAAAAAAATTATAAAAGAGAGATAGATGGGGAGAGAGAAGAAATATTACCTCTGCAGTGGTAATCTCTTTTGTTAAATGTCTGATTGGATAGTGTTGTGGCTATGGATTGTGTTGATAACAATTTAAGTGGCAGGGTCTTGGTGAATACTGATGCCGGCCTTATTGGAAACTTTTAAAAACTTTTTAAGGTTACCGGTGTCATAAGATTATAGTTTTAGAATGATGGTAAGTGTTAACAAGGATTTAATTGAGGTTTTTTTTTAAACCTTTGATGGGAGCCTATCTTTAACGAAGGTGGTTTTTAAAGGGATAAAATAGGTGTTAAATACTATTTTATGAGGAAAAAATAGGGTTTTAAATATTTTAGTTTTAATGGAATTTAAGGGCCTGTTTACTTCATGAAAATTTTCACAATTTTCATTTTCTATGAAAATTTTTAAAAAATGATTTTCATTTTCAATTTTCAAAATTTAAAGAATTCATTTACTTTGCAAAAATGAAAACTGTTTTCAAAATCTAAAAATAGTGTAAATGTGTTTACTAAAACTATATATTATCTCTATATGTTTTATTATTTTCATTTTTTGGTTTTACAGTTGGTCTACATATTTTTTTCCATGTTTATAAGCATTGCCATGATATAATCCTTGTTTTCAATTTTTGTGAAAATACAAAAAACGTCTTTTTGATGTTTTCACATTTTCTTAAAAACTGAATTCATTTTCTTGAAAACAGTTTTCATTTTTTACAAGTAAACGCGTTTTTTGGGCCGTTTTCTATTTTTATTGAAAATGAAAATGAAAATTGTGAAAATTTTCACGAAGCAAACAGGCCCTAAACTTTCCGGAACGTGATTTCTAAAAGCTATCTCAACTTCATGAAAATGGATGATCTAGTCAGCATATGCTTATATATTTTATGTAAACATGAAGCTAAAAGATACTTGAATGATACATATTTTGAAAAATTGACAGTTGGATCAAATATTATGTTTATTAATGTCATGCATGCCAAAAATCATGACGATCTGAAAAAATTGACTACTGAAAAATTATAACAGTTTTTTTCAATGACATTCCTGAGAAACTGATAGTTGGATCAATGTAACTTTTGACATGCATGAGTATAGTATCTAATTGAACGGTCAGTTTTTTAAAACATGTATTCGTAACTGTCTTCTGATTTTGTGCTCACATAAACTAATATAAGCATATGTTGATTGGATCATTTCTCTATATATATACAGTTCAGTTCTGAGGCGAAACTTATGCAAAGTTAAGTGAGATGACATTGCGGAGGGCCAATTACACAATTAGATATTGTTATAATTTTTCACACAATTTATATTTTAAAAACTGATAGTTAGATGATAACTATGATTTTGGGTATGGATGGCATTTATAAATTGACTATCTAATACAACAGTTGGTTTTTCAATAGGAAAATGCTAATGTTCTCGTGCCTCATCTAGTTTTATTTCCCGACTGATGTGGTGTTTGTCATATCATAAAATTTTTCGATTTTATCTCATATTTATTATTGATAAAGATGGGATAATGATGGCATACCAGATTTGCATTTCTCTCTTCTATTTCTCTCCATTCACCATTAACGGACTGAATTCAAGAGTTGCTTCAAGCTTTCGTTGGAGGTGCTTCAACTCCTTTCTCTCTTCTTCTTCTTCTTCTTCTTCTTCTTCTTTTTTACTGTGCTCATTAAAGAAAGACAGTAAATAACTTTTTAACTATGCTAATAAAAACACAGAAAAATGTTTACTGTGCTCATAAAAAAACAGTAAAAAACTTTTTTATTGTGCTAATAAAAACACAGTAAAAATGTTTGGTCTTCTTTTTTACTGTGCTAATAAGAAAAAAGACGGTAAAAACTAAAAAAAGACAGTAAAAACCCAAAAAAAAAAATGATAAAAATACAGTAAAAATGATAAAAATACAGTAAAATGATAAAAACACAGATTTTTACTGTGTCCGATATTTTCACTGTTCGATTTCTTTTTTACTGTCAGCCAATGAAAACCAAAAATAAAAAAGGACCGACGGTGAAAACCAAAAAAAAAGTTACAGTAAAAATAAAAAAACACAGTGAAAATCCAAAAAACACAGGAAAAAAAATATACAGTGAAAATGATAAAAACACAGTAAAAATGAAAAAAAATAAAATAAAATACAGATTTTTACTGTGTCCAATATTTTCATTGTTGGACATGAAATGGAAACGAAAATTCTGTACGGGACGTCTAGCACCGCTCTTTTCAAAAATCCTATCCCATATTAGTTAAAAACCTAAATCTAAACAAAATATAAGTCCTTATATGAGTTTATATGTCCTATAATAAATTAATATATATATATATATATCTTTTTTTTAGCATTCCAAATGGCGCCCCAAACGCCACCCAGTTACTTTTGGACTCATCAAACTTAGTAGCAGGCCACTTCTGGCTGATAAAAAAAAATAAAAATAAAGTGCTAATTGTATAGATAAAGTGAACTAAAAAAAAAAAAGCTAAGCACTTATAATTAACATATTTTATTAGAAAAATGCTATTCATCGCTACAACGTCTCACTACAAGTATTGTTACAAGAAATAAGGATTATGAATTTTCAAAAATACTCATTGGCGATTTTTCAAAACTACTGCACATTTGTTGTAACGATGTATAGTATTGCTCATTTTATAAAGGTTCTTGTGAGTAAGAACTTTATTATATATTATATATGTTATTTATCGTTAAAACATGGTATAGAAAAAAAAATAAAAAAAAATTAAAATTTTATATGTATGGTGGAGCGTGCCTTGTTTCAGTTTTATTGGGAGAAGCATGGAGCATAGTTTGTTGAATTAATGCTTGGTTGAGTTTGTTGTGCGGCTGCAAGCCTGCAACCTATTTATTTATTTATTTTTATTTTTTAAAATTATTTGGATAGGTTTTATAATTGCTTTGTTGGGAGGCTGCGGAGTTTATTATGTCAGTTCCATAAAGAATAAGTTGCATTGGAATCCAGAAACTTTCTGAGTTTTTTGATCCCATTAATTGGGAAGATGAAAGCATTTTTAATTATGGGAGGCAAAATTTTTTGTTAGGTATTTTGTCCAACTAAATTAAAAATTTTATTCTCTAAAGGATGAGATAAAATGGTCATCTAAGCACCAAACACTATTTTTTTTTTTTTTTTTAAAAAAAATATTAAAATATGAATGGCTGGCCAAAATGATCATCATAGTTGGAGTGCAAAATTCTTCGAATAGACAAAAGGGAAAGGTAAAATACTATATTAATTTCAAGATGGATGATATCTGCACTCAATCCACACCTATCCTCTCCCACTCCACGCTCACAAATATCATGCCAAAATTTCATTTTTGCCCTTAAGCCAAAAAATCTCAATTGTAATACATTTTGGCATTTTGTACTCCATAGGGTCAGTTGCAGAACATAATTTGAAAAATTGACAGTTGGACAAAATATCCATCTTATAAATGTCCTGTTTGCCAAAAATCACTATGATACAACGGTTAATTTTTGAAAAAACTGTCTGCAAAATTATGACATTGACATTGATACCTAAATAAGTTGCTCTAATAGTGTGTCATTTGAAATGCCAAATTTTGGTAATGGTACATAGGGGTGCCAAATTTTCCATTTAAAATGGCAAACGTTATTTGTGTCATATCATACTTTTCCTTCAAAAAGTGAGAAATCCAAAATATATCATTAATGCAATGGAGCAAGTACATGCCAAATGCTAATTTGGTGCCATTTGAGTTGCCAAATTTTGGCATTGACACACCAAATCACATGAATGCATTGAAAATACTCAAACCTAGAGAAGTGGAGCTCGATAAAACCTTAAAGCTTAGTTACTAACACTAGTCATTATCTTTATGGTACTAACTTTTGATGTTACGCGAGGTGTACATTGATGATGACTCAAACTTATGCACTTGACAATCCAAATTTTTTACATTGCACTAGCACTTTGTGTTGGAAAATATGATTGGACTATTTAGAATTTGGATAATATTGTGTGTAAGTAAATTAATTAAATAAATCATACAAATAATATTAGGAATCCAGAATGTACGTATGTTGTAATATATGTATAATAATTCAGTATTACACGGAATTATATACCAAGTAGAAAACAACTACTTAATCCATTAGATAAGAAGAAGATAATTAATACTAGAATAAGAATTCTAGTAAGACTAGAATTTTATTCAAGTAACAAATAGAACATAAGATAAATAAAAGAATATATTCAATATGAAAATTATCACTTACTTGTTGTTCACATAAGAAAAATGCAGAAACTCCATATTGCAGAAATTCAGAAACCTACGTTAGTTTTGATTAAGTATATAATCTAATTCATCCAATAGTTAGATTTTATTCAATATTTTGATAAATCAACCGTTGGATTAGATACTCTACCTATGCAAGTCATACATACCAAAAATCACATTCATCCAATAGTTAGATTTTAAAATATCTCACTATAAAAAAAGCCAAAAATCACATTCATCAATTATTTTTCACAGTGATATTTTTCAAAAATCGATTGTTGGATCACTATGATTTTTGATATGAATGACATACATAAGTATATAATCTAATTCAACGGTCGATTTTTCAAAATATTTAACCTATACTAATGTTTTGAGAATGAATAGTAAAAATAATGGTAAAATAAGTGGTAAGGAGAACGTGTTATATATATATATATATATATATATATATATATATAAAGAAAACCCTCTTCGTAATATATATTTTTCTTTTACTTCTTTTTCACTGGAATAAATACATGCACATGCTTAGCAGAGATGCAGCTTTAGATTCTAGCTGCAGTCAATCACACCTCTTGTCGCTTTGTGGTCATAGTATCTCTAGATCTGACAATCTAACTAACTATCGATTTTTTTTATTTTTTATTTTTGTTATCTTTTTCAATAACTCATGGACAATTAATTGTTGCACAAAGATAAGGTTGTTGGATGATGCAGTCATGCTCCCAATTGCTTATCTTTCACATGTTTGAGCCATATGGATATGTAGAGATCGATTGCCTTACTCGCCCAATGAGTGTATCTAACTAAATTTCACTAATGAAATATGAATTTTGGTTGAATAATTCATGTTTCTTTCTTTATAGGCTGAGATTTCAGGTTCTATTCCACATGGATAAGGTTCTTTTTGTTGTTTATATGTTATGAAAAAATTTAACATATTATTACATGGAAAAATACTAAATGAAGTACTCTTTATATAATATTTTGTTTTAATTAATTTGACGTGAAAACATGATATAGTATTGCCACATCATTTAATTTATGTAATGGACGAAAGTAGAAGTTCTATCATACTCCACGTTAGGAAGTTTAAAAATGTGGTCTATATGATAGTTATTTAGCACTGATTGTATAACATGAACTATGAACCAGTAGATTTCCCCATTTTTTCTCTCTCTACTTTATCATTTGTCTTAAGATGCATGTAAACGACATTATTGAACCATTCTTGAGGTTTCAAATTTTCTTATTATTATTTTTTTTTTTTCACAAATTAAACATAAATTTATGTATTAAATCACTATTATTTTATGGGTGACTCTATTTGCACCCAAAAACATCTATCCATGCCCACTTTCCTTTTACACCCACCATTAAAATTTTAATTGTAGATTTTTTCTTATTGCGCCCTCCATAATTTCTAATATAAACTCAATCCAAACCATCCTATAAGTATTTACTCTTTTCTTTTTCTCACAAGGTGATCACCATTTCTTATTTTCCTGTTTCTTTCTCTAAAAGAACCCTATCATATTCTCATTCTATCTTTTGTTTTTTTTTTTCCATTCTATTTGAAACTTCCAGAATCGTTGGTGGAAACAAACTCATTGAAGTCGGTTTAAAATTTCAAAATAATACAAGTTTAGATAGCTACAACTAAACAATTGCATTGAATTTGATTAAACCATCTTTGCATTGATTTTTCATTTTAAAGCTGGTCCTTTGACAAATTTACATAGTTTTAAGTATTAGTCTCAGTCTCCATGGCATTAGACTTTATCATGATTTGATATTGGACAACATGATAATAATGCATAAAAAAATCTGAAAAGAAAATAAGAAAAATTATATAAAAATCACATAGACCAAACAAATCAATACACAAACAACTTGGTAGTTGAATGATAGGTTGTCAAATAACATGATAGGCACAATACTTCCAATCTGAACTTCTAGTACATGACATTTGGCCATTAATTCTAGAATAATTGCCTAAAGTGTCTAGAAATCTCCAAAAAGTGTAAAGTAAAAGGTATACAAACTATGGATTCTAGTACATGGTATTTGACCATTAATTATTGAATAATAGCCTAAAGTGTCTAGAAAGTCAAAAAAAAAATAAAAATTATAAAGCTAAAGCATATACAAATTATGGGATTTGATATTCATACATGTTTTTTGTGCACTTTTCTTACACTTTTACTATCTGTTAATGAATTCAGTTTGCTCCAGCATCCCAAAAATATTATTAAAAAAATATAAATAATAATAAACCTAAAAAATTTGTATTGAGAATAAACCCTATGACATATGTTTGAAGAAAATAAGGTAAATTAATCAAAAACTTAAATTATAAATCTTTTTTGTTGGTAAAATCCTCTCACTTGATCACTTGATTGTAAATGATACTGAGAGTGTACGTTAGAGTTTCTAAGAATAGGATTTCTGTAATTGTTAAGAAATGGTAGGTGTGGAAAAAAAATTAGATTATTTATTTATGTATTATTGTTCTTAACAGTAATTTCATAAAGGATAAAATTAGAAGAATTTTTTTTTTATTTTTTTTTAAACTAATTAGTGGTGTGGAGAGACGTTTTTTGGGTGCTAATAGAATCACCCTTATTTTATTCACAAATGATTGAGCTTTATGAAATTTTTCCTGAAAATAATTTTTAATCTGGCCTTGTTGGGAACATATTCCCCACAATGTCCTTCCCATAAACTAAAACAGCTTGAAATCACAGTTTTATGTGAAGATATGTTCTTAATTCAACTATATAGTTCAAATTTTATAATTCTATAATATCCATACTACTGGATTTTGGATAAGTTTTGTATCGACCGATGACCTATGGAGCATCCACATGGGCAATCAGATAAACTATGTAGTTGAATTTAAAGATTGATGATAGGCACCGTTTGGTTTAACTTTTTAAAAGTACTAGCTTGTTTGCTTTACTGCTTTTCTACTATTAGTAATATTTGATTTTTTTTTCAAAAAAATCAAACATTCCCCTTTTAATTTTTTTTGCATTTTTGTTAAGAAAACATACCTTGCTAATTTGAAAAAAGCACAAAATCAAAAAGTATTTTTATTTTTTTATTAAGACATTAAATATTGCAAAATTTAAAAAAAGCAAATAAGCAAATAAGTACTTATAAAAAACAAATTCAAACGGTGTCGATCACTCAATCTCCTTGTTGATTTACAACTCTTGAGAGACTTATTTGATAACTTGTTCAAATAATAAAGGCTAGAACATACGTTTGTTTAGTGAGTGTGTGAGATTCCTCTCCCTTTTATTAATCTCTTCAAAGCTACCATCATTAATAGAGCCTTAGATTTTGGAATATATGTGAAAATATATATAGGAGAGACTCTAGCAAGTAGTCTCTTCCATTGACGAAAGGGTGGTTCTCTCTATTCGTGATCGCATGAGAGAGGCTTGTAATCCAACCAAGTAATGATGAGACAAGGCTTTTGTTACAAACTAGGCTAGACTCATGCACTTAAATTAAGATACCTCAATCCATGTCAATTGATCAACTTGGATTATTTGAACAAGTTGACATCTCAACCTCTCAGCTGAACTAAACTAAGTTTCTTGGATAGTCGAACTATAAGTCACCAGTGAGTCAGATGGTCGATTTAGATTACTCAAACTAGCCAACATCTCAACCTGTCAACCAACTAGGCTCATATCCTAGAATAGTTGGTTGGCCAACTTTAAAAAATCATTCATTCTTTTGGATAAATGGTAAGAACATACAAATAAAATACATATACAAACTCACATGCACCGTTTGGATTTGTTTTTTATAAGTACTTATTTGCTTTTTAAAAATTTTTCTAAGAAATTATATATTGCAAATTTTTAAAAAAGCAAATAAGTACTCATAAAAACAAATCCAAACGGTGCCTTAATTAATAAGATTAATCACCTAGATAAGGAAACACAATCAAATTTCAATTAGCGAAACCAAATTTGGGATACCTAGTGATCTGATCAAAGGATATGGCCGACCAATCTTACACGGTATACAATTTTGAACAAAGCTAATTGAGTTTTGTTTTTGAATTATTACCAACTTGGGTGTAGACTCTGGCAAACACCATGTCGATACTCATTGCAAGATTTTTTATGGAAAATCATTTCTTTCTTTTCATCCGATTACAAGATTTGTTATGCAAGATATAATTTCCTTTCTTTATCAAATAATGTTTGTTTAACGATGCATTTGAATAGAGTAGGTTTGAGTTTTTTAACACTTACTTGTAATATATAACCTTAGGATGACCTGTTTGGGTGCCCGGTGCCCTATGGTAATTGAAGTTTTCAATTATATTTTGCATATAGTATTATGGACACATTCATTGTTGGGGATAGGGGCATTCATAAGAATGGTGGCCACCACGACTGTTGGCCCCAAGGTTACAATCCTTAGATTGATAGCTCAAAATTTGATGATAACAAAACGCACTTTGTGTACTAATAATCTTTTATAGTAGTTATGATTTATGTGATACTCATCCCAATTTTGAGCTACATGCCATTTATTTGGTGAGGTCACTGATGGGCTTGGGTGGAAATTTATTTCTTTTATTTCATAAAAATATAGTTTTCGAAATTCCACCCATATCCCTAGAATATATATAAGTTAAAACACTTATAACCCTTATAACCCTCATTCTTCACCAAGAGAAAAAGAGAAGGGAGAGATAGCTTGGGAAGGAGGGACATAGGAAAGAGCTTGGAGCAGCTAGGAGGGCCTTGTGGCGGTGCTTGTCACTTAGTAGACTTCCTATATCCATATATACCTATTTTTCTTTATTTTGGTTTGATTTGGAAACTATTGGTTGGAATGGTTGTGTAGGGTTATTAACCCTCATTTATAAGAATATATGTGGTTTGAGGTGGAGTTTTTGGGTAGTTTTGAGAGAAGATGCATAAAATAGATTTTTATGGGTTTTGGGTTCAGAAACCACATTTGATCTCTCAATCAAATCAAATGATTTAAGGTATTTTTGGGCATATTTACTTATTTAGTGTTCTTTAGGTCTGTATATATATGTTGGATCTAAAGTTTGGAGTTGAATTTTAGAGCTTTGGTGGGTGTTTGTAGAGTTTAGGGGTGTTTTGGGTATTGTTCTCGCACCAATCTGTGTTTCCAAAATGCTTGTTTTACTACCTTAAAGATCCTGTTCAACCTTGACTTCAATTGCCTGTCTTTTTCTTGTCCGAACTTGAAATTGGTGATCTTTATATCTTCAGAAAGCTTGAAAAGTCTAGTTTTTAGTATGGTGGTCACATGGTTTATTTCAATTTGGAGAGAGATATATTTAGGAAATACCCATATTGCTCTTCTTTGCACTTATTGAATTCATTTGCTGATATTTTCCAAACTGTTTGGCATTTAGCTATGAGATTTTAGATGTAGCCTCTAGACATACTTAGAAGTATGTCATATAAGTCCTATGGCTTTTGGTTTAGCTATTTTAGGTTTTAATCTTGTATGTCAGGTATGCATCTTATTGATTAAATGAGTTGTTACTGTTTTGGGTTTTAACAGCCATTGTGCTTCTTTTTATTTCTTTCTTTTTCTTAGAGTCCTTGGGAGAACCCTTACGGACACTGGTGTAGTTGTAATACCCCAAAAATTTTAATGTGCTATTTTCATAATTTTAATGATGTTTTGGGGTATTTTGATAAATAAGGAAATTTGAATTTTTGTAAGCCTTTTTCATATTTGCAAATCAGCCCCTAATTTTTCCTTTAAAAATCGTGGTTGGCTTCTCCCATTTCACATTCAGTTTGTGAAAGCTTGAGAAAGACCCGAGTGTAGAGTGAGAAGGAGAGAGCTACCGAGAGTCTAGGTGTTGAGACTGCCGGAGTGTGGCCGGATATTCGCCGGATTTCTGCATTTTGGCCATACCGAGGTTGAACTATACTGCATATGGGTGTATTAAGGTTTTAAAATGATAATTTGAGATTAGTTTCACTTTAAATTGAATTGGGTAAAGTTTGCAGGTCGGATCTGCGAGAGGAAGACGACCCCTATCAATAGAGGTTGGAGGCTCTATCGATAGCGGTTGTTCTCGGGTGGCAGTGAGGACTTCCATTACCGATAATGCCTCCTGCCATTATCGGTAATGGGCCCTGATATTTCCTTATTTCATATTTTCTCCCTTCAATCTTTATTTCATCATAAATTTTGCATGTGGACTCCGATTTGAGCATACTTTATATGTACGGAAAGCTCTCGAAGTCTAGTTTCTAGTTTTTGGGTTTATTTGCTTAGACAGGTATTTATGCATGTCTTTATTTGTCATTACTTCATATCAGGATAGTCCGACGACTATCCTTTTGCGAGTTAGAGTGCATACTTTTAGGATGCTGTTAGTGATACTTTCGCCCAGCTAAGGTAGGATACTATACCTCTCTAACGATGATAATATGTGATTTTATATAGCATGATATGCTGGACTGTTTTATGAAATGAATTTGATGCATGGAACATATTTGATTATAACTATTGGTGTGGTGTGTTTATAACTGTTTGCGAATATATATGATGGCATATGGTTTATCTACTTCACTCTTTTTTTGGTTGATGGTTATGATTGTTTTTGAAACGATGATTGATACGTTTATATGCCATATATTATAACTTTACCTGCTCGCTTTGGAAATTTGTTTGAACATATATTCTTGCTGTTAAGCATTGTTTAGGCTTGGTTGGTGTATAGGGATATTATATATTCTTATCCACAGTTTATAGCCTCGTAGTGGCTCGACAGTTGGCCGTGTGTTCTAGGCAACTGATCGGTTTCTCTCGAGAGGTCAAACCTCGTGTATGTTAGTTTCGGTTGTCGTGTGCCGAAGGCTTATTAGCCTAGAACAACGTCCTGTTATACATCCTATGAGCCTGGTCTTTGAAATGATAGATATTATATTGTGTTTATAACTGAGCTAAACCCACACCATTTCTCATATTGATTTATGAACTGGATATGAACTGCTTATTTATAATGTTCCTTATATCAATATTATTACTGTTGGTTGAGGTTGTACTCCTACTGGGCATTCCAAGCTCATGATGTGTTTTATACAGCAGGTTCTCCGGTTTCTGGTAGAGGTCCAGCTATAGGAAACTCTACTCAGGTTGTATTGGGATTAGCAATGTTCTGGGCTGTACTGCATCAATCTGTTTAGATTGCAGTTTGAGTTGTTATACTCTTGAACTATATCTCTATTTAACTTTATCCTATATGCCAGGGTTGTTGGCATTAAGTATGGTACATTTGTCTTTATTTCTATTTGTATTACTTGAACTTGGGCATGTATGTACTAAAACATATCATCTCATGTTGTTATAAATTATTTCTTTCTATCCTAAGTATGGAAATATGAATGAGCAGTACAGGTTGTACCTTCATCTTGACACGTGTTGACCTACCCGGGATGGTCAATATAATAGTCAGGTTGGGGCGTTACAGTAGTTGTATTTGTATTGGGCGCTCATAGGAGCC
Source organism: Hamamelis virginiana (assembly GCA_017140935.1). Taxonomy (NCBI): domain Eukaryota; kingdom Viridiplantae; phylum Streptophyta; class Magnoliopsida; order Saxifragales; family Hamamelidaceae; genus Hamamelis; species Hamamelis virginiana. The sequence goes on from JAESVK010001041.1 coordinate 331,113, forward strand.
TTAGGGTGGTGGATTTCACTTTTAAGGTAATTAAGAATATTTATCCTCTCTGTTAGCCCTAAAGTAAATTGCATTTCCCATATTTTGATGATCAACAAACATTACTTTAGTTACTAATAAATGATTAAGTGTGTTTGTCTCCATAGTATCAAAGCCATATCTTGTTGGAGCTCATCAACTCACTCAAAGCTTCCAAAGTGTACAAATATGCAAGACATTGAATCATGGAGCTTGAGGAAGACATCTTGATGTCAATCATTGAAAACCATTGAAGACAAGATGTTTAGGAACACTCATTGTAAGGCTACTTATTTGATTGAACTTGTATAGCTCAACCAAAAAGTTTTCTCATGTTGCATTAGCATTCATTAACCTTAGAAAACTTGCAAAAATGTATTTGAAAACTCTAGTTAACTATATTGGATGTGTTAAGTTGAAATAGACTTAGAAATTTCAAGTCTTTAGCTCAAATGTATGCTTAGTCGACTAAGCAACCTAATCTAGTCGACTAAACATGGTCCAGTAGCTAATATTTTAGAAATTTTGAGTCTAGTCGACTAAACATATTGATTAGTCGACTAAAGTATCTCCTAGTCGACTAACACACCTTGCCTAGTCGACTAAAGAGAGCCCAGTAGCCATAGTTGGATCTGCAGAAGAGCTAGTCGACTAACTGTTAGTAATATGCCCTAATAGCTAATCTCACTGGTGTAATTTAGGACATAAAGTTGATTCATGTATTATTATTATTCATTAATAAAATGGGCTTTTGATTATCATGTATTCTTCTGTTATTATATTCATGGTAAGTCCTTAAAAGGAATGTCAATATAAGATTTCAAGAGTTGAGATTAGGAGACTTATATTGTTAAAGATTTCTTTCTTAGATATTCCTAGTCATAGGATTATTTATTGGGCATTAATAATCCGGATAGACTAGCACAGGTTATGTCTACTCAATATGGAGAATGACTAGTCTCAAGTCATTTGTGTAATGACACTAGGACAAACCTGTGGGTGCTTGTTTGAGAACAAGTACACTGAATGTGATCATT
>JAESVK010001041.1:372167-402440 GCA_017140935.1 Hamamelis virginiana
CCCCCCTAATCACATCGCCCGGTGATGATGTGGACCCACCATTTAAGCCCCGCCCACGAGGCTGGTCCACAGTTGTACAATACTTGTGTATATCAGCTTGTTTGAAGCATTTATTGTGTACACCTACTCTTGTTTTCTTGTATTTGTTCAAGTGCTCTTTGTGAGACTTGAAAGGGTGTTCTTTGTGAGCACATTTTGGGGGTTCTTTGTGAGCCATTTGATAAGTTCTTTGTGAGCTTGAGGTGAGGGTCTTCCACCTGGGATAAAGAAAATCTTGTAAAGGTTTCTCCACCTTGAAAGAGCTAATTCTTAGTGGATTGTTGGGAATCCTTGGGCTTAGGCACAAGGCGAGGAGTAGGCGGAGTCCGAACCTCGTTAAATCGTTATGTTTGATTTCTCTATCCCTTCTCTCATTTCAATTACTTGTTTATATATTTGCTTCCATTGCTTAGTAATTGAACCATAATTTTATTTGGTAATTAATTGCAAAAGTTTGTCATAAACTCTATTCACCCCCCTCTAGGGTTATATATTTGGGACAACAATTGGTATCAGAGCTAGTACTCAATATTTGATTGTTATCTTGAGTAAAAGATCATGGCAAACTTGAGGGAATTGAGCTTTCTACAAGGCCATTCCGTTGACCGACCTCTTTTTTTCAATGGTGAAAACTATAAGAGCTGGAAAAATAGAACACAAAATGGATTAAATCATATGACATGGGTGTTTGGAGAGTTATCTTGAAGGGAAACAAAATCATCTACAAGACCAGAGAAAATGGAACTCAAGTACCCAAGGACTTAGAGGAATTGACAGAAAATAAGATGAGACAAATTCAAGTCAATTCCAAAGCAAAGAATGTGCTCTATTGTGCCGTGAATGATGCCGAATACAACTGAATTTCTGGATATGACACCACTCAAGAGATGTTGAAGAAATTAGAGGTAACATATGAAGGCACAAAATAGGTAAAACATTCTAAACTCATCATGGTTATGAGAGATTATGAATTGTTTAAAATGGAAGAAAATGAGAGTGTTAGTTTAATGTTTACTCGTTTTACTCACATTATTAATGAAATGAAAGCTCTTGGTAGAACTATCACAAATTGGGATGTCATCTCAAAAATTATTGTAGTTCTTCCTAAGTCATGGGAATCAAAAGTAACGGCTATTCAAGAATCCAAAGATTTGGATACACTTGACATAGACGATCTCTTTGGCTCTCTTTTGACTCATGAGACTACCTTGAAGAGACAAAAAGATGACAAACCAAAGAAGAACCTTGCTCTCAAATCCGCCTCTCATGATGATAGTGATGATGAATGAAAATGATGATCAAAACATGGCGCTCATCATAAGAAAATTCGAAAAATTCTTGAGAAAAATAAGAGCTCTTGGGAAGCCCAATCAAGGAAGAAGTTCTAGCTTCAATGAAAATTGCTATCATTGCAAGAAGCCCGGACATAGAATTGCTTAATGTCTCGCCAAGAAGGAAGAAGAAATGATAGAAGAGGAAAAGATTTGAATGCCACTGGGGATGAAGTCATTGATGCAATTGAAAGCGATGAGAAGAACTATGAAGAAACGACGAATTTTTGTTTTATGGCAAATGAAGATGATGAGGTACCCTCTAGCTCAAACTCAAATATTCATGATGATGATGATTTAACTATTGATGAACTTTATCTTATGTGTGAGGACTTATGTAACAAAAATTCATCTTTGAACAAAACTAATAGTAATCTAATGAAAGACCTCACCACAATCACATGTGCAAAAGTAGCCTTACATGATGAAAATTTGAGAATTGTTAATGAGATTGAAAAATTGAAACGTGATAATTTGAGACTTGCCAAGAAGAATGGAGAATTGAAATGTGATATCGAAAATTATAGAGAAATACCATCTCCATCAAGTTACTCAAATGATTATGAAACTTTATTAGATGAAAATGAAGCTTTACTACTTGAAGTTGTGAGACTTAGAAATATTCCTTCCACTTCAAACTCCTCAAATGATTTTGAATCTTTACAAAATGAAAATGAGATTTTGAAAAATAAAATTGAGGATTTAAATAAAATAATTTTCAAATTCACTTGTGGAGAGGAAAATTTCAAGAAATTGCTTGGTGCACAAAGAGTAAATTTTAACAAAGAAGGATTATGATTTGATTCAAATTCTAATACCAAAAAGTCTTCATTGTATATTGATTTCTTTGTTAAAGCTTCAATTCAAAATGATTCAAATGATTCTCAATCTCACAATTCATCAAACAAACATGCAAATGCTACTTGTTTATATTGTGAAAGGAAATGTCATGTTAGATATTCATGTCCATTTAGAGGAAAAAGAGGCATTGGGAAAACGGTTATGTGGATTCCAAAAGAAACTACAAAATCTACCAATGTAGGACCCAAAAAGGCATGGGTACCAAAGAAAATTACTTGATTTTGTTTTGTAGGTATGCATGAACTCAATCCAGACAAAGAAAAATGGTACTTGGATAGTGGATGTTCAAGGCACATGACCGGTGTCAAAGAAGAGTTCATTACTCTCAACTACATTGATGGTGGCTATGTGACATTTGGAGATGATGCCAAGGGTAAAATCATAGGTAAATGTAAAATTGGCAATTCTTCTATCACTATTGATAATGTCTTGCTTGTTAGTGGCTTAAAACATAACTTGCTTAGCATTAGACAATTATGTGATAATGGATATTGTGTTAATTTTACCTCATCTTCTTGTAACATAATTGATGAAAACCAAAATCATATTTTTATTGCAAATCGTTTAAAAAATGTATACACAATTGATTTTGATGAATTACCACTTCAAGATGTAACATGTTTTTCCGCTTTGCAAGAATCTAGTTGGTTATGGCATAGAAGGCTTGGGCATGCTAGCATGGACTTATTACATAATCTTTCGAAAAAGGATTTGGTTAGCGGTTTGCCCAAAGCAAATTTTATAAAAGATAAAGTTTGTGATGCTTGCAAACTAGGAAAACAAACTAGAACAAGTTTCAAAATCAAAGGTTTCATCTCTACATCTAAACCTTTGGAATTGCTACATCTTGATTTGTTTGGCCCTAATGATGTAGAAATTCTTGGTGGTAAACTCTATGCATTTGTCATAGTTGATGATTTTTCAAGATACACATGAGTTTTATTTCTTGCTCTTAAAAGTGAAGCTAGTGGCTTATTTATAAAACTTTGTAAAAAGCTTGAAAATATTCAAGGCCACTCAATTACTCATGTGAGAAGTGATAGAGGTAGAGAATTTAAAAACCAAGACATCGAAAATTTTTGTGACGAAAAGGGTTACTCACATAACTTTTCGGCTCCCAAAACTCCTCAACAAAATGGGGTAGTTGAAATGAAGAATCGTTCTTTAAAAGAGATGGCTAGAACAATGTTAAATGAACACAATCTTCCTAAGTCATTTTGGGCGGAAGCGGTTAATACCGCATGTTATGTGGGAAATAGAGTAGTTATAAGACCTCATTTGTCCAAAACTCCATATGAGCTTTGGAAGGGTCGAAAACCAAACATTGGATATTTCAAAGTTTTTGGTTGTAAATGCTTCATTTTAAATGATAGAGAACATTTATCTAAATTTGATGCTAAATCCGATGAAGGTGCATTTATTGGTTACTCTATGAATAGTAAAGCATATAGAGTTTATAATAAACACACTCAAACGGTTCAAAAATCTATTCATGTTGTTTTTTATGAAGCTAACCCCTTTACTTCTAAGCAAATTGTGAATGAAGATGATACACCTAGGATTATTCCTCCATCCGATAAAGGAACCAATGATCCAATCTCAAATGACTCATCAAATGAAGTTCCAAAAGATACACCAAAGGAGTCCTTACCAAAGGAAGATGAAACTCAACAAGAAGAATCTCATGAACTTCCTACAGCTTGGAAATTTGTAAAGAATCATCCCATTAAACAAATTATAGGTAATCCTTCTCAAAGGGTAAGCACTCGTTCTAATCTTAAACATGGTTGTGGCAACATTGCATTTGTTTCTCAAATTGAACCTAAACTTTTTAGCGAAGCCGAAAATGATGAAAATTGGATTATGGCCATGCAAGAAGAACTAAATCAATTTGAAAGAAATCAAGTTTGGGAACTAGTGCCTAAACCTAATGATCATTCCATCATTGGTACTAAATGGATTTTTAGAAACAAAATGATGAAGATGGAAATGTAATTAGGAATAAGGCAACACTAGTTGCACAAGGCTATAATCAACAATAAGGTATTGATTATGATGAAACATATGCACCGGTTGCTAGATTAGAAGCTATTTGTATGCTCCTTGCTTTTGCTAGTTTTAAAGATTTCAAATTTTATCAAATGGATGTGAAGAGTGCATTTCTAAATGGTTAAATTTCAGAGAAAGTTTATGTTAAACAACCTCCCGGTTTTGAAAATAACAATTATCCTAATCATATGTACAAACTTTCAAAAGCTCTTTATGGTTTAAAGCAAGCTCCTAGAGCATGGTATGAAAGGTTAAGTAACTTTTTGCTCTCAAATAGTTTTATAAGAGGCAAAATTGATACTACACTTTTCATAAAGCTCAAAGACAATGATATGCTTATTGTTCAAATTTATGTTGATGATATTATATTTGGTTCTACTAATGATCTTCTTTGTCAAGAGTTTGCTAAGATCATACAAGAGGAATTTGAAATGAGCATGATGGGAGAATTAACATTCTTTCTTGGCCTCCAAATCAAGCAAACCAAAGAAGACATCTTGATCAATCAAGCAAAGTATGTGAAGGACATGCTAAAGAAATTTGGCATGGAAGGTGTCAAATCTAGCCCCACTCCAATGAGTCCTTCCATTAAGCTCGATCTAGATGAAAATGGTAAGAAGGTTGACCAAAAATTGTATAGAGGTATGATTGGTAGTCTTCTTTACTTAACCTCGAGTAGACCAGATATTATGTTTGGTGTATGCTTATGTGCTAGATTTCAAGCTAATCCCATGGAGTCCCATTTACATGCCGTTAAACGTATATTCAAATATCTTGTTGGAACTCATGATTTAGGCTTGTTGTATCCTAAGCATGCTTCTTTCAATATTGTTAGTTATTCGGATGCGGATTTTTCCGGTTGTAAGACCGATAGGAAGAGCACTAGTGGCACTTGTCATTTTCTTAGCCACTCTCTTGTTTCTTGGTTTAGGAAGAAACAAAATTCGGTTGCTCTTTCCACGACCGAAGCGGAATATGTTGCCGCAGGAAGTTGTTGTGCTCAAGTTCTCTATATGAAACAACAACTTGAAGACTATATGATCACTTTTGATCACATTCCCATTCGTTGTGACAATACTAGTGCTATTAATATTTCAAAAAATCTTTGTTTGCACTCACGTACCAAACACGTTGAAATTAGGCACCATTTCATTCGTGACCATGTGTAAAGGGGAGATGTTGAACTAGAATTTGTAACCACAGACCAACAATTGGCGGACTTCTTCACTAAACCTCTTCAAGAGGATCGTTTTTGCACAATTAGGCGTGATCTTGGTATGGTTAGACCAATGGAATTGTAATTATGCCTTTTGTTTCCTATTTTGCATATATTCTCTCTTTGTTTTTGTTGATGACAAATGAGGAGAAGGACTTTGATTTTGTATATTGCATATTGTGTTATATTGTTTAACCATTGTGGAAACCATTATGGCTTGTTGTGCAAAATTGAGAGGGAGTTCATACTTCCTAATTTTGATTATTATTGCTTCAAAGTAATGATTTGTCACTACAAGGAAAATAATCATTGATGACATTTGATTTTTGAAAATAATGACAGTTTTTAAAAACTATCATATTTTAAAATAAATAATGATGGTTGAACTAAACCATCATCTAATGGTGTAAAAAGTGTTGTTAAAGATGACATTTTATAAAAATTGTCATCCATATAAGCATAAAGATGACAGGTTAAAAGAGGGACTGTAATCTTTATATTTTTGGCGCTAAACAAAAATCGATCAGAGGTATTTTTTTCTTTTTGGCGCTCGATTAGAAACCCACGATCTGTCTCTCTCCCATTAGTTCTCTCCTTCATCGTTCTCCATGACTCCATCTCTTCGAGCCCTGTCGTTCTCCCCCGCGCAGACCACCAATTTCATCTCATCCTCCTCTCTCTCTCTAATCCCTTAATGTTCTTCATCGTAGCCGGCAGCCCTAGCTCATTGTTCTCCATATGATGTAGCCCATATCATTCTCCAAAGATCTCTCTCTCTCTCTCTCTCTCTCTCTGAAGATCAATCTCACAGCTAAATCTCTAGTTTTTTGAAGATTTCTCATCAGGTAACTCTGTATTTTATATAATTTTTTCTTTCTAGTTTCTGGTTTGATAATGTGGATGATATAGATTACAAATTTTTTTTAGGGGTTTGAGATTTGGGTTTCTTTGATTTTGCAAGGTATGTTGCTCAGGGAAAAGGAATTCTTCAGCCTCATCACCTGATAGATGAGCTAGCCAATGTTTTGAAAGAAGATGAAGGAATGCAGAAGCCCAGTGACAGCCCCATTTGCAAATTCCTACAATCCACACAGGTGAACTCGCAACGATTGTACTAATGGAGCTTCTTCTTCTTTTTATGATAAAATGGGGCATTTTGGTGTTTCCTTTTTTTTTTTAAAAAAAAAAAATAGTATTTTGATATCCATTTGTTTTCTTAATACTTGTCTAAATAGAGGGCATTTTAGGTTTGATAAGCTCACAAGAGTCTGTTTGGTTGGTGAGAAAATGTATGAAGAGAGAAGAAGTTATATTTTTGGATCTTACAACTTTCATTTTTTGGGACTCAAGAAAACAAAAACCTTCAATCAGCGAGCCTAATAAGACTATTTGGCTTGTTTGAGGTGAGTTTTTCGTTTTTGGAAAGCAAAACCACATGAATGATACGTAAGATCCAAAATTTTATTTTTCTTATCTTCAGTTTTCTTTGAAAACAAACAGAGGAGTAAGGAAATTGTCATTCTTGCCAAATTTGTACACTAAACCCATATAGAAAATCCATTTCAATTCATGTGACGGCACTTCTGAGGTTTATTACAGCTGCTCATAGTGCTTTAAAATTTAAGGTGAGGTGAGGGGATGGATTTCATTCGGGATGGATATTAAACTTAGAGGTATAATGCAACAGGATTAGTTTTTGGTTTTTTGTGTCATTACTCATGAGCCTTTTTTCTTTGCTCTTTATTATTTTACCTCCCTTCAACATGGACTCCATGTTTTTATAAATTTATTTTCTTATTCTTCTGTCTTCTTACTTCTTGATCTATTCACATTTCCAGTTCATTGACTGCACTACGCTTTTTTGGCACTAATCACTTCTCATGTGTGCTTGAGAGTATATGTTCCAGTTTTTCCAAGCTGGTCTAACTTGGCTAGTAATTCTTTGGGGGAATATCTGATTGTGTAATATCATTTGTGACATGGAATTGTACTCTGCTCTCACTCCCTACACGTGTAATTTGTGTATATATATGATCTTTGTTCAAGTTGGACGTAATATCCCTTCTTTGCTTTTTAACTGTAGATTCTTATGTGTCATAAGATTACAGAATTCTTGATTCTTAGGTAGCATTGCAACTCTGGTGGTTCTCCATCTTATGATTTGGACACTCTGCCCATTATCCAATTTGATCCAACCATGGTTCTGAGGTGATCAGTTTTTAGCTCAGAATTTGCAAATTCTAGTCTAAATTCTAGCTCAAGAGACAATAATCTGATTGTCCATAGTTGAACAATGTGTAATTGCTATATATAGTTGAACAATGATAGTGGCAAATTATAGCAGTAAAGGGTGGTTACAGCGAGTTGAACAAGGTGTTCTTCACATGGACATTTCTTCCTTGGATTTCAATCAGGTCATATCGAATTTGCCACTATCATTTCTTCCTTGGATTGATGAATAGTAATTGCTAAATTGCATACTTGATTTGTTTGTGATTAGGGATCACTTAGTTCCGTTCTCCATAGTTTACTTCATGGCTAGTAGGGATAATTAATTTAATTTCTCTTGTAGGTTGTCAGATTATGCCGGGAGCATGGATTGTATGGTGCCCTGGTTTATCTCTTTAATAGAGGTTTAAATGATTTTAGGGCACCTTTAGAGGAGCTCTTGGTCGTTTCACAAAATAATCAAAGAGAAAGTGCTGCTGCCCTTGGGTATGTTGCCTTGATATATATTTCTTATGCTCTAATTTTGAATATGGAAAGCTTTTGACTACTGTGTTTCCTTGCTTGCTTCTGTTTTACAAATGTTTCATGTCACTATTGATAATACTAAATTTTTAACATTATGCTTTTTCCCATGGAACAGGTAAGAAAGGCACAAAACCACGAACAATGGCATTTTTTCTTATTACGTTAAAAGATGTTTCCAAAATATTTCCTTTGCAACTCTCCTTTTTTCCCATTTCTTTCTCTTCTATTATTAGTCCTAACCTTAATTTGTCACAACATCGGTAGATCCTCTAAAAGTATTGGTAGTAAGTTAACATTCCAAAAGGTAAATATTATTTATTATGTGGTATCTGGTCATGAAGACAGATGTTAAAGGTACAGATTCACCCACTAAAAGGAGCTGTGCTTCATCATATGGGGAGGATAATGCAATGTGGAAGTTACACCATGGAGGGAACTTCTTATTTCATTATTATGTGTTCCCACTTTTTGTCACATGGATCTTTTTTGTTTACCAGTATGTAGAGTTTGGAATGTTGTGGCTCTCAATGGAAGCTTTATTTGCAAATGACCTTGTTTGACAAGTCTGTTACCACACTATAATATTTGTAGAGGTCATTTCATCCTTGATAAGTGTGCCATCTGCAAATAATCTGGGAGATCCAATTATGGTCTCTCCGTTTTATATTTTCATGGAGGATGTGGGGAAACTCTCACCTTTCTTCACCTAATTAGGAGGTTTAACAGAGGTAGTTGACATGTTTTTTGGTTGGTACTTGGGCCTAAGCTCAAATAGGAGTATGCAAGCTTTGATGGATCCTGGAGTATTTCTTGTTTAGCTTAACTAGCTTAAGTTGGGCTAGTATATATATATATATATAACGGCTATTAATTTATTTTTGGCTTTAAAGGCTAATAAATCTCTCTCTCTCTCACACACACACACACATTTTGGCTGGAAGCCTGGAACTGGACAAGCAGTATGATAACAGCTTAGTTGGGCTTAGTTCATTAAAATGCAATGCCCGAGCTTAGTTCATTAAAATTACAATGCCCAAGTTGATTTAGATATCAATGACCAAATTGGGAAGATCCTGGGTCAGCTAGGCTTGTTTAACTTACTCTTTCACACCAGGTTGGTCATGCAAACCTTTTCTAGTAAGAAAAGAAGACACTTTGAAATATTTTTATAAATAATCTGATTGGAGAACCCAGCAGGGTATGATGTATTAGATTTTTCAATTGCCTGACCGAACATGGTCTGTTTCATTAGCTTATACATTTAAATTGCCAAGTTTTGCCCAAGATTTCCATTTCTTCTCTTTGTCAAGATGAAAGATGAAAAGAAAAGAACAATACTTGTTATGAGATTCTTAACTTTCTTTCACTGCATCTATTTTCTCTGCAACCAAGTGGATTGTTAAAAGAGTTTTAGTGCAGGAAATGAACATTTTCTTTTGCACTGCAGGATTTAGCAGTGAAACCAAAGTACCTACTGGCTTTAACTGTTGGGTATCTTCAGAGGGACATTGTCAACACTACAGTCTCAAAAGTTTGTAAATTTTAGTAATTGAATTATTAGTAAGAATGCAAGATACTTTCCAAAATGCTGCACTATTTTATCGATTAATCTAAGCGATTTTCATAATTCATCTTTCATTGGCATAGTTCTCTGAGAACTTCTCATTTGTCTTGTTCCACTATGATGGGAAGGCAAGTGAGTGTGACGAGTTTGAATGGTCACGACAAGCAATCATATCAGTGCAAGAAAACAAGCAAAGTGGTACTACAACAAAATAGCAGTTCTAATCTCTATTCCATCTGAAGCACTACCCCACTCCCTTGTTTTCAGTTTCTTGTTTTGATTTCCTTAGTACTAGTTGCTTTTTTTGCAGGTGGTATGCAAAGCGTTTTCTCCATCCAGACATTGTAGCCCCATATGAATATATTCATATGGGATATATGAAGATCTTGATGTGGAGCATTTCAATGCAGAAGAGTAAGCACTTTTGACAACATATGTTCCATTCTTAGAGAATGTCATGAGTGATGTAACAATAAAAAAAGTTTCAATTTCTTTATCTGTTTGCTTTCCAAAAAGATGGAGATATGGAAAGAAAATTTGTAGATCTTACAACAAGTTTGGGGTAGAAAGATGGCTGCAATATCCCATTTTTCTCGTCTTTGGGCCCATTTTCTCAGTGACCAAACAGTGATGCTATTATGATACACTTTGAATTTCTCAGTTTCCTAGTTTAAACATAGCTTCTCCTATGCATATTAAGTTCTGTCCTCTTTGCTTATATTTTTGAAATAGGTATATAAAACTTAACAGAAAACATGGTCTAGAGATATCACAGCCTGGAGTTGAATCAAACCGATACATACCATGGATGATGACAAAGAGGAGGGACGATGTCGAAATCCACAAGTAGAGTTCCATTTTACATTCAGAAATACGAACGGCACCTTATTCATATGTTCTTACTCACTGTCATGGTTCTTGCAGGGAAGCTGAAGAACGACCGGGTCGGTGTCATGATCCACATCTGCCACCCTGTGCAGGGTACATCCAAACACTTCCATTCTTATTTTCTTGGAGGGTAATAGGGAAGCAGTACAGAATTTCAGTAAAAAGAATAAAAAAATTAAATTTATTATGAAATTTTGCAAATGGAAGGATGATTTTAAAGTGTCAACAGTGCATAAGTTCTTTCATTATAACTCTGCAGATTTGTTGAAATAATGGCTCCAGTTTTCTCAAGGGAATCGTGGAGCTGTGCCTGGCATATGATCCAGGTATTTTGCTTCAAGTTTGATTCATGACTATGATATGAAACACATTGTATCAATCTTAACTAACACTGAACCTTTTTGCACATATGGGGACATTGCTGAATGATTTGGTGCATGGTTGGGGTCTTGATCTTGCTCTGCAGAGTGATTTGGTGTATGGTTGGGGTCTTTGTTCTTATTTGGGAAAAAGAACAGAGTGGTGTTGGGGAAAGGAGGGACCAGGAGATTGATTTGCCTTTTTTTTTTTTTTCATCTTGTACTTATTAATATTATTAATGAACTTTTTGTACCTAATCAACAAAAATGTGTAGGTATTAGACCCCGACACAAAGCTGGGTTGGTTATTCTCAACTCAACTGGAAAATTTAGCCCATGTTTTCCCTGTCGATCAAGTTGGACTCTGTTGGGTTGGCTTGGGTTTAACCTACCCTAGGTGCAGTTCTATTCACTTTTTAAGGTTAAGAAGTAGTAGCTTAAACATGACTCCCTAGTCATGTATACTTTGTTGTCTTCTTAGGAATTATGAATCTATAGTGTCAGTATGTGCAGCTATGATTGAGATGTCATTGTTGGAAATTTAAAGGAGAAAGGAAGTTTGAAGGCCAACCCATTATTGTTTGTCAACATTATGTGGTTCAAAATGAACTCTTTTTTTAAAAAAAAAAAAAAAAGCATATTACAATTTTTGTCTTTTACTTTTATGGCTTTCTGTTGTGTTAAAGTTGTGATTAAGTTATTCAGAGTTTTAAGTTTGAGAAAGTTTCTTGATAATGTTCAGTTGGATTTCAGATGCTTCCAACTTCGAGAATAATGACTATGTAGAAGCTTATAGTTTGCATGGAGTAATTTATTAGTTATAAATAAAGTTTGGTTATATATGTCTGAGTTTCAGAAGATCTTTTTATTCTTTAACTGGAGTATAGCTGAAAGTCTATGTTTTTTATTAAGTTGGGTCAAGGTTGTGTTGCAATGTGGAATTTTTGAGCTCAAAAAAGTATTTATGGCGTTTTTTAAATGCCGTAAAAGAGTATTTAAGGCGTTTTTTAAATGCCGTAAAAGAGTATTAATGAGTATCCGTAAAAGAGTATTAACGAGTATCCGTAAAAGAGTATCCGTAAAAGAGTGTTAGTACTGCTCTAAAAGCACATTAAAGCTCCCACTCATTGATTTATATCTTTCTGATGCAGGCAGCTAACAAAGTAAGGTTTGCTGATCCAAATACCATGAGGTACTCCGTGAAAGTTCTACCGAGTTTGTGTTCCTTTTAATTATATTAATAACTTAAACAGGTGTTTACTGTCCTTCTTAAGTAGAGGCCTGAATGTTCCTCTTATTTATTTTCTCTTTGAAACAGTATTAAATATGGTAGATGATGTTTTCCATTGAGTGAATATTTTCATCCTACAAAAGGGAGAGAAAACAATCTAGAAACTTAAAGCTTCAATCAATTAAATTGGAGTTATTTCACAATTTGGAGTTACTTAAGAGTAATATTGGAGTCTTGATAAAAAGAATATTATATTGGAGTTATTTCACAATTTTCTATAGCCTATCAGTCTGATAGGCATCGTTCGATTAGCACTTTTAAAGTATATTTTGCTTTAGAAAGTAATACTTGCTATGATTAAAAAGCATGAAAAGACCAGCAGTGACACACAGGTTAGATTACTTTGAATTTGTCACTATATCATTTGGATTTTGTTGAAATATATTGTTTTTTCTCCTTTCAATGAGAGTGTTGCCTGGTTATTATTTTCCTATACATTTCCAGTTTAATTACGATCTCAGTGCCTATGGATTTAGAGAATTTTTCAAGCGCCATGGAATTGATTCATCAGAATCGAAGTAAAAACTTGCCAAGGAAAAACATAGTTTGGTAGTTTATATTTGGTGACTAGTTTTGTATTTTATTTGGCTTAAGGTACTCGGTAACTGGTTAGATGGTACAAGTTATAGCAGACAAATATTCTGCTAAAGAAAGTTGCATACTTTCGATACTTTTTCACTTGCATGCATTTGTATCTTTTAATACTTGTCTCTCTCTAGTTTCTTCATTCATAATTCTTAAATCAACATGATATGCAAATCTCTAGACCCGGGGATAAGGTTCAAAATTTTGATTATGTTTTGTTTGCTCTTGTGTACTAGAATTGATCAATTTTCCTTCTAGCTTTCATATATATATTTTATTTCATTAATCTTTTTATATTTTCTTGTTCAAGCTCTCATTATATGTTTCTTTGTTTCTCCCGCCATGAAATGGATACTTGATAAAGTTCAACTCAACAAACAAACAAGCTTTTCCATGCTTTCGTTTCCAGAGAGGATACACCATTTCTTTTCTTTCAGTTGCACCATTAGCTTTTTCTCTTACAAAATAGGGCTAGTTATTTATCAGGCATTTGGATCCACATGATATGAATGATCCATATTTTTGTTTTTTTATTTAGACCGCTATGAGTGCATAAGAAAAAAAGAATACAAGCTAACTTTTGACAAATGAACCAAGTTGGTCTTCAATGTTATATGATCAAGCTGACCTCTTCTTTGAACTTCTCTGCTTCCTTTTCATCATCTTGGAAGTTCTTAACTGGACCTTCTGCAGTGGATTCTGATGAGAGGTCTATAACATTGCCCTCCTCTATGATTTGTTCTTTAGTGTCTTCTTGTTTTGAACTTTCAGCTTCATTTTCATTGTCTTTAGCAACCAATGACATTTCGAGCTTAGCACATTAAGACTACACCAAATAACCTTTCACAGGCATTTTTCCTTCTTTTTTCACTCTTTGAGGAAAGTTTTCTGACATAAGAATCAGTAGGATATTTTCAATTTATACATACATACATAAATATTTCTCTTGTCTTGTCCTCTTTTTTTTTTTTGTTTTTTGTTTTATTCACAAGATTTGTAATTGTGCATTAGGTTGCTATGGATTTAGACTAGCTCAATTTATTAGTATGATTAGTATTATTATTTTGCAGGAGAAACTTTATCATTGGATTTTGAGATAACAAGAAGAGGGATCAAGAGTGACTACTGTTGATATAGTTTCTTACCTGCAGGTTTTTTAATTCGCAGTTCTCTAATAATGCTTCATATGTAAAATTACTACATTTATGTAAAATTGTGATTGTAGTGCTATACTTGTGTTTTGTACCTATGATTTTGATCTTTGTTTTTATTTTTATTTTTATTGTTGGCATTTTAGAACCTCTTCCAATTGTACTACAAAGGTTGTTTTTCCAGTGCATGTTAAACTGAGAACTCTCTTTTACTGTTACATTACCGAATATGTGTCTTTTCCTTATTATAATATTGTGCTTCTTATGCTATAGCATTATGATTTATCAATTTTAATTCGAGGATTATATCTTCTCACATAGTTTTCAGGTTTTGTTATGCAATTTCCATCACAGTACCAGTTGGCTGATTATGTATTGGTATATATTGGCATACATTTTGTTACACATCAAGGTAACTTAATGCAATCCGAGCCAATTTTTGTTGCTTAGTTTGTGTATTGCATCATAAATCTTTGTTGGGTCTTGTTGATATTGCTACATATTTGGAAGTTTGTATTGGTACTTTGACCCATGCTTCAAGTGGTCATATTGATCGAATTGATTAGCAATATCTGAAACTAGTTTCTTTACATTTTCCTTGATTTATTATCTGCTTGCAGTGCTAGTTTGGAAATCAATGTTTCACCGCCTGGCATTGTCTCTCTTTGAAAAGAGCCGTAATCAGGAAAGGTATATTTTACTCTTCTTATTCTGATTCCTCTTCAAGACCACCTCATTATGAGAATTTAATCTTCTATCATTTCATTGGACTAGGCATCATTAGTGAATTTCTTGTGGAAGACAAACTCACTTTTTCATTTTTCATTTTAAATATTCCGACAAGTTTGTGAATTAGCTTTTGCTAAATGTGACGTTTTTATTCTACAATATATATATATATATATATATATAGAGAGAGAGAGAGAGAGAGAGAGTACTTTTTGTGTTTTTGATTTTATCAGAAATGAAATTAATTAATTTCGTATTTCAAATTATGCAGGGAGCTCCTATGGTTGCTGGGTTAAGACTTGTGCCTAAGATCAAAATCGGCAGCAAAGAAATCATCCCCACTTCCTGGTTGCTTCAAAATTTCAATTTCATGCTCTATTGTAACAATTTTTTTTCTTTCACTTAAATCAGTTTCCTTTGCCCCATAAACAATAGTGAAGCCTTTTCTTTTAGCTCTTTTTTTTTTTTTTTTCTCTTTACTGCATTCTTGTACATAAACAATAGTGAAGCTTTTTGTTTTAGATCTTTTTTTTTTTTTCCTCTTTTTTGATTATTGTTCTAGGCACTCATGTTAAATGAAATTTAAAGTAATGATTCTATATTCAGTTAAGTTTGCTTGGTCTTTAATTATAGTTCTTAATACCATGCATTTGTTGTGCATATATATATATATAATTTGCTACAGGTTATATTTAACAGGTTTTGGGGGAAAATATTGATTATAATTGAAAAAAAAAATCATTCATGGCATTATTAATGACGATTACAAACTGTCATGGTTGCGTTTTGAACTATCATGGTTGTGTTTTGAGCTATCATGTTTTTTTAAAGAAAGATGACGGTTTAAATCTATCATCGTAAATCAAATAAAGATGACGATTCTAAACCATCATTGTAAATCGAAAAATGATGACGCTTTTGAACCGTCATCGTTCTAACATATTAATGACGGTTCAAAATTATCATCTATCTTCCATCTCAAAGATGACACCACCCCCAATGACGCTTTTCAAAACCGTCATTAAAATAAAATGATGACAGTTCAGAACCGTCATTAATATACTTTTTTCTTGTAGTGTGTCATCATAAAAAAGGGGGAGATTGTTAGCCCTAAAGTAAATTGCATTGCCAATATTTTCATGATCAACAAATATTATTTTAGTTACTAACAAATGGTTAAGTGTGTTTGTCTCCATAGTATCAAAGTCATATCTTATTGGAGCTCATCAACTCACTCAAAGCTTCCAAAGTGTGCAATTATGCAAGACATTGAATCATGGAGCTTGAGAAAGACATCTTGAAGTCAATCATTGAAGACCTTTGAAGACAAGATGTTTAGGAACACTCATTGTAAGGCTACTCATTTGATTGAACTTGTATAGCTCAACCAAAAAGTTTTCTCATGTTGCATTAGCATTCATTAACCTTAGAAAACTTGCAAAAATGCATTTGAAAACTCTAGTTAACTATATTGGATGTGTTAAGTTGAAATAGACTTAGAAATTTCAAGTCTTTAGCTCAAATGTATGTTTAGTCGACTAAGCAACCTAATCTAGTCGACTAAAGTATCTTCTAGTCGACTAACACACCTTGCCTAGTCGACTAAAGAGAGCCCAGTAGCCATAGTTGGATCTGCAGAAGAGCTAGTCGACTAACATCCTTTGCCTAATCGACTAACCAAACTTGCCTAGTCGACTAACCGAGCCCAGGAACAAATTGTTTTGATTTTAAACTGCCTAGTCGATTAACACTCTTTGCCTAGTCGACTAATCGACCTGCAAAACATAAAACAGCTCTTTCTATTTTGGGGTTTTTGAACATTAAATGCACCTTGCTCTTCTCTTCTCTTCCAATGGGATTCAAGCTCCATTCAAACGACTATATCAGACCTTGAGGGCTATATAAAGAGGTTTGTTCCTCATTTATTGCTAACACAACAACTCTAGTCAATATCATTCATTGTGAAAGCATTCATCATTCAAGTTTCTCTCTACCAAACTCTTAAGCTACACTAGTTATTCATTTGAGAAGCTATTAGTTGTGCAATACTTGTGCATATCAGCTTGTTTGAAGCATTTATTGTGTACACATACTCTTGTATTCTTGTATTTGTTCAAGTGCTCTTTGTGAGACTTGAAAGGGTGTTCTTTGTGAGCACATTTTGGGGGTTCTTTGTGAGCCATTTGATAAGTTCTTTGTGAACTTGAGGTGAGGGTCTTCCACCTGGGATAAAGAAGATCTTGTAATGGTTTCTCCACCTTGAAGGAGCTAATCCTTAGTGGATTGTTGGGAATCCTTGGGCTGAGGCACAAGGCGAGGAGTAGGCGGAGCCCGAACCTCGTTAAATTGTTGTGTTTGATTTCTCTATCCCTTCTCTCATTTCAATTACTTGTTTATATATTTGTTTACATTGCTTAGTAATTGAACCATAATTTTATTTGGTAATTAATTGCAAAAGTTTGCCATAAACCCTATTCACCCCCCTCTAGGGTTATATATTTAGGACAACACTCTCTAACATTGATATTATATGTATTCCTAAATGCTATACTTAAATGTTTTTCAATGATGATGGGATTACAAAAATGATGATGATACATTGATTATACGTGTTTGGATAAATGTGTGGCATGTCTTATTTACTGTTACGAAGCTGTATCGCAACATTATTGTTTTCTCTTGTGGTGGAATGTTATTTTATCGCCTATACTTGAAATGATTTACTTTTATTTTGATACTGAATGGTTATATTTTAAGACTCGGATCTATTTATATCACACATTTTGGCCAAAATCCCTTTCTATTCATTATTACAATTACATCATTGAGGAAGGCATGTTGGTCATAAGAGCCCACCGGAGTCAAGGGTGGTTTAGCTTGATATCCAGGGATGTGTGATTATCCTATGGTGACCCCTTTTTATTATGGAATTGTTATAGTAAGCTAATAACTTGATTTGTATAAAAAGCCGCCCATCGTTGGAATAGAGTTTGTAAACAGATTTATTTAAACTGTTATTATTATATTCAATTGTTTATCTCTCTATATTGTACGCATCAATATTATATATTATTGTTAGTTGTGGATATACTATTCCTACTGGGCTTTGCTGCTTATTCTTGCATTTTATGAAGCAGTTCCAGAGGTTCGCTTAATAGATTTGCCGGTAGAAAATGCCTCATCTCAGGTGTTGGGACTCTTGATGTTCTGGACCTTCATGGGCATGCAGCGTTAGTTTATAATACATTTTGGATATTTACATTGTCATATCTTGGATATTTTATGTATTTGGGTATTAGCCTATATGCCAAGGTTGTTGGCATTTTTATTTACATGTATTTTGGATATGTATTGTATGAGGACATGATGTATGCACATTTTATTTCATTTTTATGATGTATGTTTTCCTTCCCTCGTATAGATATGTGAATATTGAGACGTACAGGTTGTCATATCTAGCATGGCATGTGTTAACCTGTTTAGGAGGGTCGGTATGGGGCTAAGTTGGGACGTTACAATTTAAGATAAGGATATTAAGTCTATGGGATAAGAAATTGAAGTGCTTAATATGGCCAAACAAATGTTGAGGGTTTGAACTTTGATGATCGTGTGTTTATTAGGACTTTATCTTAGTAAAGTCTTATTATTAAATGAACCAAGTTGGTTATTAAATTTCAACTTGGCCCTTAGGCCTCCCTTTTATAGTAATTTATTTTTAGAGATTAATTTAGAGACCTTTAACATCATATATATGAAAGGATGTGATACAAGAATCACAGCGGAAGAAATACATCGTATAAAACTTTTTATAAAATGATTCTCAATCACAACCATGCCAAGATTCAAACACAAACATAGAATCATGAATATATATATACAAGTACATGAATTAAACATATTTAAAACATACTTACTTGATCATTGCCTTTGATGTAACCTCGATCGAATCCGAGCTCCAAAAGTATGGAAGCCTCCAATGCTAGTCCACTACACGAACACAAAACTCCTCGAATCCTTTGTATCTTCACAACCCTTGAAAAGATCACAAGCTAGAGAGGGAAGAGTGGAGAGGACGGCTAGGAGAGAGAGGCTCACCATGGAGTGTCTAGCCCTAATGCTTGTAGCATCATATTTATAGTCCTCTTCTCTTTTAATGATGTTTGGTTACAAGTGCTAGCTTGACCAAACACCATATAGAATAACAATATCCTAGTTATGTATATCCTTGACCTCTTTCTTATTAACCTTTAATAATAAGAGTCATACATATATAAACTAGAATATTCCCCTCCCAATAATTCAAGAAGATCACTTATGTTCTTATGTGTGTGACCCATCGGGTTCACCCCAACCTAGTAGTGGCTCGGGACATCTCATGTTCCCTAAAATAGAAAGTTTCTATTTTTGGTTCAATTGGAACGATTCCAATTTTGCCCTCAATGATAACACTTATCATTAGGCCTACACTAGTCATGAGTGACATCTAGCAACATATCATGACGTACCCTAGGTTTGGGTGAATAGTAGAACTATGTGAACCCTTCATGCTACTTAATCATTCATCTCCTAATGTCACTGTTAAGATGATCGGGCATGGTTATTAAGTCAAACCCTATCTTAACAACTTGTTATATGTTCTACAAAGTATAATCTCAATAAGGTGAATCTGATGAAACTCTTTCACAATTCACCTATCACTGTGGCCACAGATTTCACATTGAGAACTATCTTTGTGAACTAACCCTGACATTCTGTCTCATAAAAGATGAAAGTGATGATTCCTTCTTGCGCACTCATTTACCTTCATACATAACTCTACTAGAGCCAATGAGTACCGATTACACCCTTATGGTTAAGGATATACGAGATACTATCAAACTCAAGTGACCTATGCATAAGATAACTATGGTGCTTCAGGTCTAAGGATTATTATCATAACATAAGAATATTCTTTTGACTTAAATTCCATAAGAATATTCTTGATGATCAAGTTCAGTGTACATATTCTCTAACATGCACCCACAGATTAACTATAGTGTCACTACACCGATAGGAAAGATTACCTATCATCCCATTGGAGCCAGTTTAAATCTTTGCTACTCTTAACGGTTTATTAAATATCCAATTTAATAAACCTATGAGCAGAAACTTCTTTTTAGAATAAATGTGTATGAGAAATATGAGTCTCCATATCTCAACAACTTGAAATACATATTTCTCTTATCATTTATTCATGGACCTTATCATATATATTTAAATATATACAACAAGTTATACCTTCAAATTAATATAATATGAAATTGATATGCCATTTAGGATTGGTTTTAGGGCATACCTCTAACAATATATATAGGATGGGTTTTGTTCTTTTTAAGAAATTGGTCTTTTGAACAAACCAATCGTCTAGCTTGAGTTAAACAAGTAGACTACTTTAAACAGAAGCTATTGATATTTCTATAGGAGCAAAACTAATCGACTGGCCCCTTGAACCAGTCAACTGGTTTATTTGAATTTACAACAACGGTTCTTTTTTATTTTGAGAAGTTTGAGCATTTATTGATCCTCAACTATCTTGCATTCTATGAACTTTAAACGATAATATGTTATTGAGAATATAAATATTGCTTTTCCTCTCATTTATGACTTCCACCAACACTCTCGAGAATAGTCACTTGGGCATTCATTGCCTTAAGTCCTCCAAAGCCAAATTTTTTATGCCATTTTAGGTCATCAAATTTTTTATGCCATTTTAGGTCATCTCATTGTGATGCTATTAGTTTGAGCTTATAATAGTCAAATAAGCTTTCAAGGAGCATTCATTGCACTTTTCTTAGTTATTGCCTTCAATCTTGTGTGTATAAGGGTTTTGGGATAAATTCTACGCTATTGGAGAAGGGTATTTCTCCATTGCTTGATAGAGTTGGTAAACTTTTATTAGATGTAAAGGTTTCTCTACCTGCAATGAGCTTAATAATAGATTAAGAAAATCATTAAGTGGAGTTTGAGGCATGGACATAGGTGGGGTAGCCAAACTACGTAAAAATTGTGAGTTTGCCTTCTTCTCTCTTACTCTCCCTTACTAGCTATATATGTTGTTGTTATTCATTTGAGTTCTTATATATTTGTAGTTTGTGGAATCTTAAAATTTGGACTTTGGTTTGCTAAGACATTATTCACCCTCTTCTAGTATCACTAGCAGGGACTACATTAGATATCAAAGTAGGAACTCTTATAGAATTTTCATATTCTCTGAGTTTTTTGATCATGGCAATCTTTTTACCATGCTCACTCACCGAGCGTCAATCCCTAGGGAGACCCTCCCTTTTTCACCAGCTATAAGTATAGTTTTTGGAAGAATAAAATGAGCATATTCATTCAAGCCACTCACTATGAAATATGGAATGCCATTATTAATGCAAACAAGGTTCTTAAGAAAACTAATGACAAATGTGAAAAGGTTGATAAGCCTAAAAAGGAATGGACCAACTATGACAATCGTTTGAATCAAGTTAACTTTAAGACTAAGAATTTATTATATTATGCTCTTAATGAGGATGAATATAGTAGGATCTCAAGTTGTGACCCCTGCCAAGGAGATTTGGGATGAATCGGAAGTTACCTATGAAGAAGGTACTCTACAGGTAAATGAATATAAAATTGCCATGCTTGTTCACGAATATGAGCTGTTCATAATGTTACAAGATAAGCCCATTACTTCTATGTTTACAAGGACCTTAAAAATTGATTTTAATTTGCCAATAGTCCAACCAAGGTCAAGATAGGGAACAAGGTAGGTTCTAGAGGTTTTCTATGGTCCCTTGAGTTTTGATGATCATACAAGCTTTATAATTTTGATCCAAATTAAGTCCTCAAATATGTAAAATAGAAATGAAAAAAGCAATTTTAGGAAGTAAACTTGATGTTCTTAAATAGATTTGGTTCCATTTGCTTACGCTTTGAGTGCTTAAACTTGACTTTGCTTGAAGGCTTTGAATCCTTTGTCATGCATCACTTACCAAGAATTAAGCTCCTATCCATTTTTGAATGGCCTACAGAAACTTTCTCTATATTTTAGATCTACCGCTAATCATTCTTTGGCACTTTTCACCTGTGAATATGGAACAAGGTAACCGACGATCATGGAAAAATAATAAGAATTGCATAAGCTCTATATTATTTCATTATTATTTTTTTCATTTTTTATTTGGGAAGATGAGTATATGAATCGAAGGTGGTAGGAATCAACAATAAATTACTTGCATATTTGATTTGTATGGTTTCTTTTGCACGAATCACAGAGATACATTTATCCAGTGAGTTTTTAAATGTTTAAAGGTACATTACATATATTATGGGTTGTGCTTTTTAGGGATTTTGTTGCAGAGATAAATATAACTGTACATGGATAAATAAATACACTATAAACTATTTGTTCCGATCTCATAAAGATTTGGTTTGTTTTTTTGCATTGGATTACTTTGATTTTTTTTCTATAATTATATTTAATTTATGTCCGCAGATAAATGAACACACCGTGAAATCTTTACTCCAATCTCATAAAGATTTAGTTTTTTCCAATGGATTAGGGAAAAGTTTGATATTTAGTAGTTTCAATTTTTGTGCACAGATAAATTAATCCACTGTTAAATAGTTGCTATAATGTCATAAATCTTTGATTTTTAGCATATTATTGCTCATATTTTTTTATTTATTTCTATTCATTTTATGTCCACAAATAAATAAATAAACAATGAACTCTTTAATTTGTTCCAATCTCATAAAGCTTTAGCTTTTGTTTTATATTCAGTTTATGTCCACGAATAAATTAATCTATCGTGAAATTGTTTCTCCAATTTCATAAAGATTTAGTTTTTTGCAATAGATGACTCTCACTTTTGCTTTCTATTCAATTTTTGTGTACAGAAAAATAATTCCACCATTAAATAATTGCTATAATGTCGTAAGCTTTGATTTTTTTTTTTGCATTTTATTATTTTTTTTTTTTTTTTTTTTTCGTATTAAAGAAACCTAACGTAGTTGATCATCATTGATTGTTTGATTTTATTATTATTATTATTTGATTTTCTATATTTGGTTAGTAACTGATATGGATAAAATATGGAATAAGTTTGAAATAAATTCAGATTCAAATTTATTTCATATTTTATCCATTTCAGTTACAAACCAAATATGGAAAATCAAATCTGATACTAATCTAAAATTAAGGAAATTGCAAAAATGTCATTGCACAATTAATATTTGATTTTAATTTAAACATAAAAGGATTTTTGGGTAAGGAATTTTATCAATTGGACTTAGTGACAATAAAATTAGTTTTTAGGGTCCTATGGATAATTTTTCCTTATTTTTAAGTTGAACTCAATTCCTCCAACATCTCTTAAAATTCTATTAACCACAATAAAAGTCTTCTAAATTAAATTAAAGTTATTTCATAACTATGGCACCATAAATTTGAACTAATCACAATAAAAGTTTTCTCAATCAAATTAAAATTTACTATGAGTACTAATATATTTTTGGAGAGAGCTTAGTTTCTCAAATAATTAATTACCTTGTAACTTGCACTCTATTTCTTATTTAAAAAAAAAATACTAATATTTTTTAATAAAAAATTGTTTTATACTATGAAATTTTTATAAAATATTGAGTTTATATAAATGATTCAATATTGTTTCTATCTAATTTTGATTTCTCAAATTATCTTTTTAAATAATGCTGTCTTAGCAATTTTTAATATTTCATTTTAATCGCATTACTCATACTATATTTATTATTATTATTATTATTATTATTATTTCTTTTTCACAAAAATTTACACAGTACAATGGTAGTTTTGATAAAATGCCAAATGCCTAAAATTGCCTGATTGAGTAGAAATCTTGTGCAAGGATGGGCCCAATAAAATCCAAGTGGTCTCGAGGAAGAAAATCTAAAATTTTTATTAATAATTTTCCCTTGTCAACCTCTAAATAGTAAGTAGCTTATCTTTTCATAATAATTCAATGCATAAATAAAATAAAATAATACACTCTATTATTTGCGCCGTGGGCAGTTGGCAGCCCGCAGCTGTACATGCTTCTGTTTTCAATTCTCATACTCTTGAGTCATAACTCTTACATACCTGTCGGTCTCACGGGCAGCGGGCAGGAAAATCAGTTTTCTTGCACGCAACCACCACTAATTAGTCTTATTTGCTCCTGCTCTGGTCTTCTCCCAATCATCCCGCTGGTAAACCCATTTGAATTTCATTGAATTTCAGGGCAAGCGGGCGGATGGGTCTGTCTTATTACAGCCGTACAACGTACCCTTCTTCCTAAAGAAGCAGATTATTGGTGATTGTTTGATGGGTGTGTAGCTGTTGATATACAAATGGGCAGTATTCGGTTTCGTGGTTTGATTAGGAGGAAGCGAGTTGATTCAGTTTCTGCAGAGCGAGAAGGTCGCCAGTTGGCCAAGAGACTATCTGTTGTTGACCTCATTGGACTTGGTAATTCATAGCCCCTTGTTTGGTTGATGAGAAAATGTCAGGAAGAAGAAAGATTGATTTTGGTTAGATGATTCCATTGCTTAGGACCTGAGAAAACAGAATCACCCTACTTTAAGTAGACTTATTATTAGTATTTGGCTTAACTCACAATTTTTTAGAACTCACATTTTTTTTTTTTTTTTTTTAGAAACAAAAACAACAGAAACCATAGAACTCACAATTTTGATTTCTTTTTTATTTTTATTTTTATTTTTATCATTTTCTCAGCGACGAAACGGACCTTGGCTTATCTTATCCACAGTTTGGATTTAGGTTATGTATTTTTTATATTTATACTTATGATTTGTGCTATTTGGATAATGGGCTTGCGATTTTTAATGTTTATATTGGTTTAATTGTTGAATTTCTTAGATGGATCATAATGTGTGTTCTTAGTGGTATTTGGTTCGTGGGTTTATTTTCTTCAATGGGTTTGTTATTAAATATTCTATTTATTGTTTCTTTTGTACTCCATTGTTTAGTTGTTATACCATCAATGTTATCAACAACATAACCAGTTGTACCATTTCCTGCAATTTCCACCACCACCATCACCACAACCTCTAAAGCCACCATAACTACCACCACATTCACCTCTGCTATTCTATTACACACCAGCATTAGTACCTGCCAGCCACTACTTTTCACTACCCAATTTCTACAATTACTTGCAATTGCTGCCACTGCTGTCATCACCTCCACTGCGGTTGCACCATGGTCAAGTTTTCCACCAATGTTGCCACCATGATCACTATCATTTATTTTTGAAAAAATTCCTCAATTGAAGGATTGAGATATTAGCAATTGTTCTTGGGTTTGCATCTGAATGTCTTGCATCATAATGTTTATTAGGACTTTGCTAGATGGTCCACCACTTTTGACCACTCAAATGTCTGCCTCTCTCATGAGGGGGTCGGACCCACATGGCCAAAGTTTAGGCACCATCATAATTGAGGTACAAAGACAAATATTTTCCTTTTATTATGCCAACTATCATTTTGGCTGTATGATACAGCGTATTGCCAGCAGATATGTTTTGCAATGCATATACCATCATAATTCATTGGAAGCTAGAAGAATCTGACCCAATGAATTGGCATAATTCACAATCTTTTCCTAATAACCTAAATTTTTGTTTGTTCATATTTACTGCTTTTAGCAATATTTAATGCACTTGGATTTTTAGAAGATGTCTCGTTGACATTAAAGCATTGTCTTAGCCAATATTTTGAGTTCTGAAGTCTTCCACTTACAATGTAGTCACTGATTCGAAATGTGGTTGTTCTTGACTTGGTTTGACTTTTGTTAAGGGCGATTAATGTGATCTGAATTTATAATTTCTATGGAGAATTTGTTATTCCTTCAATCCTGGATACTTAAAGATTTGCATAAGTAAGTTGTTTTTTTTTTTTTTTTTTAAATTAATTTTGTCCTCACAAGTCATAAATGTTATTTATGTAAAGTAGCTTGGGTGTAAAATTTGTTTTACATATCTTGGGATAAGAGATGTTTATAAATAAAATAGATTTTTTCTCATATTTGATTCCTCCTTTCTCTCTCTCTCTCATCCTTTTCTTTTTGTGGTTTTATATATATATATATTAAAGGAGCACAGATATTCATAATATTCACTACTTAGAAACTTCTTCCTCACCCCATGGGTTTGCTTCAGTTTTTAAAATCTATGGGAATAGGGTGTAGATGTTTATGCGTATGGATATTTGTTGAACTATTTCTCATTTTAATCAGGAGTTGGATCAACCGTTGGAGCTGGAGTATATATTCTTATTGGAACAGTTGCTAGAGAGTACTCTGGACCAGCTCTCACCATTTCTTTTCTAATTGCTGGAATAGCAGCTGCGCTTTCAGCATTTTGTTATGCTGAGCTTGCATGTCGTTGTCCATCTGCTGGGAGTGCTTATCATTATTCATATATATGTCTTGGAGAAGGGTAATTAAACTTTTTTGTATCATTTAATCTTTCCGTATCAAAGCTTAACTTTATCAAATGTTTAACATAAAAATTTCATGCTAATATAATCCTCAAGTTCATATGATAGTTTTTACTTCGTGATTTGCAAAAACCCACCAATTTGAGTGTTTACACTTTTATCTCAAGTTGTAGTCATTGCTGAATATATTGCTACATGTTTAGATTGAGAACATGGTCAAAGCTGTCCTTGTGTGGTGCTAAAGCCATATGGAGGGGTGGGCCTGGAGTGGGGTTGTTATTGTTGTTAAAAAAAAAACAAAAAAAAAAAAAAGACGTAGGACTTGATTAATTTAATTTATTCTTCTAAATCATATTTTTCCTATCGGAATTGATACACCTTCAGTCAGTGACTTATGTATTGTGGTTACTCTCAGAGTTGCTTGGTTGATTGGCTGGGCTTTGATACTGGAATATACAATTGGTGGTTCAGCTGTCGCTCGTGGCATGTCACCAAATCTGGTGCAGTAGATCTTCTCTTTCTTAAGTTCTAATTCCATATCACTTGTGCGTTTCTGTATGACAGTATGCATTTTATAAGATTCATTATTTATTATTTTCTTTCTTTGAACAATATTAGATCCTTCCGTTTTCAAAAAATTTTCTTTTCTACTTTGGACACTATCTGCTGCTAGATGACAATCTCTTGGAATGCATGGATTATAAATCATTACAGTGAGAAGGGCCATTCATTCATTCATGAGAACTTTGGATATTTCTGTGCAATTGGATTTCAAAACATAGCTTTAGTTCTCAAAGAAGTTTGCTACTAAGATCCTTAGTACGCACTCAAAATCTTAGTCTTGTTTGACATTTTTGATTGGTTCAAGTCATTGAGGGTCTATCTGTAGCACATAGTGCATCTGTGGTTGAGAAATACCAATAAGACAGAAATTGTGTTACAGAAGTGCTAACTGTGAAAATATTGATTTGGCTATTATAATGTGTGCGCCTGTGTATATACATTATCACAAAATCTGGAAACTGAAATGCATTAATATAACTCAAACTGAACTAAACATTTTTTTATTTATTTAAATTTTAAATTTATTTTTATTTTCTTCTTTTTGGACTTTTTAAGTGAGTGGCCATTTTTTCATTCTAGTTTGGCTAATCAAAAATTTGTCAGAACCTGTTTCATTTATTTTCCTTTTCCTTTTAATTTTCTATTTTTAAATCTAACCATAGTTCTTTATTGAGTTGTGTTCTCTGTTTTGGTATATATATATATATATATATATATATATTTTTTGTTGGCTTAGTTCTCTGTTTTGGTATTACAATATACAATCTTTATATAATTTAATTTAGTATGGAGTGTTACCAGAAAAATTTTTAAAAAGTAAGAACATTGATATAAACTTGGAGTCTTTGCTTCAAAGATATATGTTGCTAGCGACATGAAAGAGGGGGATTACTTTATCCAATCTTACTTGGACCATTTGCTTCACCCTGCACACCCCTGTTGACACAACACAACAGGAGTATGGATATACATACCAGGCACATCAAAATTATAGAAAGACCCGTGGAAAGAAAATGAATCTAGCACCTGGACATGAACCCTTTTCCAATACCCATATTGGAGGGCTTGATCAGTTTTGAATGAATGTTGGTTGCAATAATTTCCTTTAAGGATTTACTTTGGAAGTTTGTCTCGCGTTTGGTTATCATGCATTGTGACACAAAAGGGAGAATTATAAGTTTCGTTGAACACCACATTAGTACTTTTTCTTTCTTTTTAGGCCTTGTTTTTCGGAGGCGAAGATAAACTGCCTGTTTTCTTAGCCCATCACACCATTCCTGGGCTTGGTATTGTAGTTGATCCATGTGCAGCAATTCTGGTTTTTATTGTTACTGGTCTCTTGTGCATTGGAATCAAGGAGGTACACTTTTTTATTTTTATTTTTTATTATTGGTTAATAAATTGTTTGTAATCCTTTTCTTTTGCATGTAAAAATATTTTTTGTGATAAGTATCTTCATCGCCAAAAATAAAACGCTTCATTCTTCCTTTTCCTTTGCATGTAAAAATAGTGTTAAATATCTTTATCACCTGCAATAAATCACTTCATTCTTCAGAGTTCGTTGGCAACAACCATTGTTACCACAGTGAATGTCTGTGCTATGATTTTCGTCATAGTAGCTGGTGGATATCTAGGTTTCAAGACTGGATGGGTGGGATATGAACTATCCAGCGGGTAATGTGTGTCTTATTGTCTACTTTGTCTTATACGTGTATATGCCAATGCTATTAGTGATCTAGCTCATGCATTACTTATGATTTTGCAGGTACTTTCCATTTGGAGTAAATGGGATGCTTGCTGGGTCTGGAACAGTCTTCTTTTCATACATCGGTTTTGATTCAGTCACCAGCACAGCTGAGGAGGTATGCATTTTATATAATATATTGATTTTATGGGGTATTGGAAGTATAGGAAGTAATCACATCGCTGGTCTATTGTTTATTCCCTATTTCAATAAATAACTTTTTATAGTTATGAGCATTGTTTTAAATATCGGGTAACGGGTCCGTAACGGGTAACGGTAAAGGGTAACGGGTATCGGGTGATACGTAATGGGTAACGGGCACCGTGGCCGTGAATTTTTTTTTTTTTCACACCAACACCCAAAAGCAGTTATATGCATGTATAAACCTTCTAGGATTGAATATTAATGTTTTCAAAGAGTTCTGGTGCATTTATTTCAAGTTATCAAGTCTTCAAAAATATATTAATCAATTAAAATTATTCTATACTCGTTTACTTGATCCAATGGTTGGTTTTTGAAAAATTTAATTTTGAAAAACTGTGACTTTTTAATTCTTTAAAATGTTTACATTTTTTCACAGTCAGTTTTCTCATAAACCAATCGTTGGATCCCTTTGATTTTTGGCAGACAGGGCATACATAATAGGAGTATCTAATCCAACGTTCAATTTTTCAAAATTTTCACCGCAAATGGCTCTAGCATTAAGTGTACCTGATGATAGCAGTAATTTGATATATTTAATTATTTTTTTCAATTAGTTATTATTTATACGGAGTTATATAAAATTAATGAACATTTTTTAAATTATTAAAAAATATATTATGCTTTATTTAAAAGTTAAAGAGAAATAAGGTTTTATTAAAAACAAAAATATAATCATCTTTTTTTATTTTTGGTAAAAAAACATTTATTAATATTTTTATATTATTTTATTAGTATTTTTTAATTTGACCATTTGACCGAGTAGTAGAATAAAAGACTTGACTTGCTTCAACTTAAAAAGTAAATATACCCAAAAAAAATATCTAACTTAAAAAGTGAAACTTGGACCCAAAAAAGCTTACCTGCGTGTGACCTTGCGAAGTTGCGAGTAGAGTTTTCTCGGCGATGATCCAGCTAAAGTTCACTGGCGGGACTTCTTATCGGCGGGGATCTTCTAGTGGCGACGGCGACGGCGACTGCGACTGCGATGGCGATGGCGACACTGGTTTTTCTCCCTTCTCTCTCCTTCTCTCTTCTTCTCTTATGATTTCTTCTTCAAATCTTCTCCAAACCGACGGTAAATGATATGCTTTAGCTTATTTTTTTTGTGAAAAAAGTCCGATTATTGTCTTGGATTGATGGATTGTCAGGAATTTCTGAGAAATTTGTGAGAAATCTGACTTTGGGCCTCTCTGCGTGGTGTGTCGGAAAGGTGTAAAGGTCCGATACATACCGATACGTATCATATCGGGCCGATACGATGTGAATTTCATTACACATACCGTATAGGACATTATCGCGTACAGGCACTATGGGATTCCGATACGTATCGCCTGATTTTTAAAACCCTGGTTATGAGAAGTCAAACATAATGGAAATTTATTATTATTATTATTTTTACACTGGTCAAAGGAGTTTTCTTTTTCTTTTTAATGAAATTCTTACTT
>JAESVK010001041.1:436612-447415 GCA_017140935.1 Hamamelis virginiana
TAAAATAAAAGAATAAAAAGAGTGTAAATGACCTAATATGCAACCTAATATGATACGCTAATTTATCCCATACAATATGCTTGAAAACAACACTTTATTCATAGGAAATAAAAACAAGGGTAGAGTCTTACCTTTTGCATGTTCCCTCGAACACAATTGGTATTTTTAAGCACACTTTAAGAGATAAAAAATAAACTAACCAACCTAATATGAACAATACAAACTTATCCTAAAGTATACTAATATGTGATTATTTTGCATAAACTATCCTAACATGATTATTAACTTAAGAGACCTAAAGTAATTCCTATCATGCATATTAACATATAAAAATCTAATCCATAATCATATAAGAAAAGGAAGAAAAGAATATGCCAAAACTAATCATGCATCCTAAAACTAATCCCTATTATGCATACTAAAGAAATATGGAACCTAAACTACGCATGTTAACAATGAACTATATCCTATGCATGCATACTAACAATGAACTAAATCCTATGCATACTCAAAGAAATAAAACCTAATACAATATGATCATAGAAGAAGAAGAAGACGAAGAAGAAGAAGAATAAGAAGAAGAATAAACTAAAACTCTACCAACCTCATTATTTGCTTCTTTCCCACTTGCTCCAAGCCTTCTCCTCAAGCTCTAAGGACTCCAAGGACCTCAAGGACTTTAAAAACATAAGATAGAGTGCTATGGGGGAAGCTTGTGCAATTGCTCAAGCCTCTACTCTCCAAGCTAGCTCTCTAAAGCTTATTATGTGTGTTAAAACTGATTTCAGGGCCCTCTATTTATAGGGAGGCCTGAGTTTGATCAATGGCTGAGTTTAAATCTCTTAGGAGTGATCCAAGGGCTCAAAACCAGTCTTCTAAGGTGTTTGAACGCATCCCAAAGTCCCCATGGCCGAATTGGACACATGGCAGGGCTTGGAAGAGTCCTGGTAAGAAAAAAACTCTGGAATTTAACAAAATTGGCTAAAAGGATCGACGACCATCCACCTTGGGACGGTTGGCTGTCCTTCATGGATGGTTGACCGTCCCTTGGTGGACGGTCATCCATCCCCCATGCCAATTTTGGCCTATGTGGGCCTATCTCAACTAGTTTTGACCCGGTTTCGGCTTTTTTCGGCTTTTCGGACCCTTTTTAAGTCCAAATTTGACGATTCAAGTGTCGAAACGATCGTGATTCGATTCTACATGTTTTGAGAAGTGTTTGAAGTGAAATTGCATTGACCAAGGTCAAAGTTTTAGGAAAAAGTCGACTAATTAGCTGTTAAGGGCCTGCCGGGCCCAAATTAGGGTTTTGAAATTTGCTAACCGATTGCTTTCGAAATCATTTTTTCTTCTCGAAACAAGTTTTAAAATATTTTAGGAAAGTGTTTTGAAACCTTTTGAAGGCTTTGCTTTGATAAAAATACCGAATCCCGGCTGCTTCCGGTCGAAACCCTAATCTGGACTTGAAAGGGCCTTCTGAGCCTTAAGAGTCAAACCTGAGCCAGAAAGCTCTACAGACCTTGCCACTGATCAACTTAGCTACCAAACACACTTTAAATATCTATACCAAGGCCTCGAGACCATTCGAGACAAGATTGACAGTCATTCAGGGCTTTTGTGATTCAAAGAACGACATTTCCCTTTAAGTCACAAAAGGCCTTATTTTCTATCAAGCCTGGCTCAGAATGCCATGGAATTTTGCAGGGATGTTCCTAGACTCTCTAAAAACCTAATGCAAAAAGAACCGACTCAATCTGACCTAAAAACCTACATGTGATAATGACCTCTATCTAACTACCCACAAGGGCAAAACTGGCAATTTAGGGTTTTGACACCCTATTTTACCTCTAATCACAGACAACCATTCATGACCATACTCATGGTCAAAAATGGATGTCTACAGAAGCCCCTCGTTGATGTTCATGGCTTCGCCAGTGAATATCAACGAAATAAAATGACATTCCATTTTTGCCACAACAAAAGAGGGATAATCGAACCAAATACTTACCTTAACCATCAAAATTATTTTGAAAGCTTCGCTTCAAATTTTCTCTTCCTGGAAGCCTCACTTCTAGTTATCTCAAGGATTTTCAATCCTTTTTGAAATTTCATTTCCAATTCTCATTAAACTTAGCAGTCTTCGACTTGCTCTAGAAATTTCATTTCTAGTTATCTCAAGGATTTTCAATCCTTTTGGAAATTTCATTTCCAATTATCTAAAAACCTAGGAGTCTTCAACTCATTCTAGAAATTTCATTTCTAGTTATCTCAAGGATCTTCGACCCTTTTGGAAATTTCATTTCCAATCATCTTAAAATTTTGAGAGTTCTCAACTCAATCTAGAAATTTCATTTCTAGTTATCTCAAGGATTTTCAATCCTTTTGGAAATTTCATTTCCAATCATCTTCAAATTTGGGAGTCTTTGACTCACCCTAGAAATTTCATTTCTAGTTATCTTAAGGATTTTCAATCCTTTTAATTTCCAAAATCTAAAAACTCTAGAAATTTCATTTCTAATTATCTCAAGGATTTTCAATCCTTTTGGAAATTTCATTTCCAATCATCATAAAACTTTGAGAGTTTTCAATTCCACCTAGAAATTTCATTTCTAATTATCTCAAGGATTTTCAATCCTTTTGGAAATTTCATTTCCAACCATCATATCATATCTTAACATCATTGATGTCTTTATTATATACATTTCATGTATATTTCATCAATAACTCATGCATTTCACAAAATCTTATGGATTTGGGCCTCCAAAATGGGCTTTTCTCATTAGTCACCCTTCATGGGTTCACTCACTTTCACAATCCCCTTCATGGGTCTTATAATCTCATCATATCAAATATACTCATAATTATTTCATGATTACAAACTTATTTACACAATCTTTTCACTCATTCATTTCTATATCTCATGGTTTTCAACTAACAATTCATCATGTTATGTGAACTTCTCTATTCACAATTGCTCAAATCTCATCTTTGTATGCATCAATTCCTCTTTATTTCTTATCGAGTCATCAAATATCATTCAATCTCAATCAAATGCATTTTCCTAAATCAAAAATTGAAAGGAAATGAGTCAAAATTGGTCAAAATAGGCCAAAATAGTCAAAATTGGGCCTAATGGGCTTCAAAAACCCAACAAAAGTCATCAAGAATGGATGAACATCCACTCAAGGATGGCCAACCGTCCAAGGTGGATGGCCAGCCATCCCTTGGTGGACGGCCACCCGAGCCATCATCCTCCCATTTAGGTGCTTTGACACCCATTCATCCATTCGTGCCTTCTTTGCTCAATTTAAGACTTTCTCTCTCTAGGATTTTCCAATTTCTCTCAAAATTTATCACACTTGATTTTATTCCATCTAATTCATATTCCAAACACTTCAAGTGTTGCCATTCACCTTAGTTTGTGAATCAAAAACCTAGGATTTCATCATTGCATTTCAATTTGGGGATTCAAAACCCAAATACACATCTACCATACCCATTTTCTCAAGCTTATCCACTACCTATACTCATGGCAAATAGGTATGAATCAAAGTACCCATATATGAAGATGAAGAGTTACAAAGCACCCTCACATGATCCCAACAATACAAGCTTGTTATTGGAGCCTAATACTCATCTCTCCCACATCCATACTCTACAAGAGGTAAACTTTCTTTCCATGCTTTTTCATTGAATCATTGATGTCTATATGCTTCAATATTGATCTTTGGATATTTTTTGATGACTTGTGTTCATGAAATTTGTATTTGGCAAAGCTTGGGAGCCCCATTTCACTAACTTTGCAAGCTTGATATGTTGCCCACCAAGTGTTTGGTAAAATTCCCAAGAGACTAGAATTTGATTTTTTTGATTTAAATTTCTCATGCCATGATTCAAATATGTTTCAAACATCATTTGGATACTTTCAAAAACTTCATGACAAGTTTTCACAATCATTTTCAAAAATGTGCACACTAGGTGTTTGTTAAAATGCCTAAAAGGAGGCAATTTCTAATTTTTCAAAGCAATTCATCATATCACCCCTCATGTCATGATTAAAATGTGTTTCAAACATCATTTGAATATTTTTAAATTATCATGACAAGTTTTCACAAAAAAGTGCACACTAAGTGTTTGATAAAATGCCTAAAGGGGGCAATTTTCAATTTTTTTAAAGCAATTCATCATGTCATGTACATATCAAAAATTTTCATGAATTAAGACTTAGCTTATTTCAAAACACTTTTCACTTAAAATGCCATTTCCATGGCTTTTATTTTAAAACTTATGCTAAGTATTTATTTCATGATTTTCAAAATTCTATTCTCTTAGGATTTTTATTTCCAATTCAATTTTCATGAAAAGAAGTTATATGGAATTTTAAATGAATTATGCTAATTCTTAATGTAAAATTGAAAATACCAAAATTAACTACATTAATTATGGTATATATTTTTTGAATAACTCACAATTGACAAATCATTTGAGAAATAAAATATGAACATTTTTTGAAAATGTGTCATTTTGTGAGTTAATTTTGTATTTTTGATTCAAAGAATTAGCATAACTTATCTTTATACCTTTAATCCATTAATCTTTATCTTTACAGCCAGAGTTCGACATCAGGACTCGGTCGTCTCTATAGGGCATTATTGGATGGTGGGCGAAGATGGATACTCTCCAACCACATGTTAAAGCTACTATCTGAAGGCTTGGTTTTGGAGACTTCATCGACTCACTTTGGGTTGACACTATGGATAGACAGGCCCTCATGGCCTTATCTGAGCTCTGGTGGGACACCACCAACACGTTCCACTTCGAGTTTGGGGAGATGACTATGACTCCTCTTGACTTTACCATGATTACAGGACTTTCCATTGGGGGTCGCCCTTTGGATTTCTATGATGGTTCAAGCAAGAACTTGACTTATCTAGATACCTATCTTGGGGCAGCTGATATGGAGATTGTGAAGAGATTAGTTCGCCGAAATACTCTCTTTAACACATTTAGCAATATGCCTAAAGGGGAAGATCCTGATCACATTGTGCGGGCTTTCCTTTTGTACTTGTTTTCATGCACTCTTTTTGCAGGCACCGCTGATTTGGCCCCTCTAGGCCTTCTTGCCAGTTTGGAGGATATTGATACCATTTCTCAGTATGACTGGGGTGGCGCTGCCTTGGCCACCATGTATAGGACCATGTGCTGTCGGTCTCGAGGAGTATGCACTGACTTTGAAGGCATGGGATTTGTTTGGGAGGTATACTCACTTATTTTAAGAAAATATCATAAACTTCCCTTTACTTATCTTTTGATAATGCACATATTCTGCAGGTATGGGCTCATGAGTATCTTAACCCGAATAGCCTTACGCTAATTGCTAATGATTTTTCCTAGCCAACCCTCACTCGATATGCCCCAGATAGGCAGGGTGAATGCCATCGCCCATAGGCACGATTATGCTTATAGTCATGCCTTTCTTGCAGGGTTACTATCTAACAAGGTAACCATCTTTATTTCTACTTTCTTTTCTAAATGTTCAAACTTTCTCTAATGTACCTTATCTTCAGGTGAGGTGGAGTCCTTAGCGCCACTGGACGGGTACCATGCATGCTCAGCTCAATTCCGTAGTTGAGATGTCCCACAAGAGGATTCTATTCGAGGGGCTTTCTGGCAGGTACTGGTACCTTAGGGAAAGAGTACGTGCTCAACTCTGTGGGGTTTATTCAGCTGCTCATGTACCTCATGCACCTCCTCCCTTTATGAGGCATGTTGATAAATTGACAGACCATGCTTTAGCAGACGCCATGGCTGGTTTATTTGCGGATGCTTTCCATCGTCCGTATGAGGATTATTATACATTCTGTCAGCATTATCTGATGCGTCAATTGGTATCGGGATTTCCACCTACTGAGGTATTGAATTTTCTCTTGATTGTTTTACCCCTTTTCTCATACATTATTCCTCATATCTTTTTATTTGGCAGGGTCGTCGAGCCCGAGGACATGCTTCCCATCCTACAGCTACTGCGGCTCCTAGTAAGGGCGAGCCTTCATCCTCTGCTCCTTCTTTGCCACCTGTTCCTTGGCAGGTGCAAGTCATTGAGGATGATAGCTTTGTTAAAAGACCGATCACTCGAGTGCCTTATAATGAATACCTACATATTGAATCTTTCGACCTTTCAGGTGCCCACATCATACTTTCACCCTTTGTTATATGCAGCTTTTTCTCTCTTAACATTTTGAATCTTTCGACCTTTCAGGTGCCCACATTATATACTGAGGAGTGGTTGGCATATAGTGCATCGTTGACTAGAGAACTTCAAAGGATGAATCTTGATGCACATAATGCGAATATAGCTGCGCAGGTAACTCTCTTTTTACTATTTCAATCACTGATGATTTCATTCGTCACCAATCTCACCTAAGCTTTGGGTTTGCAGGCTTCGAGCCAGCCTTCACAGGAGCACCATGGATCGAGAGGGGATCACGAGGCATCGGGTTTGGGAAAGAGGAAATCATCCCAGCGGAGATGATTTTGTACTATTAGGCCTGCTTAGGGTTTTCTATGTAACTTTTTCTCTATGTATGCACTAAAAACCCTGATTAATATGTGATTATATCCTAATAAGAATACAAATATGTTTCAATTGCTTTTTTGGTTCAATTTTAACTCGAAAATAGGTCAAAACTGAAGAAAATTGAGCGAAAAAGTCAAACCGGGAGTCAAAAAGTCTCGAAAAATTCAAAATTAGGCAAAAATTGGGATCAGGGATGGAAGAACATCCCTCCATGGATGGTTGGCCATCCCTAGGGGATGGCCAAGGGGACGGTTGGCCGTCCCTTGGGGGATGGTCATCGACCCTAGTTCCCATTTTTTGACTATTTTGACGTTTTTTAACCTTTTAAGTGTTCTACTTAGCCTCTAACTCGATTTCTTTGCCAAAAAAGCTATAAAAACACATCTCTATGCTCACTTTCATCACACTAAACACAATGGAAGCTCTCAAGTTGATCATCAACCTATTTGTAGCAAGAATGCGGGCAGAAGACAAGAAGGTGTTTGCACGGTTCGGCTTAACTTCATGGTTCTTTCTCTGTCATGTGAAGCTTGGAGACAAGCTTTTCAACTCTGTGATCCACTTCTGGGACTCTGATCTTCATGTATTTCACTTCAACTGTGAAAAGGTATGTCCTTTATTTGAAGAGTTTTGTGCTTTGATGAATATTTCTGCTAACGGCCCTTTCATCTTTCCTACCATCCGTCGAGGTTACTTCCAAACCTTTTCTTCTCTCTTTGAACTCTCGCCTAGGGAAGCTTCTTCATATATCCATGAAAACTCCATTGATCTTCTCAAACTAGCTTCATTTTTCTTGAGGGAAGGGGGAAATCACTAGCTCTTCATAGGCCTACCCAGTACGCACTTGCTTTATGCATAGTGGGTTGTTTTATTGTTTCGAACAGAACCACTTTTATACCCATTGAAATATGTGAACTCATTCTGCCATTGTCGAAGTCTCATAATATTATCCCCCTGGTGTTAACTGAAACTCTAAACGGGCTTGACCACTTCCACTCTAGCTCTGCTTCTTGCATTAGGGGTAGCCCCATTCTTCTTCAAATGTGGTTGGTTGAGAGACTCAAGCTGATCACTCCTTGTGATGGGCCCAAACACTTGTTTCATAACTACTGTTCGCGTAAGCATTTGTTTCTTGAGCGTCGCTCAATTCAGGACATGATCATCTTCTTTTCTTCTCTGACTTGGAGAAATATTCAGTGGCATGTGGCTATATGGGACTGTGGTGAACAGTATGTACTACACACTTCAGGATGTTGTCAGGTGAAGCTTATGGGCCTAAAGAATACATTGTTTTACTAGGCTTCTCGTGTACTTCGCCAGATGGGTCGTGCTCAAATCAATCTCCCTATCAAAGGCATGTTCATGGGGTAGAGGCGGCTACTCCTTCTCTGGTATCTTGGGCTGTGAAGAAATGAGCTTCAGGCTTATGTTTGAGTCAGGTAGGGGATTGCAATGGGCCTTTTAGGCTTGATGGGGAGTATCGGACTTGACTTAAATAAGACTTGGGTTCAAAGGTGCAGACTATGAAGGATAACGTTCGAAGCCTTGTTTATGATTCTCGAGTTACAGCTCAGTCGGCAGGTTCGTCACTTCCACAAGATGCGTCACGAGTTAGAACAACTAAGAGAAACAGGGGAAACGAGAATGAAGCCCAAGCCCGCAGATCGAGAAGGACTTAGAGTAGATTAGGGATTTTTTTATTATTATTGAGCAATGTAGGATTTGAAGAAATTAGGAATTATGGATACACATGGCATGTAATAAATCTTTTAAAAGGTTTCTACCCTTTATAGATGAATAAATATCAATTTTATTAAAATCTCAACAAATATCCCTTAATAATTACAATCGAACCAACTCTTGATGTTTTTACAAGAAATAGACCGCACCCAATGTAACTTTATGGGCTGCCTACGTATCCCCGTCCTTGATACAATTCTCTTTGTCATTTTTCCTTAATTATTGGTGATATTTGGGGAATCAGGTCTTCGTAGTTCATAAATCAAATTGAAGAAGTCCACTTCTTTTGTTTTTTTTTATTTGATCTAACTTTTGCCTAAGCAGCCTTTTCAGATTTTCTACTTAGCGAGCTTGATTTTATTATTATTATTATTTTTTTTATTTGAATACCCTAACTTTTGCCTAGGCAGCCCTTTCGGTTTTTCTACCTAGCAGGCTTCTCTTCTTTTTTTTTTTTTTTTTTTATATGTGGTACTTCTTCAATTGATCCAAATTGGTAGGTTGAGAGAATTCATTCCCGTCAATGTCTGCAATCTTCACGGCTCTGCCTGACAGTATTTCTCTGATAATGTAAAGGTCTATCCATGTGGGCTTGAACTTTCCTCGCGGGTCGTGGATCGGTACTCGGATTTCTTTTAGTACTAAATCATCTTTCTTCAAACCTCTGTGCTTTACTTTCTTGCCAAATGTCTTGGTTATTCTTCTTTGATACCCCTGAATGTGGTAAAGTGCCCTCAATCGCCTTTCATCCAGTAGAGCTAACTCTTCATACCAGTTCTTTACCCATTCTACCTCCGCCAGTTAACTTTCCATGGCAATTCTTAATGACGGGATTTCTAACTCTATAGGCAATACCGCTTCCATTCCATATACGAGTGAAAAAGGTGTAGCCCCGGTCGATGATCTAATGGAAGTACGATATCCCCACAGTGCTAATAGTAATTTCTTATGCCAGTCATTATAAGTCTCGGTGGTCTTTTTCAAGATTGATTTGAGATTCTTGTTTGCTGCTTTGACAGCCCCATTTGTCTGTGATCTGTAAGGAGATGAGCGGTGATGCTTGATACTATACTTTTGTAAGAGCGCTTCGGTTTCGTTTCGGAAATGCTATCCATTGTCAGAGATGAACTTGTGGGGCACTCCGTACTGGTAGATGATATTATTCTGTATGAACCTCGCTACTTGCTTGGCATTTAATGTCTTGTAGGATGCAACTTCTACCCACTTGGTGAAATAATCTACAGCGACCAGGATGTACTCGTGTCCGTTTGAGACTGCAGGAGTTACCTTGCCAATGATGTCAATGCCCCATGTTGCAAATGGCCATGGCGAAGACATGGTAGTGAGTGGCATCGAGGGTTGATGCTTTCCACTTGCAAACACTTGACATTTATGACATTTCTTGACATGTAGATGACAATCCCTTTCTATGGTTGACCAATAATACCCTAGTCTCACGATCTTCTTAGCTAACATGTATCCATTAATATGCGGAGCCCCAGCCCCTTCATGCACTTCCAACACTATTCTTTCAGCTTCTTGTTCATTAACGCACAACAGATGCACTCCATCGTATGATCTCCGGTACAGCTTTCCCCCACACAGAATATACTGGCTAGCTAACCTCCTTATGGACTTTCTATCTATAGATGATGCCTCTTTCGGATACTCTCCTTTTTCTACAAACTGCTGGATGTCATAGTACCATGGCTTTCCATCATTCGGCTCTCCTTCTTGGATAACACAACAGTAGGTCGGCTCTTCTCGTGACTCGATGATGAGAGGAGTTACACATTCATCTTTAGGGATATCTACCATGGATGCTGAGTGGCTAAGGCATCTGCAAACTTATTCTTTAATTTAGACAGATTAAAGAAATCAATTCGACGGAATTCTTTTACCAAGGCCTCTAAATATTCATGGTAAGGTAGCAACTTCTTATCCCAAGTCTTCCATTCTCCTCTAGTCTGACATATAATCAGGGCGGAATCCCCATATACTTCTAATTCTTTCACACCCAACTCCAAGGCAACTTCCAATGCTAGGATACAGGCTTCATATTCGGCTATATTATTAGTGGCATCAAAGGATAACCTGACAGATAATGGTATCAAGTTATTCTACGGTGTGACTAATAACACGCCTATTCCACATCCTCTTTTATTATGAGCCCCATCAAAGAACACTTTCCAAGGCTCTTTACTTACTTCTAGAATCTTTTTATCGGGAAAATGGTACTCAAACGGTCTTTCTACTGACAATGCATGCTCTGCTTGGAACTCTGCCACCGCTCTTCCTTTCACTGATTTCTGCACCACATATTGAATGTCGAACTCTGATAACAGCAATAACAAACGGGCTGTCCTATAAGATAACACTGGCTTCTCTAATAAGTACTTTATAGGGTCCATGCGACTAATGAGTTGCACTTGTAAAGACAGCATGTAATAGCGGAGCTTTTGGGTAACCCACACCAATGCCACACA
>JAESVK010001041.1:449651-510351 GCA_017140935.1 Hamamelis virginiana
GTTCAGTGTACATATTCTCTAATATGCACCCACAGATTAACCTAAGTGTCTCTACACTGATAGGAAAGACTACCTATCCTCCCATTGGAGTTAGTTTAAATCTGTGCTACTCTTGCCGGTTTAATAAATGTCCTCTTTAATAAACCTATGAGCAGGAACACTTTAAGAATAAATGTATATAAGAAATATGAGTCTTCATATCTCAACAAACTTGAGATACACATTTCTCTTATCATTTATTCATGGACATTATCGTATATATAATTAAATATACAAACGATAAGCAGTACCTTCTTATCCTAATATGAAATAGATATGCACTTTAGGATTGGTTTTAGGGCATACCTCTAACAAGCCTGTCAATGGTGCTTCTTCAATCTCCGGTTTGATCTCACAGATAGGTACGCGGGTAGGAGTGATATCAGAATCTCCCTTCAATGTCACCACTGAGCCTTTGTAGGGGAACTTAACTTTTTGATGGAGAGAAGAAGGCACAGCCCTAATTGGATGGATCCACGGTCTGCCAAGTAAAAGGTTGAAACAAGCAGGCACATCTAGTACTTGGAAATCAACTTGGAATTCTACAGGCCCGATGGCTAAAGGTAAAGTGACCATACCAACCACTTCTCTTTGAGTGTTATCATATGCTCTCACAGTTTGTCCTGATGGTTTGAATTCTGACGGTTCGATGCCCAAGGAAGTGGCGGTACTGAGAGGACATATGTTCAAGGCTGACCCATTATCTATCAACACTGTAGGAATTCTCTTACCCATAGTATCCACCGTGACATACAAAGCTTGCAAATGATGAGGTCCTTTCTTCGAAAGGTCTGACTCGGTGAAGGATATTGACTGCCCATGCTGACCAGGACTGACCAGACTGACTAAACCCTCGGGTGAAGTATCGATGAGAATCTGAACCTGGTTGAGTAGCCTGAGTACTGTCTGCCTGTGCTTTTGAGAAGCCATTAAAAGTCCCCAGATGGTGATATTGGCTTGAGTACGCTTAAGTTGTTTTAGTATCTCTTCCTCTTCTTCTTAAACCTCAGTGCGTTGGGATTTTTCTAACTCTCCCAAAGGATTGTCGGATTCCAAGTTGGCGGGCTTAAAATGATGACCTCCTCTAGTGACATGGTTAACATCTTCCTCATCACTGGCCCAAATATCTGCTATCTTCTCGGGTGTGTTCATCAAATCTTCCCACTCTATGATATCCATCTCATTCTTTGACCCATCATCTATGGTAGACTCTGCAGAAGTCGAACTTGATCCGAAATACTGGGTGACCCATGGTTGCCTTGGATAGACGGTTTGGTAATGGGTTTCCCTATTCATATCGGTGATCTTGGTTGTGAAATACTTCTTAAGGATACTCTGGCTAGCTTTCTCAAAACGGATGAGGTTTGGATCTTTGGGTTCAACCTGAGCCACAGGAACGTCTTCTTTAAGTGAGTCAGGGTTATCACTCCAACCAGAAGGAGCAATGGGTTGTTTGAAGGTGGGCTTCTTCATTTTGGGGTAAAGGACATAGAAGTCGAACTTCCCACTAGGTTCCCCTAACAGGCCTACTTCGGGATCTCCGGCCTCATATCTTTTTCGCAACTCCCATTGGCTAGTCCCAGTCTTGGAGAAGGCTTTCTTGGTTCTAGCTTTAGATTTAATGGGTTCGATCTTTGTCATCTTAGCTTCACAAGATTCTTCAGGGCAGAGAACTTAGAAACTAAACCTCCCATTTCTTTCTATCAACAAATCCACACAAGGATCTCTAGCCACAAACCTTTCTTTGAGAGCCCACTGACTAGTACTATTCTTTGATGACTGATCCACTTTGCGAGGCTTGGGAAGCCCATTAGAACTAAAACCCGAGAATGTATCTTTCTCAAACTGTCTCCATGAACGATAAAGTCCCCTTGGGCTAGCGAAGGGTTGACGGATTTCAATCAGACCTTGATTAATAAATCCTTGTACTATGTTCCGCAATGTATCACAGGATTCTGTGTCATGGCTAGAAGTGGCATCGTATTGGCAGTAAAGCTTTTTGGGTCTTGGCTTGTACGGGGTAATGAGCCCACGGGCTTGACAGTGATGAAACATTTCAATTAAGGAAGTAGGGAATGAAGGGTGAGGGCGGATAGGCTCATAGTGGACATAAGGGTCGACATGGATAACATTGATATTTGCGGGTGGTGGGATTGCATGGGTAAGAAGTGGATTTTGGGTAACATTGGGTTGAGAAGGTGGGGAAATGGTTTTGTTATCTATGAGGTCTTGGATTTCATGGTGGAGACGAAAGCAACGGTTGGTAGTATGGCCTTTGGATTAATGGAAATGGCAGTATTCATTTTCATTGTAGTTCTTTGGTAATGGGTTGGGTATAGGTCTGGGTTCCAAAGGCTGGAGCAAGCTTCGAGCTTTTAATTTCTCGAAGACTTTTTCCAATGGCATATAGAGCTCAGTGAATTTTCTGGATGGTTTATTTCCTAAAGAAAATGGTTGGGTCAATGGAGCAGGCTGAGATATGGCATTGACTTCAGTAGCCTTCCCATTGATGACAGGTCGGCGGTTTTTGTAGGGTTCATCAGTTCGGAGAGCTCCATCGGCTAGAGCATCTCCACTTAGGTACCGGAAGCGACTAGAGCTCGGAAATTTGGGAGATATTGGAAAAACATGTGTTTGTGATAAACTGGGAGCAAATTCTTTACTATCATGTGGATTTGTTCTTCTTCTTCAGGGCGGTTAGCCATTTTAGAAGCCTTGGCTCTCCAGTGGGTGAGGAAAGCAGA
Source organism: Hamamelis virginiana (assembly GCA_017140935.1). Classification (NCBI taxonomy): domain Eukaryota; kingdom Viridiplantae; phylum Streptophyta; class Magnoliopsida; order Saxifragales; family Hamamelidaceae; genus Hamamelis; species Hamamelis virginiana. Next base: position 452,435 of record JAESVK010001041.1, read on the forward strand.
GAAAGTTTCCCTTAATTCATGTTTAGTAGTCTCCAAGTCCCTCCTAGTGACATCAACTTCTGTGTTATACCGGTAATGATTGCTGAACTCAGTGCATACATCTTCCCATGTCTTCATTCGAGACTCATCCAGTGATAGAAACCATTTCAGAGCAGATCCAGCCAATGTCTCACGGAACATTTGGGTTAGCAGATCATCATCAGCCCCTCGTGGGTGCATGGCCCTCACGTACATCTTCAGATGGGTCTTATGACAACCCATTCCATCAAACTTCTCTAACTCGGGCATTCTGAAATGAGTGGGCATACGGGCTTTAGGGAATAAAGATAACGACGACATATCCCCCAGATCATCAGACTTCCTAATACCTTTCAAGGCTTTTTCTAGAGCTTCCACCTTACTACTCAATAGTATGGGCTCAATGGAAAAGAAAGCAGGGGTCTTGGACTTGGATTCTTTATCCAGATCAACGGGCTGAACAAATTCTGTACCAGGCCTAGTGGGATCAGCAACTATCTTCGGTCTAAGGAAACATTCCTCTTCATCAACATTCTCAAACAAGGGATTAGTACGGGCTTGCACTTTATCCTCCTCTTCTTTCTGATGCACTAACTCTTGGACTACTTTTAAGAGTGCTTCGATCTTCTCATCAGTCATCTTTCCACTAGTTCCAATGACGGTAGGGGTATGATCTTCGTTATTAGACATCTTTGAATCAACAGGTAGACCCTTAAACAACCGACCGCTAGAATCTCGGCGCCAAACCAGAATGCTGGGAAAGGGAAACGATTTGAATCAACTAAGAGCTTCTAGTGTGACAAGGGATGAAAAAGAACAATCTCACATGCTCCCAAAAGTATAGGCCTAAAGCCTACACATCAATCTCACTCTCTCACATTCTATCTTATGAAAATGGGCCTAAGGCCCGAGCACGAATCTCATTCTCATAGCTCACATCTTGATCTTATGAAAATAGGCCTAGGGCCTAAGTAGGAATCTCATTTTCACAGCTCATATCTCACATCTCAATCTTACCGCAGGCTTATATCTTCTATCCAATTGACATGGGCCTAAAGCCCACATCTCAAACTCACAGCGGATCTAAATCTTCTATCCAAAGGACATGGGCCTAAAGTCCACATCTCATGTCTCACGTCTTCTCCTAAGACTCACAAATCAATACCATTATTTGGGCAGCATAACACTACCACAAGCCTAAGATCATGAACCTATAGGGTATCATCCTTCATTAGGTACCTTGACTCTTTGAGGATACATCTCTTAAGAGTTTAGGGTATTTCATAAAGGTTTAGTACTATAGATCCAGGTCCTAATGGTTCTACACACTTCACAGTCAAGGCTCAATACAAAACCGGTGGGAAAATGCGGCAGCATGACATTACAATAGTGTGTGATAGGCGATGTAGGGTATGTGTCCTAGAGACAGTTTACATGGACTAATGCAAAGGGTAGGCTGAGTGTCCCTTACTCGCTCAGTCCAATCGATATACCTAACCACACGTGACATCAAGAATGCAGCGTGGGTCCAACAGTACGTGATTGGTCCTTTTTGATATACCCGAGGGTACTTGGTAAGAAGGGTGATGGCTTTCGCATACATGGAACCCAAGAATCAAAGAGACTGGGCCCAGGGCTAGGCTCATCGTTGGCTTTAGTATACGACGTCCTAAACATGCAGAGTCAATGCGCACACAATACAGAATTCAAGTAACACAGTCATACAAATGCAAGTGGTTGATTTTATTAATTAAGAAATTGAAAAGCCCAAAAGTAATTAATTGGAGTTTAGCCCTCGACATCCCCAGCGGAGTCGCCAATCTGTGAACCAACCAACCTGATCGGGAGGCCTCTCGTTCACTTTGGGAGTGTTTTCTTGAGTGGATTGTGGATGGTGTTTATTCATCTCGATTTATCCTTCTCTATTATCCACATTTATCCTTCTCTATTTATCCACTCAAGATTGGGTTTTTAAAAAAGGGATGAGAGTTTGTAAAAAACTAGGAGTCGCCACCTTATTTTTAGGGAACAAGGAAACCACAAAAAAGAGTTTTAATTTCAATAAAACATTGACCCCATATTTTGGAAAAACATGGTCTTTTGAATCAAAGTTGGATTCGGGAGCTAGGTTACGAAGTAGGAAGGTTCCAAGGAGCTCCTTGTAGGCACCACCTCGCCCTAATTAAAGTTCTTCTAATTAAGTTTGGGCTTTATCAAATCTTTTCAAAACAATCCTAGCATATCTAATCAACCACAAAATATGAATAATAATATATAATAATAATAATATATATAGTACAAAAGTATACACAATCCTAAGGATCTTAGGAGACTAGAAGTCAACCTAAGATTGGACTTGCATCCTATTGACTGCCTACATACCTTATCAATTGCTTGACAAAGATCAAAGTCCACATAGTTCGATTACCCTAGGACTCTCCTATTGTAATGAACTATATCCTTGAAGGCATTCTACCTTATCTAAGACTCTATCTTTGAGAGTTGGTGTTTGTTTAAAATACTTCATCTTTCAAAATGGGAGTTTCATCCCAAAACAACTTCTTTGATTTTCATTTGAAAACTCTCAAAAATAGATTCTTAAACAAGCTAAAACCCTTCTTTAGATGTAGTTTTTACAACAAATGGGAGTCCTAGGTGAAGCCAAGTGGCTTCCCTATCCTAGGAGTCCCTAACTACATCTAAAGTTATCTAAATAATCCTAAATATCAAAATAATATATGCTGGAAAATTCTGGAAAATGAATAAAAATACAACTAAAGAAAGTAATCAATGCATGAAAATGCCCTAAATGCAATCTAAGTTAGCTATAGGAACCTAGGCATGTTTCTAAGTTGATTTAAGCCTAAAAAATGAGTTTTAATGCACTTTTAGGTTACTTTAAACCCATGGACAGATTTATATGCAACCAAAGAATGGTTTAAAACCCATAAAATAAAAGAATAAAAAGAGTGTAAATGACCTAATATGCAACCTAGTATGATACGCTAATTTATCCCATACAATATGCTTGAAAACAACACTTTATTCATAGGAAATAAACACAAGGGTAGAGTCTTACCTTTTGCATGCTCCCTCGAACACAATTGGTATTTTTAAGCACACTTTAAGAGATAAAAAATAAACTAACCAACCTAATATGAACAATACAAACTTATCCTAAAGTATACTAATATGTGATTATTTTGCATAAACTATCCTAACATGATTATTAACTTAAGAGACCTAAAGTAATTCTTATCATGCATATTAACATATAAAAATCTAATCCATAATCATATAAGAAAAGGAAGAAAAGAATATGCCAAAACTAATCATGCATCCTAAAACTAACCCCTATTATGCATACTAAAGAAATATGGAACCTAAACTATGCATGTTAACAATGAACTATATCCTATGCGTGCATACTAACAATGAACTAAATCCTTTGCATACTCAAAGAAATAAAACCTAATATAATATGATCATAGAAGAAGAAGAAGAAAAAGAAGAAGAATAAACTAAAACTCTATCAACCTCTTTCTTTGCTTCCTTCCCACTTGCTCCAAGCCTTCTCCTCAAGCTCCAAGGACTCCAAGGACCTCAAGGACTTTAAAAACTTAAGCTAGAGTGCTATGGGGGAAGCTTGTGCAATTTTTCAAGCCTTTACTCTCCAAGCTAGCTCTCTAAAGCTTATTTTGTGTGTTAAAACTGATTTCAGGGCCCTCTATTTATAGGGAGGCCTGAGTTTGATTAATGGCTGAGTTTAAATCTCTTAGGAGTGATCCAAGGGCTCAAAACCAGTCTTCCAAGGTGTTTGAACTCATCCCAAAGTCCCCATGGCCGAACTGGACACATGGCACGGCTTGGAAAAGTCCTGGTAAGAAAAAAACTCTGGAATTTAACAAAATTGGCTAAAAGAATCGACGACCATCCACCTTGGGACTGTTGGCCGTCCTTCATGGACGGTTGGTAGTCCCTTGGTGGACGGGCATCCATCCCCCATGCCAAGTTTGGCCTATGTGGGCCTATCTCAGCCCGTTTTGACCCTGTTTCGGCTTTTTTCGGCTTTTCGGGCTCGTTTTAAGTCCAAATTCAACGATTCAAGTGTCGAAACGATCGTGTTTCGATTCTCCATGTTTTAAGAAGTGTTTGAAGTGAAAATGCATTGATCAAGGTCAAATATTTAGGGAAAAGTCGACTGATTAGCTGTTTAGGGCCTACCGGGCCCAAATTAGGGTTTTGAAATTTGCTAACCGATTGCTTTCGAAATCATTTCTTCTTCTCGAAACAAGTTTTAAAATGTTTTAGGAAAGTTTTTTGAAACCTTTTTAAGGCTTTTATTTGATAAAAATACCGAATCCCGGTTGCTTCAGGTTGAAACCCTAATCTGGGCTTGAAAGGGCTTTCTGAGCCTTAAGAGCCAATCCTGAGCCAGAAGGCTCTACAGACCTTGCCACTGATCAACTTAGCTACCAAACACACTTTAAATATCTATGCCAAGGCCTCGAGACCATTCGAGACAAGATCGACAGTCATTCAGGGCTTTTGTGATTCAAAGGACATCATTGCCCATTAAGTCACAAAAGGCCTTATTTTCTATCAAGCTTGGCTCAGAATGCCATGGAATTTTGTAGGGATGTTCCTAGACTCTCTAAAAACCTAATGCAAAAAGAACCGACTCAATCTGACTTAAAAACCTACATGTGATAATGACCTCTATTTAACTACCCACAATGGCAAAACTGGCAATTTAGGGTTTTGACACCCTATTTTACCTGTAATCACAGGCAACCATTCATGACCATACTCATGGTCAAAAATGGATGTCTACAGAAGCCCCTCGTTGATGTTCATGGCTTCGCCAGTGAATATCAACGAAATAAAATGACATCCCATTTTTTCCACAACAACGGTAGCCAAAATAACACCCTAATATACTCGTTGTTCTCCCCCGGCACAATGGTAGCGAAAATACAGTATACATGATATCATTTCAAAAACCATTTCCAGAATGAACAAGTAAAGTTGTAACATATGGCATATTGAAAGCATATAAAACATAAGTTAAACAATCAAGATCATTATTCAAAACAGAGTAAAAGAAGTAAGCCATGTGTCATCACATAATCATTTGCAAACAGAGATAAACACTCCATACCAACAGTCGCAAAACAAGTATGTTCCATGTATCATCATTTATTTTACAAAGAGTTCAGCATATCTTTGAGATGTAAAAATACACATATCATCACCATTAGAAAGGTTCAGTATCCTACCTTGACTGGGCAAGAGAGTTCCTAGCAATGTCCTGTAGATATGCACTCCTAACTCTCAAAAGGATAGTCGTAGGGGCTATCCTGATCTGAAATAATGATAAGGTAATGATACATATGAATTTCCGTTCTAAAAATGACATACCCAAACTAGATGCTGACTTTTAAAGCTTTCAAAACAACTAATATAATTTTAAGGTTAAGGTCTATTAGTAAAAATCATAAAAAGAAAGAGAAACTAGGGAGAAAATGAAGAAATCAATTTCTGCAGCCAAACAGTCGACTGTTAGGGTGAGACAGTTGACTGTCTCAGCTAAAAAATCCGAGTTTTGGCTTCTGTTTCAAACAGTCGACCAAACAGTCGACTGTTTGCTCGATATTTTCCATTCTCCCGAGCAGTAACAGACACAAACCCACATCAATTTTCACCCAAACTTCATTTCAACTCAAATCCACTTACAAAACACTTTAGTGAAAGGTTCTGTGAAACAAAACCATGGATTCGCAGCGGAAGAGAGAAAACAAAACTTTTCTTTTATTAAAATCAATCCATGTTCACAAAACCTTCAAGAATCGATTCAAGCATGGGGTTCATGTATATTAAAACACATACAAACAAGAATGAATATAAATCAACATAAATAAACCATACTTGATTGTGCTTTTCAATGTAGCCTTCCTTCGAGTTTCAAACGGATGAAACCTCCAAAGCGTATCCACACGAGAGTAAGATTCCCTAGAACCTCCTAGTCTTCCACAACACTTGTGAGCAAGCTAGAATGGAGAGGGAGAAGAGAGAGAGATTTCGGCCAAGGGGGTTCATCTTAACCCTAGAATGTGAAAACACTCGTATTTATAGACTTTCTCTTCTTTAAGGGGTGTTTGGTTACTAGTGCTAGCATGACCAAACATCCTTGAATAGAGTAATCCTATTCTTGGTTAGTTTTGACTTTTAATTAATTAACCTTTAACAATTAAAATCAAACATAACTCAAAGACAGGATTCCCCTCCCTCAAGTTTAAGAAACTCACTTACTCTCTATTGTGTGTGACCCTTTGGGTTCACCCTAACCTAGCAGTGGACAGGGACATCTCTATGTCTCCTAAAAATAGAAACTTTCTATTTTAAGGTTCAATTGGAACGATTCCAATTTTGCCCTTATTGATAACACTTTATCAATAGGCTTTCACTGGTCATGAGTGACATCTAGCAACATATCATGACATACCCTAGGTTTAGGTGAATAGCAGAACTATGTGAACCCTTCATGTTATTTAATCCTTCATCCCCTAATGTCACAGTTAAGATAATAGGTATGGTTTTAGTCAAACCCTATCTTAACAACTTGATATCTGTCCCACAAAATATAATCTCAATAAGGTAATCGCAGTGAAACACTTTTCACTGTTTACCTATCACTCTGGCCAGAGGTTCCATTTGAGAATTATCTTTGTGAACTTATCCTGACATTCTCTCTCATATAAAACTGAGAGTGATGATCCCTTATTGCACACTCATCCATCTTCATGCATAACTCATTAGAGCCAATAAGCACCGATTACAACCTTATGGATAAGGCTGTACAGGATACTATCAAACTCTAGCAACCTATGCATAAGACAGCTATGGTGTCTCAGGTCTAAGGACTACCAAATAAATGGACATAACACTAGAATATTCCTTTGACAAAACTACCATAGGAATATTCTTTGTAGATCAAGTTCAGTGTACATATTCTCTAATATGCACCCACAGATTAACCTAAGTGTCACTACACTGATAGGAAAGACTACCTATCCTCCATATGAGTTGGTTTAAATCTGTGCTACTCTTCATACGGTTAATTAAATATCCACTTTAATAAACCTTTGAGTAGGAACTCTTTTAGAATAGATGTATATGAGAAATATCAGTCTCTTTATCTCAACACCTTGAGATGCATATTTCTCTTATCATTTATTCATGGACCTTATCATATATGTCAGAACATATTAGGTAAGTTATACCTTCCATATATTATGATAATATGAAACTTAATATACCCTTTAGGATTGGTTTTAGGGCATACTTCTAACATTTAGAACTACCTCGATCCATCATTAAAACCTCAAATCTCAAGCGTAAACTCATGAATCCGAAAATATGGCTTTAAACCCTAGAAACAAACCCAAATCTGATATATATATATATACATATAAGCTTTCAAAAACCTTTGAACTTAAAATAAATCAAGTTCTAGAGATGTAAATCCAAGTCATGAGTGATTTAGCATCAAAATATAGGTTCAAGAATAAAAGTTTAGGTTTAAGGATCCTCAAATCAGAAATTATGGGGTAAATAAGGGAAGAAAACCACAATATCAACATCAACTCACCTCTAAAGAAGATGACGGAGCTCCGGTGGCTTCTCCGGCGAAGATTCCGGCCACCACCACCACCAGCTGCTGCTTCTCTCTCTCTCCTTCACTCATGACTCCCTCTCAACTCTCTCAAAGCTTGATGAGTAATTTGTTAAAATGAGGGTTTGAAAGTATTTTAAGGTTTTGAAAAGTAAAGTTAAGGGCTTGTTTGGCAATTTGAAAAAAGGTTTATAAAATTTTTAAGTTTTCTAAAATGATAAAATATCCCAAAATATTAATAAAATATTATTTAAACACATTTAAAATTTTTGGGATATCACAACATTACCCCTTTTCGAAAATTTTGTCCTCGAAATTTCAAAACAAAACCTAACATGAAAACAAATACGGGTATTGCGCTCGCATAGACTCCTCCTATTCCCAAGTGGCTTCCTCAACATCATGGTTCCTCCACAAAACCTTTACCTGAGGTATAACTTTGTTCCTTAGAACCCTCTGTTGTCTGTCTAGAATTTGTATGGGTACTTCATTATATGAACAATAACATGAAGTTTTTCGCCAGTTAAAGCATTGAACTTAGAGGGATCGTGTAAACTCTTTCGGAGCATGGAAACATGAAACACATTATGCATCTTGGACATACTTGGGGATAGGTCTAATTGGTACTCCACATTCCCAACTTCCTTAACAATTTGAAAAGGGCCAATAAATCTCGGTGCTAATTTACTCATCTTTATGAAACGTACAACACCCTTACGTGACGAAGCTGTCAGGTAAACATACTCACCCACTTCAAACTTCAAGTCCTTGTGTCGCACATCATAGTAACTTTTTGCCTACTTTGTGTCGTCTTCAAACAATCTTTGATGATCTGAATCTTTTCAGTTGTTTCTTCAATCTTTCCAGCAACTTCTTTAAAATCCTTAGGTTCTTCAAAGTATGTTTCTCTCCGACTTCTGCCCAACAAACAGGTGATCTACAAAGACGTCCATAAAGAGCCTCAAATGGTGCCATACCGATACTCGCCTGATAGCTATTGTTATAAGCAAATTCTGCGAGTTTTACATATTTCATCCAGCTACCTTTAAATTCTAAAGCGCAGGCACGAAGCATATCTTCCAAGATTAAAATGGTGCTTTAGATTGCCCATCCGTTTGAGGATGGCGTGCAGTACTCATAGTCAGTTGAGTTCCCAAAGCTCGATTTAAAGCTCCCCAAAAATGCGCTGTGAACCTTGGGTCTCTATCTGAAACTATGGATACAGGTACCCCATGTAAACTGATGATCTCATTAATGTATAGCTTGCATAACGCACCCAGCTTATCTGATTCTCTAATTGGTAGAAAATGAGCAGATTTTGTTAGTCTATCCACAATTACCCACACAGCATCACATCCATTCTCTTTTCTGGGTAGACCGGTGACAAAGTTCATTGCTATATGCTCCCATTTCCATTCTGGTATGGGCAAAGGTTGGAGCAAACCAGACGGCCTTTGATGTTCTACCTTCACTTGCTTACAAACTTCACAATGAGCCACAAACTCTACCACATCCTTTTTCAAACCTCTCCACCAAAAATTTCTTTTTAAGTCTCGATACATCTTCGTCGCACCCGAATGGATAGAAAAACACAATCGATGAGCTTCGCTAAGAACTTCAGAACGAATTTTCCCATGATGGACGAATAACCTATCACGAAATCGCAACCCTCCATAAGTACTAGAGATTTCCACCCTTCTGGCTCTATACCTTGACCAATCTGAGCAACAAGTCGCATAACTTCTTCATCCTGGGTTTGAGCCTCGTTTACATGGGTATTCAACATAGGTTGTACTGCGAAGTTATACAAACGTCCCTGAACCCCTTCACCGATGTCATAGATATCATAGTCTTCTAGAACATTCCACATTGCCCATCTATTTAAAGCCAAGCTATAAACACGCGGGTGAGACTTTCGGCTTAAGGCATCCGCTATAACATTTGCCTTCCTTGGGTTGGGATGTCAACGAGGCGGGTTTGGGACGGGTCACCCCTTCCCTAACCCCGTCACAATTAAGAAAGTCCCATCCCGTTCCCATCCCAAGCCCGTGACGGGTCAGGGTTTCCCATCCCAATTAAAAAACCCTATCGTTACCGCCTCGTCCCGTCCCGTTTAATATGGCGAGGTGGGCGGGATGGGGCAGGGAGAGGCAAATGGGTCAAATGGGCCAGGCGGGTCTAATATTAAATATGCTCAAATCTGCTCAATTTACAATAATCTATCAAAATACTCTTATAAAATCAACATAAAATAAATATTAAAGAACATCAACTACAAATAAACAAGCAAATATAAACAAGTTCAACATAATCCCACAATCCCAATACACATGAGAGTACTACTTAAGCACATAATTCAGCATAAGAACAAGTGCACTAGTTTTAATTATTTTCCTCCAAACTAGAAAGGTAGTAAACAAGCAAATAAAGAGATGCATTATAAGTAGACTTAAGTTCATGTCTACAACTATAAGTTCCTGTCTCAAAATAATTTAAATCATATACACAACAGTGGCAGTAGACTTAAAAAGGCTATTTAAAGAGATGCATTATAAAATAAATAAACAATGAAGTATTGGTCAATAGTTAAACACCACTTGTCATGGGCAGCTTCAGTTTCAAATCAGTATGGAAAACAAGAAAAAATCACGAGTTTAAGTTGCTACCTCCAACAGGCTACACCAAGCTTCAAGAAATTGCCATTGGATTCATTTAGCATAAAGTTCAGTTATTTTCTCCCAAAGCAAGTTCACCAATCATGAGTTAAACAAAGAGATGCATTATAGCATAATCAAACTCTTGATCCAACTGCCATAAGAGCATTTCTTCCTCTCAAGCTACTCTGTTCTCACATCTCATCATTACGGAATAAAATAAATGAACTGAAGCTGAAATTCTGAAATTGTCAAGTAATAATATGGCTACGCATGCATTCATTAATATGGTACTTTCTCAAGTTCAGACACAAACAAATAACCCCATGAAGATCAAGATAAAAATCTGGATTCATAAGCATAATCACATAGTAATGAATGTACTCAAAAAATCATGCTCAAAGCACAATATATGTTTTTATTCAATCTACCAATGCCCACCCATCTCTTCTTATATCAAATTATTCTGATGAACAGAAAGAAATATTAATTATAATTAATAAACAAAATTAGCATTTCAGAACAACTGAACTTACTATAATGAATCCTGAGAAAGGGGGGAAAAACTGGAAAATGAAAATTGGGTTCTTTTAATCCTTTTTGCATACTTGAATTAGAAAATGTTTAACAAATTTAATCAATAGAAATTTCTCTTAACCCTAACTCTACCGGTACTTAACCCTAACTATAAATCAGTTGATTTTTTTCTATTTTATATAAGCATCAATTAGCTAAGAACATAACCCAAACAAAAACAACCAACAAAATAAAAAATAAAAAATAAAAAATAAAATGAAAAGAAAAGAGAAGGAGAAGTGGAGAACTGGTGCATATGGAATCCTTTAGAAGCCTATCAGTAAAGAGAATACAAGTATACAACTGATACATTACCTTCCCGAGGCAGCGGTGGAGATGGAGGTCTGGTCAATGGTGGTCGACGGCGCAGAACAGCAACGATGGAGGTCCAGTGGACGACGGACGAGTGGACGACGACGGACGAGTGGACGCTGGTGGTCGACGGCAATGGAGGCTTAGGGTTTGGGGCTGATCGAAATGAGGCTGAGGAGTGAGGTCCGTGAGGAGTGAGGAGTGTGGTTTGACGGATCGAAATGACTCAAATGAGGGTTAGGGTTTCATATGTATAATGGGAAAGATAGTAATTTCAACTGATAAAATAAGGGCACAACTGTAATTTGATTATTAAAATAAATGTATTTAATATATATATATATATATAATCGGGTCGGGTCGGGTTTTTAAGTATATATCCCAAACCCGCCCCGAACCCGACCGGGTTTTAAATTTCAATCCCAAACCCGCCCCTAACCCTATTAAAAAATCCCAAACCCGTCCCAATAGGGGCGGGTCGGGGCGGGTACCCGGTTTGACCCCCGAAATTGACATCCCTATCCCTGGGTGGTATTTAAGTTCAAAGTCAAAATCCTCCATATATTCCATCCACTGGTGTTGTCTTAAATTTAGGTCCTTTTGAGAAAAAATGTATTTCAAGCTTTTATGATCAATATAAACCTCGAACTTTTCTCCATGAAGATATGATCTCTAAGACTTCAAAGCATGAACTACTACAGCGAGTTCTAAGTCATGAGTGGGGTAATTCAGTTCATGCGGTTTCAGTTGACGAGAGCCATAGTCAATGACTTGACCACTTTGCATCAAGACACAACCCAGACCTTGTCGAGATGCATCGCAATAAACTATATACCCCAACCCACTAATAGGGTCAACTAAAACAAGCATGAAAGTCAACCGATTCTGCAGTTCACGGAAAGCTGACTCAAAGTAATCGTCCCAAACGGATGCCACTCCCTTCGTTAAAGGAGCTGCTATACTAGAGAAATTCACAACGAAGCGACGATAATACCCAGCAAGCCCAAGGAAGCTGCGAATATCAGTAGCATTTTTGGGTCTCTCCCAGTTTAACACAGCCTCTACCTTTGAGGGGTCTACTGATATACCCTGCTGAGAAATTACGTGACCTAGAAACTTTACTTCTTTCAACCAAAATTCGCATTTTTTCTTCTTCGCACAAAGCTGATGGTCCTGCAAGAGTTGCAAGACTCTACGCAAATGGGAAGCATGCTCTCGTTTAGTCTTAGAGTAGATAAGAATGTCATCTATAAAGACCACAACAAACTTATCCAAATAAGGCCGAAATACTCCATTCATCAAATCTATTTTTAGCTGCAGGAGCATTCGTCAAGCCAAAAGGCATTACCAAGAACTCATATAATCCGTAGCGAGTGCAGAACGCAGTCTTTGGTATATCCTCCTCCTTGATCCGAAGCTGATAGTATCCCGAACGAAGATCAATCTTTGAGAAATAGCAGGAACCCTTTAGTTGATCAAACAATTCATCAATACGGGGCAAAGGATATCGGTTCTTCACCGTCACCCTGTTTAATTTCCGGTAATCGATGCATAGTCTCAACGTGCCATCCTTCTTTTTTACAAATAAAACAAGTGAGCTCCATAGGGAATGACTAGCTCGAATGAATCATTTTGCCTACAATTCATTTAACTGTTCCCCTAGCACTTTCAGTTCAGCAGGTGCCATTTTATAAGAGGGAAGATGTATGGGATCAGTGCCAGGATAGACTACTATAGAGAAGTCTACATCACGATGAGGTGGTAGACCAGACAATTCGTCAGGGAAAACATCAAGAAAATCTCTCACAACAGGCAGACGTTCAAAACAAGAGAAATCGCCTTCATCCACATCCATTGCCGCTAGGGCGCTTATAAGTCCATTTATCTGAGTCCGCCGTACATCTTTCAGGATTCGAGGGAATGGTACAGATCAGCCTCGTTCACCAACAAAACAGACTTGATTTCCATTTTCTAAAAATAAAGTTACCTTCTTTCCAAAGCAATCTACCATTGCTCTGTAAAAAGATAACCAATCCATCCCCAAGATTACATCATAACCATACAGGGGCATAACAATGAGATCAGCACAAAATTCGCAACCATCTACCCAGATGATACAAGATTTACAAACAATTTCTGATTTCATACTTTCCCCAACTGGCGTAGCCACGTATACGAGAAAATCTAGAGAATCAAGTAAAAGCTCGAGACGGAGAGCACAATCAAGATCAATAAAAGAATGCGTGGATCTGGGGTTGTGAACCAGCTGACCCGAATCGGGAGGTGGTTTCACTTTTTGAAATCATTGTGGATTGTGGATGATCTTTATCCGTGTCGATTTATCCTTCTCTATTATCGTTCTCTATTATCCACGTTTATCCTTCTCTATTATCCACTCAAGATTTACTTTTTGAAAAATGATAAAAGTTTGTAAAAAACTGGGAGTCGCCACCTTATTTTTAGGGAACAAGGAAACCACAAAAAGAGTTTTATTTTCAATAAAACATTGACTCCATATTTTTAGGAAAAGCAAGTCTTCGAACCAAAGTAGGATTCGGGGGCTAGGTTATGAAGTGGGAAAGTTCCAAGGAGCTCCTTGTAGGCACCTACCTCACCCTAATTAAAGGTCTCCTAATTAAGTTTGGGCTTTATCAAAATCTCATAAAAACAACCTATCATATCTAATCAATCAAGAAAATAGTGTAGATAATACTAGATAATAGATAATAATAAAAAAAAAGAATCAAAATCCTAAAGACCTTAGGAGACATAGAGTCATCCTAAGATTGGACTTGCGCCCTATTGACTGCCTACGTACCTTACCAATTTCTTGATAAGAATCAAAGTCCACGTAGTTCGATTAAATAGGATTCTCCTATTGTAATGAACCATCTAGCCAAACTGATTTTATCTTCTCTAGGACTCTAACTTCGAGAGTTTGGGTTTGATCAAAATACTTTTCTTTGCATAAAAGATGTAATTTCATTCAATTTTAAACACTTTCAAAATTACTTATTTAGAGTTTTTCTTGAAGTAGATTCCTAAATTAAATGGAACTCGATTGTTATCGTAATTCTTACAACAAAGGATAGTCCTAAGCGAGGTTAAGTAACCTCTCTAATCCTAGGATTTCTAGTTAATCTTAAGTTAATCTAAATACCTAAAAAACTAAATAATGCGTGCTAGAATTTCTGGAAAATGCATAAAAAATGCAATAAAGAATGCAAACAATGCATGAAAAATGTCCTAAATGCAATCTAAGTTATCTATGTGAACCTAGGCATATTCCTATTTAATTTTGACCCTAAAAATGATTTTTAATTCACCTTAAAGTCACTTTCAATTTCTGGATAGATTTGAAAGTGATTCTAAAGTGAAGTAAAACCCAAAAAAAAGCAAATAAAAATGTGTGTAAATGACCTATAATGCATACTAATATGATGTCCTAAATTATCCCATACAATATGCTCGAAAACAACACTTTATTAGTATTCCAAATAATTAAAATAAGCATAAGGGTAGAATCTTACCTTTGCATGCTCCCTCGAACACCATCCATATTTCAAGCACACTCTAAGAGATAAAAATAAACTAAAGAAAAAAAACCTAGTATGAATAATGCAAATACACCCTAAGGTAATAGCATGTGATTCAATACTTAACTCATATAAACTATGCTAACATGCATTCCTAAAAAAGAAAATAAACTAATCCCTATCATGCATATTAAAGAAATCATAAACTAATCCCTATCATGCATACTAAAGAAATAGTAAATTAATCCCTAAACTAATCCCTATCATGCATACTAAAGAAATACTAAATTAATCCCTAAATATAAAGACCTATCCTAGACACCTAATAATAGCATAACATGATCATGGAAGAAATAAGAAGAAGAAGAAGATGCAAACTTTTTTAAACTAAGGTACAATAATTAATTGTACTAACCTTTTTTATTACTTCTCTCTTTGCTCCTAGATCTTCTCCAAACTCCAAAGACTTCAAAAGTGTGGCCAAGAGTGCTATGGGGGAAGCTTGTGCAATGCTCAAGCCTCTACTCTCCAAACTAACTCTCTAAAGCCAATTGTCTGTCCCCTAACTGATTTCAGGGCTCTCTATTTATAGAGGGACTTGAAACTGATCAATGGCTGAGATTAAAACTCTTAGGAATGATCCAAGGGCTCTAATCCAGCCTTCCAAGGTCTCTCAACTCACCCCAAAGTCCCCAAAGCCAAGCTAGACACATGGCAAAGCTTGGAAGAGTCCCGGGTAGGTGAAAGACTGAAAATTAACAGTTATTGGGCGAGGATTTCGATGACCATCCACCTAGGGACGGTTGAACGTCCTTCAAGGATGGTTAGCCGTCCATGGGTGGACGGTCATCGAGCCCTTGGCCCAATTTTCCCTTATTTTGGGCCTCTCTCGACTCGTCACGGCTGTTTTCGGCTTTTTGGATCCGTTTTAAGTCCAAATTTGATGATTCAAGCGCCAAAACGATCGTGGTTCTATTCTCCATGTTTTGACAAGTGTTTGAAGTAAAAATGCATTAACCAGGGTCAAATTTTTGGGGAAAAGTCAACCGGTTAGCTGTTTAGGGTCTGCCGAGCCAAAACTTGGGTTTTGAAATCCACTAACCAATTGCTTTTAAAATCATTTCTTCTTCTCGAAACAAGTTTTAAAATATTTCAATAAAGGGTTTTGAAGCCTTTGAAGGCTTTGGTTTGGTAAAATCGATCGAATCCTGATCATTCTTGGTCAAAACCTTCATTTGAGCTTGAAATGACCTTTTGAGCTTTGAAAGACAAACATGATCCCAGAGGTTCTATGGTTTTACCAATGATCAATTTAGCTACTAAACATACCCTAAATACCTATGCCAAATTCTTGGGACAATTAGAAACCATCTCGAAGGTTTTTAAGTGCTTTTGTGACTTGAAGGACAGTGCTGCCCTTTAAGTCACAAAAACCCTAATCACCTATCGAGCCTAACTCAGAATGTCATGAAACTTGACAGGGACACCTGTGGACTCCCTAAAAACCTAATGCAAAAAGAACCGACTCAATCTGACATAAAAACCTACATGCGATAATGACCTCTACCTAGCTATTCATAAGGGTAAGATTGGCAACTTAGGGTTTTAACACCCTATCTCCCCTCAAATCACAGGCAACCATTCATGACCATACTCATGGTCAAAAATGGATGTCTACAGGGGTTAAATAGTACTCGAATCCCAGAATTAAACAAAACAAGCGTACCCTCAACAACATCGTTCACCGGTTCTGGATTTAACGGCAACATCGCATATACTCGTCCTGGGGCGGGACCTCGCCCTCCACTTCTACCCTGTCTGTTTTATAGCTGTCGACTAGATAATGCTTGATGAGAAGACTGAGATGATTGTGGTTGTTGCGTGGGCCTAATATTCGGGGTAAAAGGTCAAAACTGAGTCTGATGAAAAGGTTGTTGTTGCTGTCGCTGTTGTTGGAATTGCTAGGGTTGTTGTTGCTGTGACTGGAAAGGCTGATATGATTGATACTGAGATGTCTGTGGGGGTGGTTGACTATTGGCTCTGAGAGGACAATCACGGCGAATATGTCCCTCATTACCACAAAAGAAGCAAACTAACCGTCCACCAGTGTCAAATCCCTCGCCTTTAACCCCAGACTGTTCAGGGCACTGATACGGCGAACCTCAAGTACGTCCATTGGATGAACCAGTACTCCCACTACCTCCACTGCTGGCATTTCCACTCTTACCTCCACTGTGCCTCTGCGAGCCATAACTACCCTGACTAGATCCAGATGCCTGTCCATGATCCTAACTCTGAAAGAAAATGGGAACAACCATATGTTCTTGATATTGGCTAGAATACTATCCTGATCCTTGGCCTACATTCCTTCCAGAGTTCCTACCAGATCGCTGCCCATGTCTCTGATTTCTGCCTCCCTGGCCTCTTCTCTTAAAACCTCGCTGAATCTCCGGGAGTTCTCTCTCCACCCAAAAGGCTCGTTCCACTACTTGAGACAAGGTTGGAAGTTTCAGCATGTAAATTTGTTCCCTAATTTCCAATTTCAACCCCTTCTCAAATCTTCGAGCTTTCTACTCCTCTGAGGTCATTACCCCCTTTGCGTATTTAGATAGCTCCAAAAACTTCGACTCATACTAGAGAACAGTCATGTCTCGCTGGGTTAGTCGCATAAACTCATCTAACTTAGCCTCTTGATATGTATCCCGAACATACATGCCTTTAAATTTTGCCTTAAAATCATCCCAGGTCATTTCGTCAATATTTGCATTAGGCTCATTGCGAACTGAAATCCACCAATCATTTGCCCTATCACGAAGATGATTCACAGTGAATCGAACTCTATACTCTGCCGGGGTGTCAATAATCTCAAAAAGCTGTTGGATTTCATCAAGCCATCGCTCAGCTATTGCAGGGTCAGATCCTCCTTGAAAATTTGGGGGATTTAGCCTCCTGAATTCCTTCCAAGCAGAAGATCTGGTCTCGTTTTCCATAGTTGTAACATTATGGCCGCGTCCACGACCACATCCAGTAAATCCTCGTAGTGAAGTAGTCATTTCTCTAAGTAAGCCTCGAACTTCCCCAACATTCTCTTTAGGAGCAGCTTGGGAGGAATTTGAGGGCTCCCCAGTCTCTCTAGTAGTTTGGGTGGACCTTTGATTTGACATTTCTATAAAATAAAACACAACCTGTTAAAATAAAATGTTAGAGCGGATTTTTCCCAATCCATCCTATTGTGTACTACCCAACCTACTTGGCATGATGCATGTACTATTACAAATCTCTAACTTTCACTAGACTCTGTATGCAATGCATGAGTTTCCATTCAGGATCTACTAATGAGCTCTGATACCATTTTGTAACGCCCCAACCTGACTATTATACCGATCATCCTGGGTAGGTCGACACGTGTCAAGAAGAGGATACAACCTGTCCTGCTCATTCGCATTTCCATACTCATGATAAAATAAATACTATATAACAATATGGAATGATATGTTCTAATGCATACATGCCCAAATTCGAGTAATACAAATGAAAATAAACTGAGAGTATCATACTTAATGCCAACAACCCTGGCATATAAGATGAGAATAATAAAATAATAAACCAATAGTAATATAAATTCATTATGGAGACCTAACAGACTGATAGAGAACTGCCCAGAACACTGCTAGACCCAAAGCAACCAGCATAGGGTGCCCTACCGCCGAATCTCTACCAGAAACCTGAAAACCTGCTGCATAAAACAGCATGAGCAAGAAATGCCCAATAGGAGTACAACCTCAACCAACAGTAATAATATCGATACAAGGAGCATTGCAATAAACAATTTACATCAAGATTTATAAATTAGTATGAACATGGTATGGGTTTCGTTCATGTGTAAGTATTCAATGTTTTTCATTTTGTAAATCAAGTTTCTCACAAGTTGTTAAAATAGTCGTTGTTCTCAGGCTTATAGCCCCCGACTCAACGAAAGCACGAAATCACGTTGTTCCCAGGCTCATAGCCCCTGGCACAACGAAAGCCAATAATTACGTTGTTCTCAGGCCTCCGACACAACGACAGCCAAAATCACGTTGTTCTCAGGTCCCCGGCACAACGACAGCCAATATACTCGTTGTTCTCAGACCCCCGGCACAATGGTAGCCAAAATAAAGTATACATGATATCATTTCAAAAACCATTTCCAGAACGAACAAGTAAAGTTGTAACATATGGCATATTGAAAGCATATAAAACATAAGTTAAACAATCAAGATCATTATTCAAAACAGAGTAAAAGAAGTAAGCCATATGTCATCACATAATCATTTGCAAACATAGATAAACACTCCATACCAACAGTTACAAAACAAGTATGTTCCATGTATCATCATTTGTTTTACAAAGAGTTCAGCATATCTTTGAGATGTAAAAATACACATATCATCACCATTAGAGAGGTTCAGTATCCTAACTCGCAAAAGGATAGTCGTAAGGGCTATCCTGATATGAAATAATGATAAAGTAATGATACACATGAATTTTCGGTCTAAAAATGACAGACCCAAACTAGATGTTGACTTTTAAAGCTTTTAAAACAACAAAGATATGTTTAAGATTAAGGTCTATTAGTAAAAATCATAAAGAGAAAGAGAAACGAGGGAGAAAATGAAGAAATCAATTTCTACAGCCAAACAGTCGACTGTTAGGGTGAGACAGTCGACTGTCTCAGCTAGAAAATCCGAGTTTTGGCTTCTGTTTCAAACAGTCGACCAAACAGTTAACCAAACAGTCGACTATTTGCTCGATATTTTCCATTCTCCCGAGCAGTAACAGCAACAAACCCACATCAATCTTCACCCAAACTTCATTTCAACTCAAATCCACTTACAAAACACTTTAGAACTACCTCGATCCATCATTAAAACCTCAAATCTCAAGCGTAAACTCATGAATTTGAAAATATGGCTTTATACCCTAGAAATAAACCCAAATCTGATATATATATATATATACACACACATATAAGCTTTCAAAAACCTTTGAACTTATAATAAATCAAGTTCTAGAGATGTAAATCCAAGTCAAGAGTGATTTAGCATCAAAATATAGGTTCAAGAATAGAAGTTTAGGTTTAAGGATCCTCAAATCAGAAATTATGGGGTAAATAAAGGAAGAAAACCACAATACCAACATCAGCTCACCTCTAAAGAAAATGACGGAGCTCCGGTGGCTTCTCCGGCGAAGATTCCGGCCACCACCACCAACAGCTGCTGCCTCTCTCTCTCTCATTCACTCACGACTCCCTCTCAACTCTCTCAAAGCTTGATGAGTAATTTGTTAAAATAAGGGTTTGAAAGTATTTTAAGGTTTTGAAAAGTAAAGTTAAGGGCTTGTTTAGCAATTTGCAAAAAGGTTTATAATTTTTTTAAGTTTTCTAAAATGATAAAATATCCCAAAATATTAATAAAATATTATTTAAACACATTTAAAATTTTTGGGATATCACATTTACAATTACCACAATTTAAAGGACTTCATTATCAATCTGAATCAACCTTAAGTGCACAGGAGCCATCAATATTTCTGGTTAACGATTCGAATTATTATAGGGGTAGAAGAGGTGGAGGGCTAACAGAAGCTTCAACCTTATTAACAAGCGAATCTTTAATCTTTTTTCTATCTTTTAATTTCAATCTGGCTCTGTAGATATGATTGGGTACAATCCCAATATTAATCTTACTCATTATCATCAAACTTTCATTAGGCCTCTTGATCAGACCCATTTTGACACCAATTCCAATTTTGGGTTTAATTCAATGCCGAGTTTAACCAATTTTGATCCAACTGTATCAAATGCATTGAAAGACCCAAGATCTTCATTCACAATCAGTGAGTACACAATTGGAATTTGTGGCAAGATTGGCCCAGAGAATCCCACTCGTGCCATAATCACACTTACAAGAAAGGTATGTCATAAAATCAACTATATTTACATTATCAGTGTGATTCCCTATCAGTTTTGTGCACTAGCTACAATACCAATTTTGTATTTTTGCAACTAGCTACTTGGTTGACTTTAATGTATATTTATGTGAACTAATTTCCACCATAAACATAAGTTGACCTAAAAGGGTTTTGAATAACACTAGACTACTAACTTGACGATACATTTATATAATTATCATACAGTATAATAAGCCTAGGTTACATTTAATTAGCTAGTATAACTGAGCAAATTTAATATATCATTACAAATAAACAATATTATGTTATATATGTATACAAGTAGTAATATATCCAATGGAATACACTATTGACAGATTGTGTTTAATTAGCAGAGTTTTTATATTGATAAAGGTTGGCTTGACAATACATTTGTAGCCCTAGATAAAGTAGAGTGCTGAAAAAAGATTTATGTAGCCAAAGCCAAGTGCTCTTATTCTAACTAATGCCTTGGCAACCATGTATTGTGGTGATGAGTCTATCTGGTCACCAGGTGCATATTAAGTTAAGCTTCATAAAATCACTAGATGCTCAAAAGGGAAAAAGAAAATTTAATTTAAAACAGGTTTACACTAACTTAAGCTTCTTAATATTAGTGGGATATTGAATAAGGGAAATGGGATTTTTGTATATTTAGTTGTTACTTTTTAAGTTCAAGTTTCAGCTTCATGTTCTTTGGACTTTTATACATAGCTCTTTATTTTTTCCCAAAGAATGCTTACCTTGCATCCAACTGAAAGAATTTTTTCCCAAAGATTTATGTAGCCAAAGCCTAGTGCTCTTTTAACTACTATATTATTATTATTATCAATATTTTTACAAGAACAAGCACTTGTACCATCCAATCACCCTAAATATCCAAAGCCTCACCAGAATAATCCGAATCAACACCCCAGCAATATTCAATATAACAAGATGTTTCATAAATATTAATTTTAGCAACAAATAAATTGTGCTTCCTATGGAGCTTTAAGTGAATATCATTAGAAATCCATGATTAGAAGTGGCACCAAAAACAAAATAAGCCATCAAAGCTTAAGCTCTAAAGCATGGTTTTCAAGAGCTATGACTGACAAAGGACTGTGGCTAACATTTAGAGGTACAGGATATAGCACATATAATTTTGAACAAATAAAATAAACCCACTAACAAGATCCAGATATATGCAGCAAAGAGAGCACATAATTTTGAAAGAGATTTTATTAATCTTGAAAGTATCGTCATTTGTTTTTCAGTTTATGTGTACTCTGTAACATAAATCTAGTGTGGTAAACATACCTAAAAGAGGAAGTAGTTTCAAGAAAGGGGAACTGTGGTGGTTGTAGCATAGGTAAGAACCACACCATTAACGGACCTTGAAGGCTCTTGTTCTGCACCAGAACAACACCATCAACTGCTGAAACGGTGGGAGATTTGTTGAAAACGATGGGAGATCAATGCCAGCGTGCAAATCAGAGAATGGCAGCTAGAGATGGGTTGTAAAGGAGAATGGTAGTGAGAGACGAGAAGATCGAGGCTGTTGAGACATTAGAGACATGAGAATAAGCCCTTGAGGTTAGAGATGAGAATGGTGATGAAGATGAGGTTGCAGAGGAGAATGGCGGTGGAGATGATGTTGTAGAGGAGATTGAATGGAGCGGATATGCAAAAATCGGGAGGGAGATGAAGGGGCAAATTCACAAGGGTTTACCAATCTCGTGACAAATTTTCTGAAAATGGAGAATGGCGGGCTGAAATTCGCAGCAAGAATGAGGGTTTTAACGAGGGTTTTCCAACCTCGTGAGAACTCTTCTGAAAATGGAGAGCAAAATGGGGTAAATTGATGAACCTAAGATGAGGGGTTTTATACCATCCTCGCCTTTTCTGGCCTTTTAACGAGTGTGCTTTAAAAACTCTCATTTTTATTGCCTTTTTACGAGAGTTTTAGAGTACCCTCATCTTTTCCCTTCACTCATTGTCACCGGAGCTCATTTTTGTTGTAGTGATTGTTAGCATGAGATAATTAAATTGTTTGGTTGATAGACAATTATGGACAAGGGAGTTTTGCATGATGTGAGTCTCTTCCCTTGTGTTTATTATTTCATGTCACTTTATTTTTCCTAAATAAATGCATATTGATAAGCATGTTAGATAGCCTGCATTACAACTTAATTTTGAGACCCTTAAGGTCAATTTTTTGCATATTTTCTTTATAGTTTGCATATTAGCATATAAGAATGCATTAATTAGCATTTTTTATTTTTAGGGTTTTGAGGATAATTAAAATATTTAAAACATGGGTTTAAGTACATTTAATATTCTGTCCTAAATATTAAATGGCTTGAAAACATGATTTAAATCCATTTTTAAGTCATTCTAACATAGAAATTGCACCCTAGGTCCCTTAGAAGCATTAAGGTAGAGTTTGTTTATTTTTTGCATGCATTAGCCTATTTATTTTTGATGTTTTCATATGTTTTAGTTGCTGTCCAGAATTTGTTATTAACTTAGGAACATGCTTACATTCACTTTAACCCTAGTTTTAGGTTGAGTTAGCCTCCAGATGCAAATAGGATTAATTGTAGTTTAGAAACCCTAGGTTAGGAGAGGTTTCAACCTCCATAGGACTCTTTTATTGTAAGAATTATAATCATTATCAAGTCCTTTAATTCAATTAGAGTTCTAGTCTTGAGAGACTTCTATTTCAAATAAAATTATTTTTTCAAATGAATTTGTTTTCAAATAAAATTTTGTCTTAAAATGTTTTTATCAAAATAAAACTCTTTGAAAAAGAGTTGTTTTTATCAAATTGAACTCTTTGAAATAGTTGTTTTCAAAGTCAAATTCTCTTTGGATAAGAATCCTATTTTAAATTAAAGTCTTTGAAATAAAAAGTTATTTTACAAAACAAAGCCTCTCTAGAATAGATTTCTAAATAAGTTGGATTATTGAAAGATAAGCCTTTAGATAATGATTTACATGAATGTAGTTCCCTACAATAGGATGCAGAGCTGGCCTTGAGGGCAGGCCTAAGAGGCCATGGCCTTGGGTAGCAGTTTTTTAGTAAAACTTAGGGGCATCGAATTTGGTTTTAGTAGTGATATACTACATAGGCAACCAATTTTTATTCAAGGGCAACCTAAAGGGCCAAATCCCAATATACTACATATGTTCTATTATTTGATCACTATTTTTTGTTATTGTGTTTTTCTTTAGAATATGATTTTTGTTGAATTATATATATTCATTTTAATGGAATTATATTCAAGAGTTGTAATCAAATCTTGTTTATTAGTTTGATATATTTGTAATGATGATACGTGGTTTCGGGTGAGTCTATTGAAAACCATCTTTGTGAATTAAATGTTTATTTGTTTGATATATTTGTAAAAAAATTTCATTCGTCCTCCCTTTTTGTCTTCCCTTATGCATCTGATTAACTAGGAACAGGTATTTCGAGAAACTGACCGTGGATTTGATATTCCATTTATACTTATCATGAATGTAAAAAATCACATTGATCCAATGGTTCTTTGCAATTTTTTTAAAAATTGTAAAATATAATGAAAAAATTGTGAAAAACTGTCACAGTCTATTTTTTGAAAAACCAACCGTTGGATCAATGTGATTTTTTGCATTCTTAATATGTATACGTGGAGCATCAAATCCAACGGTCGGTTTTTCAAATTAATAGTTTTAAGTTGGTTAGATATAATGCACGAGGGAGGACGAAAAGGGATAACAAAAATGGTGGACGAATAGAATTGTTGTATTTGTAACGATGATAGGAGATTCAAGGTGAGCATTGATTGTTATGCAATCATGCCGTTTATTGTACGATAATGCGGTTCATTTTGATAATTCTTAGCATACATTGGTAGTGTAATATTAGTAGTTTATCTTAAAGCCATTATTTTTGAACTTGCAGGATAAGTGCGTTTTTGTTGGATTAAAAAGAGCTTAAGGAAGCAAGGAAAGTTTTGAAGCAAGTTGAGACTCAGTTGTCAAGTCAAAACTGCCAGAAAACCTCAACTATCGATAATTATATACATAATTATCGGTAGTTTCCTCAATCAGCTGCAGCAATGATCGAGGTCTAGCCCTGCCAATAGTCCTTATCGATAATTGCATTAAGCATTATCGGTAGTTATATCATTAAGTCAGCATTGCAAAGCCAGAAGAAGAGAGTTATCGATAGCAGCATTTCCATTATCGATAATTGCAGTATGATGCAGCCTTGAAGTTTTCAGTTTGAAGCTCTTATCGATAGGTGTAATTCAAATATCGGTAATTGAAGAGGTGTAGCATATTCCAATGTTTTGCTGTGTGAAGACATTATCGATAATTGATATATTTCATTATCGATAATAAGGTGATTTCAGTTCCTGTCAGTACCCAGTCCAAGACCATTATCGATATCTTCTTCTCCAATTATCGATAATGGATTGAAGTTGTTGGTGTTCCAGTTTCCTGCAGAAGACAATTATCGATAGTGGCATTGCCAATTATCGATAATTGCTGCTCGTAAATCTTAGTCAGAAGAGCCATTACCGATAATTGTATTCCTAATTATCGGTAATGGGCGCCCCTTAGCCAAAATATCTCAAGTTTTTGACTTTTTGAAGGGCAAAATTATATTTTCTTAGGTTTGGTATATAAGCAATTTTTGCTCTTATCATTAGATATATGTAATTTTTCTTTCATTAACATAGAATAGAGAAAAGTTTTTTTCTTTCTTCCTTCCTTCTTAACTTAGATAGGTTTAGTTCATGTTTTAGTCATAATTTCATCTTGTAATTGTGATATTGTTTAGTTTTAATCCGTAACAAGTATTCAGTTTAAATTAATTTCAGTTTCTGGAAGTTAATTTCATATTTCTTAGTTTAATTTATGCTTTTAATATTAATCAAAATTTCTTTCAATTATTATGAATAGCTAATTATCAACTGGAATGAAGAGGGATGCTTGATTTATATATGATGTATTAATTCTCACAAATAACTTAACTAGACAGATTTGGATATTCATACTAAACATAAAATTTATATATGATCCATAAGAAACTGTCAGCTTTTACCATATGTTGA
The DNA here is from genome assembly GCA_017140935.1 of Hamamelis virginiana. NCBI lineage: Eukaryota > Viridiplantae > Streptophyta > Magnoliopsida > Saxifragales > Hamamelidaceae > Hamamelis > Hamamelis virginiana. The sequence continues at coordinate 478,263 of JAESVK010001041.1, forward strand.
CAGGAATTCTTGTCACAGGTGGTTCTTAGCAATTAAGGCGTTCCAAGTGTATGATGTCTGCATTAAATTGTTGTTTATAATGAATATCCTATTTCTTGAATAGTTGGTTAAATTTATATTGTAAAATTTTCCATTCAGGTCACTCTTCAGTGTTACTGAGATGAGTAAGAACTGTGATGAATTAATACTAATGATATAATTGAGTTGAACTCTGAATTCCAGTTTGTCTATATTTCAGTAAGATTATAAACAATCCTTGTGTATTTTACACAAAATCAAATCTCAATCCACCCATTAATTTTCTTTCTTTTATCTTCTCTAAACAACTTTTGGAAATGATTTTCTTGTTTTTCTCTGACCGCTTATCTCTGTGGACACAACCATGGGACTCCATGAAATATTATGCTTGCAACGGTAGATCCTACGCTTGGGATTGAATTGCACTTTATACGCGCAAGCAAGCATATTAAAAACCCTCCTTATGAATTGATTGCTGTAGGTTTTGTTTATTTGTTTGATAAATTTGTAATGATGACAGGAGGTTCGGGGTGAGCTTATTGAAAACCCTCAATGTGAATTGATTGTTGTAGGTTTTATTTATTAGTTTAATTATATTTGTAATTATGATAGGAAGTTTGGGGTGAGCCTATTGAAAACCTTCTTTCTAATTTGATTATTATAGGTTTTGTAATGGTGAATTGGTGATAGGAGGTTTGGGGTGAGTGATCGCTCCAAACAAGGGAGGTTATTCCTTGCTTGCAATCAATATTTAAATTTATAGAGTTTGCTCGTGCTAGTAACCTCAATTCGTTGAAAAGTGATTTTTGCATGGGTGTCGAACCACAGGGACTAAAGGCTGCGTTATTAAAAAGATGAATTCGATTTTAGTTACCAAACGATTTCTTAAGTGATGGTTGGCTATTTAAACTATTGAAAATAAAATGATTGATTAAGATAATAAAAGAGAAGTCTTAGGTTTTCGAATCCTCTTAGTTAAGGAATTACCATGTGTATGAATATAGTTAAGGTTTTGCATTCATTTATGAACGATGATAACCTAAACTACAAGAATAGGTCATCAAAGATGTTATGCTAACATTCACTTAGTAATATTCATCCAAACAAGGCATAACCTATTAAGCAAAGCATGCACAGGTTATCCTAATAAGGTATGAATAGACCGAATGAATGTAGGAACATTCGATTAGCACTATTGCACAACCAATATGATCGAAATCACAGAAAACTTTCATATTTATAAAAGATAAATCATAAGAAGAACGGATTGCAAAAGAAAGCAATCTCCCATAGTTGTACAATTGTCATAAACTCAATACAAAACCAAAACTTAATCAACACATAGTAAAACCATTAACCAAGCTTCATCTATACCCAAGAGAAGAAGTCTAGCTGCTCATGATCGGAGTAGAAACACTAGTGGTCTTCGATCCTTCCATGTGCATCCAAAAATCCAAAGTAGAATGATAGAGAGAAGAGAGAGTGTGAATCCAAGAGCCAAGGCATATCTAAAGGTAAGCAAACCTTCTTTCAGCCTCTAAAAGATGCTTAAATAGGCTACGAAACCCTATAAGCCAGTCTCCTACGATTTCCTTTGCAAAAGATGCCAAAAATAGACTTCTGATTGAATTATGAAACTGTCCCAAGCTCCACCTATCGATAGGTTTGGTACCCCTATCGATAGGCCTATCAATAGGCTCTTAGCCCTATCGATAGGAGATGCTTGCAGTCTGCATAAATTTCATCCCGAGAGAAGTTGTTATCGATAGGAAGGACTACCTATCGATAGGATAGGCTTGTAGGAGCCATTTTCTGCAGAGTTTCTGAACTGGGGAGTGTTCCTATCGATAGGATAGAGTATTTTTCCTTTGTTTTCTTCCTTTTGGCTCATTTCCTTACTTCTAAATCTTTTTGGCATCCTTCTATGCTGTACTTCACTCTTAAGCTCTCTTTGCAGCAATCAAAACTTGGTTTTGGGCGAAAATAACCTACAAGAGCTAAAAACACACATAAGAACAAAAACTAGCTAAATCAAAGTGCTTACAGTGCAAACTCTGCCGAAATCAGCCTTTGAATGCAGAATATGAAGCATGATTGCGAAGCAATCAGTGAGCCTATTGAAAACTCACTTTGTGAATTGATTGTTGTAGGTTTTAGTTTATAAGAAATTAAGGTTAAAGAACTGAAATTTTACACGCAATTTTTTCCTCTTATTTATTTATTTATTTTTTGTCAATATGTACTAGGGGCAACATTTTAGGAGCTCGCCTAGCTAGGGCATCCAAAATCTCAGGGCTGGCCTTGATAGGATGAATCCTATGTTAGTTCAAACTACGTGGACTTTAAAGCTTGCTAGGAAACTAGTAAGATACGTAGGCGCTAATAGAGCTCAAGTTTGCCCTAGGATATTAAGTGTCCTAAGTTTTTAGGAATTTGTTTGATTTTATTTCATTATTTATTTTAGTTAGCTAGGAATTATGTGTGCATCAGAATTTAAATAGCCCAAGTAAAATAAGAGACTTTTAATTAAGGTGAAGTGGGTGCCTACAAGATATTTCTTGGAACTTTCTCACGTCATAACCTAGTCCCGAATCCATCTCTGGTTGGTTGATCATGTCTTTTCTAAAAAATGGAGTTGTTTTGTTGTGATTAAAATAAAACGATTTTTTTTTTATGGTTTCCTTATTCCTTAAATAAGGTGGCAACTCCTTTTCTTTTTTAAAATCCAATTTCGCTAATGTGGATTGCATTGAATTTCCCTGATGGTTCATAGCGCTTGCCGCCAGCGATTGGACAGAGAGAGGGAAAGAAGGAGCAAGGTTTTTCATAGGGGGGAAGGATAAGAAATTAGGGCTTGAACTGTGTTCTCAGACTCGGTTTCTGAGTATCTATATTAAATCAAAAAACGTTGTTCGTAACAGCATTTTTAGAGTAAAAAAAAATCACATGATCGTTTAAGTGGCACGTGATAAAATTTACCCTAAAATCGCTGTTACAAACAACATTTTTTGAGACTAAAAAAAATACTGCTTCCAAGAACATTTTTTTCCTCCCACGTTGACAAGTGGTAGTTGACTTGTAAAAATGCTCAAATCCTAATAAAAAATTTCATGAAAGTTATTTCTGAATTTTTTTTTTATTTTTTTACTCAGAGGCAATTCAAAAAAAACATTCCATCTCAACCGTTGGATGCAATTTTCGATGACGTGCGACCATCTCATTGCAATCCCCCGCTAAACAAACGCCTTTTTACCTCTCCCGAGGATCGGATTGTATATTTTGCAGCCATCCTTGAACCGGGCATGGAACATATTGCTAATGGTGGTAGACTGTTTTCGAATAGTTATAATCCCGAGGCAAGTCTATAATTACTGAGTTTTTTTTTAAAATGGCCTTTTAAAAATAAATATATGGGAGAGTGGCCTTCTAAAAAAAATATTTGGGAGAATGGCTCTCTGACCGGTCAAAGGCCATAAACCGCTGTTAGAAACAGCGGTTTTACATAAACACAGCAGTCCTTTCACACCTTAATCAAAGCAGCCAAAAAAAATTCCCATAGCCCAAACAAGGAAAACAGAAAACAAAATCTCATACCCACGAATTTGATGCCTGACAATGAAGTCTACTAGCTTGTCCGAAGAATCATACCCCACAAACTCAACTTCCACATCTCGGCACAACCCATTTCAGCGAAAAATCCCATACCCACGAACTTTTAGCAACAAAAAATCCCGTTTCACCTTCGGTAACTCTCAACTCAGGTGGAAATGGTGGCAAACAGAGGAAGAGAGGTTTCATTTCAGCCTTTTTTGGGACAAACAGAAGCAAAAAAGAAAAAGAAAAATGAAGCTTTTTAGTGGGTGGGCTTTCACTGCCGGCGAACCCCTTTCCGTCTCCGACCAAACCCCAGCTGCTGTCCTCCTCCGCAACCTTCGTCTCGCAGTGAAGGGCCGACGAAACCCTTCTCCCTCGCAACCCTCTCTCTCTCTCTAACCCTCATTTCATCCACTCAATCCTTAACTCTCGGCGACGTCGACGGTATCTCAGTCATCGACCTTGCGCTCTTTGGCTGAGATGTTGGAGCCGGAGATGGCGCGTGGGACGGCGCGTATGATTTCCGCGTACTTGGGGTCTGGTTTGGGGTGGTCGTCAAGGTATGTGAGTGGCGACGCTACTTCGGGGTGGTCGTGGAGGATAGATGCAGGGGCTGATTGGGCGTAGAAGCGAAGGTGGAGGGTTTTGGTGAATATGGGTCGCTGGATCCACATTTGGTGGATTCGACACTGCAGTGAGGATGATTGTAGACGGGTTGGGAGATTTGGAGAAAACTGAGGCTGTTTGGACGCATGAAGACAGTACCGACGCCGGAGACCGAGACGAGCCCATCAATCTCCATGTAGCGGTGACCTCCGGTGAGTTCAGCAGTTGCAGCGGTGGACTCCGGCGAGAAAGGGGTTTCACGAGGGGCTTCAGATGCCTTCTGCGGTTTGGGTTGCGTGGGGTTTGGGGTATGGGATATGGGTATGGGATATTTTTTGCCTGGTTTGATTGAGGTGTGAAGCACTGGCTGGGTTTGAATGCCTGTATTTATGTAAAACCGCTGTTTGAAACAGCGGTTCTTTCTGGACCTTATAACCGCCGTTTAAAACAGCGGTTTTTACCCACGTGGCAAGTCAGAGGGCCATTCTCCCAAATATTTTTTTTAGAAGGCCACTCCCCCATATATTTTTTTTTAAAAGGCCATTTTAAAAAAAAACTCATAATTACTAAATAGTGCGTCTTGAAAACAAGTAAACAACATGATTATAAGATAAGGTCCAGGGGTCAGATCAATCAATGCAAATATTATATTCTATGTACAAGATTAGGAATCAATGCGATATTATATTCCATGTACAAGATTAGCTTACGTGTGATGGGAACATAGTACGAATCCAATGTAGCACTGCTACCAGATTCTTAAAGTAGGATTAGGCGGGCGGCTCTCCCTTATAATAATAATAATAATTACTGCGTAGTAAATACGCAAACCCCTTCTGTTCTCCCTTATCAAGCAACAAAGGGGAAGCGACACAGGACACCCTCTGTGCTGTTGAATCTGCCCGCGTGCTTCCCCTGGGAAAACAATTCCAGGTTGTGCAAGATCAATTGGGGGATGCAGGCGGGTAGGTGGCGTTTTCTCCTTCATTCTGGAAGATAACGAGGATTGTTTATAGAAACTGCAGAAATTTTGTGGGCGTTTGAGAGTTTCTTTGTTGATTTTGATGGGTTTCTTTGTTGATTCGCAAAAGGATGGAAATGGCGGTGGTGGAGGAGGACTATGTACACGGGAACTTAAAGGTTTGATTAGGAGAAAGAAGGTTGATTCGGCTAATGTCCATTCAGCGGGTCATCAATTGGCCAAGGAATTATCTGTTCTCCACCTTATTGCAATTGGTATTTTCTTTTTTTTTTTTTTTAGAAATTTTGATTAGGATTTTGTGTTTTTCTTTGCTTTCGGCTAATTTTGGGATATATCTGTTCATGGGTTTGGTTTTTGTCCCTTTTTCTGTTTCTTATTTTCTTAAAAACATTATCACAGTTTTGTGTTGGATAATAGGATGTTGATGTAGTTTGATTTCTGCCCTGATTTCCTCTCATTTCATTTTTGTGTCGCATTAGTTATGGATGATCTGACTAAACATTTTCAAGATGTTCCATGTTTTATGTTATTTGCCGATGATATAGTTTTGGTTGATGAAACCAGAGTAGGGGTTAGTTTTAACACCTCAGAATCTAAAGGTTTTGGGTTGAGTAGGACTAATACATATTTATGGAATATAAATGAGTCAAACTATGAATATAAATGAAAAGATAGTGCAGCTTGATGGTGAAGAGATATATAAAAGTGACCATTTTTGATATCTTTGAATTAATTATTCATAATGATGGAGTGATTAGGGAGGATGTTGTCCAAAGAATTAGAACAAGGTGATTAAGTGGAGAAGTGCTTCCGGAAAACTTAGACCGTAGAATCCCTATAAAGTCAATAGGAAAATTTTACAAGATGATTATAAGACCAACTATACTTTATAGTATTGAATGTTGGGCAATTAAGAAACAATATGTCCAAAAATGAGGGCAACCAAAATGATGATGTTGAGATAAATGCTAATACAAGAAAAGACGAAATAAAAAATAAATACATTTGTAAGAAGGTAGGAGTTGCTCTAATTGAGGACAAAATTGTATAAGATGGTTTGCTTATGTGCAACAAAGACCTGAAGTGCACCATTGCAAAATGGTAACTTTAATCAAGTTTAATATTTTATAAGGACGAAAAGAAGTTCCAAAATAACATGATTAAAGTAAGTAGGAAAGATCACATGTATTAGAAATCTAAAAGAGGATATGACCCTTGATAGAGTTGAATGGTGAAAGAGGATTCATGTAGCTGGCCTCATTTAATTTTGATTTAAAAAAAACCTGATTTACCCAAGTATCTCACTATAGTGGAAGATCAATTATTTGATCATCAAGCCTTCATGTAATCAATTCACTAATTTTTTTGATGAAGAATGATTTTATTAAAGCGAGAAAAGCAAACAAGATGTCCAACTTACAAGAAGAGAACCATCAAAAAACCCAAAGGAAAATTAACCCATCTACTTACAAACCACCACCCAATCACCCCTAATCATAAACAATGGAATACCCTTAAACTCACTAGTGACCAAGACCCACAACAATGTTAAGAAGCTAGCTTTGTCCTACAAACAATTGATAGACACCTTTCTATCCTAAAAAGTTCTAGCATTTCTTTCATTCCAAATCACCCAAAAAATCGCCAGAATAAGGCAACCACCAAGAATAGAAGCTCTCTTGGATGACCCAAAAATGTTGAAATCAATCTTCATCATTTGAGAAACATGAGAAGGCTCTACCCAAGACACAACACCCAACTGAAACAAATAGGACCATAAATTCCTAGCAACCAAACAATGCAAAAATAAATAGTCAATGCCAACCCTTATCACTTCACAATCCCGATGGGATCCATCTGGTAGCTGACCTCAATTCCCCACTTATCCTTCCCAATTCTTCACCCTCTCTTATCCTGCCACCTCAGCCTACTGATCCATCTCCACTTCCATCTCCTCAACACACCCACCCAATGATCCTTCGCCACATGACAAATGCCAAGCCCCCTCATGCACTCCTCACGCAGTCACCACCCACCATGGAACCTAGTTGCTTCACTGAAGCCAGCAAGTCCTCACAGTGGCGGCATGCCATGGCCTCAGAATTCAATGCATTAATTTCTAATGGCACGTGGTCTCTTCATCCTCCTAGCAAAAATCAGAATATTGTGGGCTGTAAGTGGGTATATCACATTAAGCGAAATTCAAAGGGTGACATTGAGCGTTATAAAGCTCGACTTGTGGCAAAGGGATTTCATCAGCAACAAGGCATTGATAATGCTGAAACTTTCAGTCCTGTTGTGAAACCAACTACCATCCGCACAGTCCTTTCCATTGCTGTCTCTAACAATTGGCCTCTCAAGCAACTTGATGTAAATAATGCTTTTCTTCATGGCATTCTCAACGAAGAGGTCTATATGGCATAGCCCCAAGGGTTCATTGATCCTCAACATCCTCATCATGTGTGGCTCCAAAAATCTCTCTATGGGCTCAAACAAGCTCCCTGCGCTTGGTTTCATAGGTTGTGTGCATTCCTTCTTACTCACGGCTTTACTGCCTCCAAAACAGATGCGTCTCTTTTCCTTTTCTCCAGTCAAGGTACTATTATTTATGTGCTCATTTATGTCGATGATATTCTTGTCACCACCAACAACTCGGCATCTCTCAAGGCTCTCATTGCTACGCTTGGATCTGAATTTTCTATCAAGGATTTTGGTACCTTGCATTATTTTCTTGGCATTGAGGTTATTTCGCATCCAGATGGCCTATTGTTATCTCAGCACCAATATATCAAATCTCTCCTTCACAAATGCGGAATGACTACCTCCAAGCCTGTGCAAACTCCTATATCTTCAACTCAAAAACTATCCAAACATGTGGGCACTGCCATGGTCAATCCCTCTCTTTACCGCCAGATAGTGGGAGCTCTTCAGTATCTCTCTCTCACGCGTCCTAACATCGCCTTCGCTGTGAATAAGGTTTGCCAATTTATGCATGACCAACTGATGATCACTGGATTGTTGTCAAAAGAATTCTTCGCTATCTTCAACAAACACTCTCTCTTGGTCTACTCATTTCTAAGACTAGCATTGATCATCTTCAAGCCTTTTCTGATGCCGATTGGGCAGGTTGTCCTTATGATAGACGATCCACTGGTGGTTATGCCATTTACCTTGGTTCCAATCTCATTTCTTGGTCGTCGCGAAAACAGCAAACTGTTTCTCGTTCCTCCACTGAGTCGGAATATAAAGCTCTTGCTGATGCCACTGCGGAGCTAACTTGGATTCAATCACTCTTACTTGAGCTTGGTATTTCTCCACGTAAGGCACCAACTCTTTGGTGTGATAATATTGGTGCTACCTTCTTGACCGCAAACCCAATTTTTCATGCTCGAACCAAACATCTGGAGATCGATTTTCACTTTGTTCGTGACAAAGTTGCCGAAAAGAGCTCACTGTCCAGTACATCTCTACTGGTGATCAAATCGCCGACATTCTTGCTAAAGGCCTTAGCACGGCTCGGTTTGTGTTCTTTCGGGACAAGTTGAAGGTTCGACAAAGTCCACTTCCTCTTGAGGGGGGATGTTAGGATAATCCATATCTCATGTTAGGATAATTCTTATCATGAGGAATTGGTTGTAACTATGTTTATCTCCATTCTGTTATTCATTCAAATGTAACTGATCCTATGTATATATAATAGAGAGAAACCTCACAGTAATACAAGCTGGAATTATTTAACGTGTTTAACTGAGGGAGAGGGATGAAATTTTGGGGATGGAAGAAGAAGAGAGAAGACTAGGGAGAGAGAGCCCAAGGGGTGGGGGGGAGAAAAGAAAATTCTCAGCAATTATTATTCATCAAATCTGATTTGCCTTGAACTCCTCAAGTAAAATATGATGCCTATTTAACAATGAATCGATCTCCCACATAAAATTGGTTGATTGGCCTAAATTAAACAAGTCGTGATTAATAAAACCTAAATTATTAAAAATAAATATAAAATATTCAATTGCCATAAATCTTTGTTTTATGCTCTGCATGAGCACCTGTCTTTGATTGATTGAACTCGTGGTTAGCCCACATAATTATATACAATTTTACCATTTTTATTATTATTTTATGAGTGATCATTTTATTCATTGTGTATATTTGCTATCTATTGAGTTTCATTATTGCCAATTTATTTATCTTCATTGATTAAATGAAATTCTTATAAATGCCTCCAACAACCCCCCTATCCCACTGCCACACACACTTTTTGGGCAAAGCTTCCACGTGATAAATTCATCCATCCACACATATTTTACAAATAGGTCTAAAACTAGTGTGACTCCAAGTTTGCCGGTCACAAACATCGTACTCCAAATGAAGGGCAATGCTGGAATGGACCGAATGGATCACACGTACCATGGTTGATGATTTCAAGAAGCAATTCTTTTACCTGCAATCCCAAAGTTCTCAAATCATTCTCTGTATTATACTTAGCAATATTCCTTTTTCGTCATGCATGGACTTTATTTAATGCAGTAGGAGATTTTCACTTCTTCTGCGAGACTAATCTATTTTTCAATGGTCAATATTTAATATTTCTCCTAAAGCTTGATTCAATTTTGCTTTGATCATGATCCACATAGTTTAGACATAAAATTAAAGATGGAAAAAAAATCCACAGACCTATCTGAAAATGTGAGCCCAAAATTTTTGAAATATGGAATGCTTCACTTAAGGATGGGACCCATTCGAAAGAATAATTATCTAAAAAAAATTATAATAGAAATTACTTATCATTTACTCCCTCCGTTCTACAAAGATAGGCCTTCTTTCCTTTTTTGGCTGTCCTAAAATGATAGTCCATTTTGAAAAGTCAAATTATATTTCTTTTAACTTTCCCATATTACCCTTTATTATTCCAAGAATGCCTTGAAATGACACCAAATGCAATATAGAAAAAGGGTAGTTTTGGAAATAAAAGGTAAAAAAAAATCACAAATCATTGCATTAATGAGTTTTCTTAACATGCGTGTTTTTTGGAAGAGGCCTATTTTTTATGGGACGGAGGGAGTAGTTTTATTTTTAGAAATCGTAATATTTGCATGTTGTAAAGGTTTTTAGATGGAACTAATGCCATTACTTACGTTTTTAGGCATAAATGATAACAGTTTACATGTTTTTAGTTCTCTTCGCAAGAACTCTAATATAAAGGTAGGTATTGACATGTTGCTTTATAATTTTAAATGGTGCATGAAAAGTAAAGTTATATCCTTGTAAACATTTTTACGTAATCATGAAATAGAAAATTAATTGATCTAATTCACCACATATAAACATGCTTATAAACCATTTTTTTTTTCCTAAATTTTTTTTTTGCAAAATATCATATTTTATTTTCCATAAAATTTTAAATTAATTTTTTTTCATTTACATTGCACGTGCTTATTTGCTAGTGTGTGTGTGTATATATATATGATTTTTATATACATATGGTTGGGGACAGTGGCCTTGTGGGTCCTTAAAATTTGTTATTTTGCATGGCACTATTCTAAAACTTCAAATTTGATATTCTTCGTTGTTGTAGTTTAGTTTCATGCTTATACTTTCTGTGCATTTGAATTTACCTCTCTCTCTCTCTCTCTCTCTCTCTCTCTCTCTCACGCACACACGCATGCATATAAAGTACCATGAATTTCTGGGTAAAGCAGTGAAGTCCTGGTACTTGCTATACTTAGATTGTAATTTATTTGTTCGAAAATGAACGACTGTAATTTATTTGCTTTGATCTTAGTGTCCAGGGTCTACTATTGAATTATTTCATGTTCTATCTGATTAGGAGTTGGCTCAACTATCGGGGCTGGAGTTTATATTCTTGTTGGAACAGTTGCTAGAGAGCATTCCGGGCCAGCACTCACCATATCCTTCCTAGTAGCCGGAATAGCGGCTGCTCTGTCTGCATTATGTTATGCGGAGCTCGCAAGTCGTTGCCCATCTGCTGGGAGTGCCTATCACTACTCATACATATGTGTTGGAGAAGGGTAATTTCTCACTGCTTCCTACATCATTGGATCTTTCTGCCTTTATAATCACTTCTTACTGCAATAATTATTGATATTCATACTTTCTCAAGATCCATCAATTCACTAATCTTCTCCGATTCTTGTTTTATCTCCTAGTCATGATGGTTAGAGAGTGTTTTTTGTCAATGTTTAGGATTAAGGAAACTCTTAACACTTTAGCATTTTCATTACTTGCAGTGTTGCTTGGTTGATTGGTTGGGCTCTGATATTGGAATACACGATTGGTGGTTCAGCAGTTGCTCGTGGAATATCCCCAAATCTGGTGTGGTGGATTTTCCTTAAAATGTTTTGAACTTTTTAACATGTTGGATTTATTATTTCTTCCTTCTAGTTTAGAGTATAGGTTTGTCCATCGTGATAGTCTACTAAGCTGGAATTGGGTTCTCTTTTCCCTACAGTTTATTGATTTAGATTGAATTATTTTTTTCATTAGTGGCATAGTGACATTGTCATTTGTTATCTCAGGCTATAATTGGGTTCACTTTTCCTCTTATTTTCCATAAAACCTAGTGTTTATTGATTTATATTGATTTGTAATTTTATACTACATTGTCATTTACTATTGTCTCTTTTCTGCTAACCATATAAGATGGACACAAGCAATTTTGCTGGGATTATGGAAACTGTTGTTAACTATCCCTGCAAGAAGATTGCTGGAATTTCTGTGAAACTGAGCGTGGAAAATGATGCCATTTATTTTCCTATGGGGATCGTGGATTCTGAATTTCAGTTTAAGATATTTGATTTTGCTATAAGTGAACGAGTGTCAATTTTAAATGCTGAGTTAGGAGTTCCATTTATGGTTGAGGCTTGAGAATTGCACTACTAGATTTGATACACCTATAGTTATTAGTTACAATGATTTCTCATTTGAAGTTGGAGGATAGTAACAAAGATGGTTGTGTGCTTCTCTTGACAATTAACATGGACCAAAGGGTGCTAGCTATGTCAGAGGTGGCTGCTGACATAAATAAATGACAGCTTCACACTCTTAAATCATGGACGTTGGAAGGCATGTAGACTGCTTTCGGTACTACATGAAATTTTATTTGGGAAATGGTATGTGAAAATTCCCATTGCTCTCAAGTTTGATCTGTATTTTTCAAAGTATCAACTTTGAGCAAGAGAGTTTAGGGCCTTTTCTCTGTTTTGCTTTTCTATTTACTGAATTGTAACAGCAGTGGGACAAAAGTTTGTAGTCGGAAATTTTAAGATGTGCTTAGAAACATCTACTGGGAGGAATGTCTTCTGATGGCCATTATGATAATTGTTTGTATCCTATTTATGGTGGTGGCATATATGAAGGTGGTACATACTTTCTTATGAAATTGCTTTAACACATAAATGACTTGTTAATATTAAAGAGAAATGTAGTCCATATTCTATGTTTACCAAAAATATTGGTGAATATACATACCATTATGATTTAACTGAAGTAATTCTTCTCTAACGTTGTATTCAAAACGTACTCTTATGCATTAATCATTTTGACTCATCATTGGTGCCTGTGGGTTGTATGTTTTTTGTGCTGCAAAAGCTAGAGATAGGGGATGATCACTTCTTTAAAAAATTGACGAATATGCATATCATTATAATTTTATTTTTTAATTCTTCTCTCACATTGTATTGAAAACATACTCTAAAAATTTGATGAAAATACATATCGTTATAATTTTACTTTTTAATTCTTCTCTAACGTTGTATTGAAAACATACTCTTATGCATTAAGCTTTTTGACTTATTATTGGTGCCTCTGTGTGTCACTGTGTTGTATGTTTTGTGCTGCAAAAGCTAGAGATGGGGAATGGTCACTTCTTTAGTTTTTTAATCTAAAATGCTTAGTTAGTTTTTATCCCTTCCTATTTAACTTTTTTATGTGGCAATAAGTTTTGGAGACTCCATTTCATCATTACTATATTATTTATTTTCTCTCTTCTTCTTCCTCTTTTTTTTTTTTTTTTTTGACCTTGTTTAGGCCTTGCTTTTTGGAGGTGGAGACAGTCTGCCTTTTTTTCTAGCCCGTCAACATATTCCTGGTCTTGATGTTGTGGTGGATCCATGTGCAGCAATTATGGTTTTTATTGTCACTGGCCTCTTATGTGTGGGAATCAAGGAGGTACCTTTGTATCCTGTCCATTTTCTTTTCTTTCCAATTCTGATCAGAAAATTAACTCTATAAAACTTCATTGTCTTTATCTTCTTCAATTCAAACACTGATTTCTGGCAGAGTGCACTGGCGCAAGGCATTGTCACGACAGCAAATGTATGTGGCATGGTTTTTGTCATAATAGCTGGTGGGTATTTGGGCTTCAAGACCGGATGGACGGGATATGAACTTCCTACTGGGTAATGGGTGTACCTTGTTGTGTATGCAGTATGCACTCTTACACAATGATCTTTTTTGTTGTGTATGCAGTATGCACTTTTACATAATGATCATTTTACATTAGCCCATCATCTATATACTTTTGTTCTTGATGTTATAGGTATTTTCCCTTTGGGGTAGATGGGATGATTGCAGGGTCTGCAACAGTCTTCTTTGCATACATTGGTTTTGATTCAGTTGCCAGCACTGCTGAGGAGGTATATGTGGATTTCTTTCCACTACTTTTCATTGCTATATAAATGTTATTTCTGGAAGAAGACTTTAGAGTGTTTGAACTTTTACAATCCTTTTTTTCCCCCATTCATCCTGACAGGTGAAAAATCCCCAGCGGGATTTGCCATTTGGTATTGGGGCTTCCCTGTCTATATGTTGCATATTATATATGCTGGTTTCTGTTGTCATTGTTGGTCTTGTGCCCTATTATGCAATGGATCCTGACACCCCTATCTCCTCTGCATTTTCTAGCCATGGGATGCAGTGGGCAGCGTAAGCGAATACTGTTGCTAAAAACTCTGTGGTGCATTCAGTCATTTCTGTAAGTTTTACGGCATATAGTTAATCAATTTTCCTGTGTTTGATTTCAGGTACATAATAAGTATTGGTGCTTTTACTGCTCTCTGCTCGACATTGATGGGTTCTCTTCTGCCTCAGGTAAATTAGTGGAATACTTGTTGTGTTTCTTTATACTTGACACTTTACAATGCTATTCTTATAAATGATTTTACTACCTGTGTTATGATCCATATTCTCTGAAAGCTTCGGTTTCTTGGTAATGGTCCATAGTATAACTTGTATGTAACTTAATAAATAATTATCAGTTACCGTTTGATCGGGATACACTATTAAGTGTTTACTTGATCTTTCATCTTTCCTCTGAGTTTTATACATTTTCCATTCCATTCCATTCCCATATTCATTTCATTCAAGTAAACCAAACGCACCTTAAGGGCTTTTGCTCATTTAAGCTTAAGTTCCATACATTTTCCAAACGTAGATTTATTGGATATGTTTAGATTTCTAAACATAATTCTTACCATTTGCTTTTTATCTTTCCCCCTTTTCTCTTTTATTCTTCAATATCCACAAGCATGGGTTGAGCTCCATTCTTTTGCTAGGTTATACTCTCAAATTTTGTAATGGCTGATATTATAAAATTTGTTCTGCTTTTACTACAAAAATGAGTCTTTCTTTGCATCTGATGAAATGTGGATTTTCTTGATCTTTGTGTTTTTCTCAGCCACGAATCCTAATGGCAATGGCTAGAGATGGACTACTGCCATCTTTTTTTTCAGATGTTGATAAGCGTACCCAAGTTCCTGTCAAGAGCACAGTAGCCACTGGTATTGTTGCTGCAACCCTTGCATTCTTCATGGATGTTTCACAGTTGGCAGGAATGGTGAGTTAACTTTTCTACCAAATAACGTTTAGTGTTGTTATTTAGTGGGGAGGAAATCTCCTTAGTTGTATTATTTTGGACATGGAAGTAAAACTATAAATTAAGAATTAAGATTTAGTGGGGGGAGGATATCTTTGTGCTATCATTTTGGACATGGAAGTAAAACTATAAATGAAGAATAATTTATGCACAAGGACTGATTTACCAGACAACCAGCATTGGATTGCGACCCGCTGTTAGCTTAATGGATCTTGTAAACCAGATAGTGATCCATTCAATGATCATGGCCATAATTGTTCCATCCTGACAATGTTTGGGATTTAAGTTTACAGTAATTGGTGGCTATTTAAGATTTTAAATGTTGTCTGCATCTGCACTTACGTGGGGTAACCAATTTAGCACTTGGAATGAATTCAACTGAATAAGCCCTTTATTTTGTGTATGTCAAACTGTCCATGTGCATGTGCATGGTTTGGCTATACCAAAGCCCTTGTTATTTGAGAAGATGAACTTTTCATTGGTGCATATGTTGATCAAACACAATGTCGGGGGCTAGATCTTTCTGAGTGGATTTATGGGTTCCCAGACAGCCACTTGATTTGGTGAATCCTGATACAGCAGTTTGGAATTTCTACCATCTAAAAGCTCATAAATTTTGTTTATATTATGTATAGTAAGTTGTAGATAGTTTCTCTTCTTTGCAGGTTAGTGTGGGTACACTTCTTGCATTCACTATGGTGGCTGTCTCTGTATTAATACTCAGATACGTCCCACCAGATGAGGTGCCACTTCCATCATCACTTCAGGATTCAATTGATTCAGTGTCATTACGATACAGTAGTCCTCAGGAGATTGATGGGGAAAACCCCGAAGATCATATTGGCATCTCTAAGGATAGTACTCAACTTTTACTTGAAAAAGAGGAGGCACCAGTTGGACATCCTCTAATTGAGAAACTAATAGCTCCTGGCAATTGTAAGTTTGTGACATTCTCTTAGTTATTTTAGTATTTCCTTTTATATTATATGCTCTCTTTGAATTTCGAACTCAATGATGTGCCCATGTCTGACATATGTTGGATTCGGACTCTCCATGAGTCAGTGTACATCATTCGTATTACTACCTTCTCTTTATTTGCGAAGCTCCAAATTTGATGTATGCAGATCCATGCAAGAAAATCTAAGTCATGAGGATGCCATATTTTGTTGGTCTAACAGATAATTTTACATGATCTATGTGCTTCTGAATGGCATTATCTGGTTAGCATTTTAGAGCTGCTCTTCTTGGCTATGGAAATAAGTCTCTTTGATTTTTACCCCCACCTATAGCAAAGAAACAGTATGTAAAATGTAAAGCACTTCCAAAAGTAAGTATTAAATCTACGTTGCTTCATGGCTGTGCCCATATTGAATCACTACAGATCTGAATGCCTTTTCCAAAATCCAAAGATAATGGGAGATGGACAAGACCGAGTCCTTATCCATACTAGAAACCATTTAGCATGAGTTTTGTTGTGTTTGCTTTGTTGTCTGTGATCTTCTTAGCTGGTTAATTCTACACTCTACATTGATTGTTACAGGCATGATATATGCAAAAGACAGGCGAAAAATTGCTGGCTGGACCATAATGCTTGCTTGTGTAGGAGTGCTTCTCCTTACATCTGCTGCTTCAACAGTGAGCCTTCCCAGGTGGGTTGATTTCAATTGCTTGCCTTACTCGAGTGACCAGCCTTACTCAAGTGCTTTGAGAATCATAAATTCTCAAGTACATGCAAGGACTAAAATGTTTTCAATATATCTGTATATCGGAAGGTATCAATACGATATTATACTTAATTTTTTCTCAAAATATTGACCAATATATTGGGATTATCGATAATATTGGAATATATATATATATATATATATATATATATATACACAATTTTTTAGTCAATATTTACCGATATATTGGTATATATATATATCCAATACATCTGAAAATATTTGAGGTAGAGATTCCTTTATGTACAATATTATTGATTTATTACTGTGAAATGATATATATTTTAAATTTTTGATGTTATATGACATTTTAATGTAAAATTTGTGATTTATTTTGCCCAACGCGGCACACTTTTTTGTACCCTATACAACACAAACTTGTTTTATATGCATTTAATTTTCAATATTTTTATTATAAATTACATATTGTAGTTTAATTCATTGTTTTGCAAAGTTTCACGAAAATTTCTATGTTTTAACTATAATACCCATCATATTTTTAAATCGATATTGATATTTTCAATACAATCAATATATCCATCGATATATGTGTGTTTTGGGACCATCGATATATCTATCGATACATATATTGGTATGGATATTTCATCCCTTGGGTACATACTGCAATTCAACCATCCTTATGCTGTGAGTAGGTTTATAGTTAAAAGTATGGATATGACAATCGTTTTAGAAGAAAAAATGTGGATATTTGGGAGAAAAGATATACTTTACTCGGGACTTGTTAAGGGCCGAATCTTGATATTTATGATGGAAAGCTCCTGATGTGAGAGAGAGAGAGAGAGAGAGAGAGAGAAGAAGAAGAAGAAGAAGAAGAAGAAGAAGACAGAAGACAGAAGAAATTTAGGGAAAGAGAGGCTAAATTAGGGGAAAGGAGAAGAAAAAAGGTGAGAAAGAGGCGAAGAAATTTTGGGGAAATTTTCAAATATTGTTAATCATCCATATCTGATTTGCCTTGAAGGTTACAACACTTTTATAGAGAAAATCTAAGACTAGATAAAAAATAAAGCTATTCTTGCTGCCCAAGTAAAGTGCGATGACCAAGCAAAAGATGTTCTGCCCAAACAAAAGATCTATCAATCAACCACACAAAAATTAAATCAAGCTAGCCAAAATTAATTAAACCTAAACTATTAAAATCTAAAAATTACATAAATAAAAATAAAAATATTCAACTTCCATAAACTCCTGCGATGTGATTTGCATCATTCTCCCCTCAACGGAAAGAATTAAATCAAAATAGTCAAAATTAATAAAATCCAAACTTAAAATCTCAAGATTACATAAATAAAAATAAAGCCATCAATCACCTTAAATCCCTCCTATGTGATCTACTTCAGCTCCTGCATTTTGTGTGTGTGTGTGTGTGTGTGTGTGTGAGAGAGAGAGAGAGAGAGAGAGAGAGAGAGAGTGAGCATGCTCATTGTTGTTGGTACCCACTGAGTAGAGAGTAATATTTACAAATAGAGAATGGATGGAACCTTAAATATGGATAGAAGTAAGAACCATCTGCATCTACTTCAAAATTTTTGGAAGGTTATTATGTTTGAGTCACAAATTAATGGCAGAATTTTTTTTTTCTTCGACTTCAATTTTCATCTTTTCATGTTATCTGGGTTTTTGGTTTCTTGTACGCCCTAACTTGATTCTACAATCAGCATCCTTCGTTTCACTGTGTGCGGAGTTGGTGGTGCTCTTCTTTTGTTTGGTTTGATAGTACTCACCTGTATAGATCAAGATGACGCCAGGCACAACTTTGGACACACAGGAGGTATGATCTCTTTTACACCATTTACAGCTGTGGACCTGACAAGGTTAGTCTACCTTGACAGAAAAACTAGCTTCTGTCCTGCATTTGCTACCATGTCATGTGCAGGGTATGAAGTCTGGCATACCCTTCAATGATGGGTCCATCTAGAAATTAGGCTGTGATGCCAAATATCTGATTTGGTTTATCATGGGCTTAACAAAGCTTGTATGTAGGGCCCATCTGTTCTGCTAACTCATTGAAATATCTTTGAATTTATGCCTTATTTTGCTTAAAACTTCAATATTTATGAGAGGAGTTTTGCATAAATTTATGAGTTGAACTATTGATCTCTATTTTAGGTTTCATTTGTCCATTTGTTCCGCTCCTACCCATTGTCTGCATTCTGATCAATGTCTACTTACTGGTAAATCTTGGGTGAGTATCCAGTCTATTAGTAAGTTTTTTAGTGCTATTTTACATTATCTAACTTCTTTAACATGTGTTACCTTATCGTCCAAATGTTTCGTCTGCATTTCATATAAGGTAATAGTGAGCTAACAATCTTGTTAGAAAACTTGAGAAATATCATGTTTGTATCGTGAGAAGATTAATACTTCTCCGATAACTAATTATGCGGCCGCCCCCCCAAAAAAAAAAAAAACCCATATTTTAAAGTATAATCATCTGATCACTTCTCAGTTTGTAATTGTCTTCTTATCCCCTATTGCTCATATAATTGTTCTCTCTTTGAACCCTCAGAGCTTCCACTTGGATTCGTGTTTCCATATGGTTGGTAATGGGAACGTTTGTTTATGCATTCTATGGCCGGACCCACAGCGCATTGCTTGATGCTGTTTATGTGCCAGCAGCACATGCCGATGAAATCTATCGTAGTAGCTCTTCAAACTGTTTGGCATAGTCTTCTTTTGTGCAAGGAATGCATTTACCGCCCAGCACTGGGGTTCCTAAATTATTTGGTCCCACAATAGAATCTCTTTGTATGCTTGAAGGATCATATGTATAATACTGATAAGTTAAAATCAGTCTGTTGTTTGTATAATATGTAATATTAGGGGTGTGGATTGTGGGACTTTACAAACAATTGTAAATAATTTGCAAATTGTAATATTAGGGGTGTGTGGATTGGGGGACTTTACAAACAATTTGTAAATAATTTGCAAATTGTAATATTAGGGGTGTGGATCGGTATTTTTTATCCATTTTCAATCAAACACATTAAATTAAGGATTATCAAATCAAATCAACAACATTAGAGAATGAATATTTTTAAAAATGGATATTCTTCAAATTTAACTGCAAAAAAGGGAAAAGGTGACTAATGGCATTCATGTAATTTTATTATCTAATAACATCTTATGTAAGTTAAGAGAGCAAATCTTCCATTTATAAAAATTAATTTAGAAGTTTAGGACTCCATGTGAAAAATGTCAATGTGAAAATTTGTTACTTTTTTTCCTTCAAAATGTCACAATTTTTTTCACACTTTGCTTTTTCAAAAATCGACCGATGGATCACTGTGATTTTTCACAAACATGAAAAACATAAGGAGGTTATCTAATCCAATGGTTGGTGTAGAGTGTATGTTATGAAATAGACAAACGATTCGAGATTTATGACCACAACGAAATAATCAAACAAAATAAGAAAACGAGAAGAGATCAATCAATCACACAATGCACACACGATTTACGTGATTCGGCAAATAGCCTACATCCACGGGTTAGCGACGACGAGAGAATTTCACTATGTGAAGAAGAGCTGTGCGGCTCAAGCGAATACAAAAAAACCTAATCCGCGCAAAAGAAACCCTTCTAAATCCCTTATATACCAAAGCCCTAATTAACATAAGCGGGTCGGGTCGAACCGCATGTCCAAATCGGGTCGGGTCGTCGGGTCGCAAACGAGTTTTAATTCAAGACACCCACATAACAGTGTAGACACTCCATTTTTGACTTATAGCATTTAGGTCACCATTTCATGTAATAACCGATCATTTTTGGAGGAATGGGCTCAAAACCCTAGTTTCCCAAATTACGTACAATTTTCCCTAAGTAGATAGAGGCTAATATTTTAAGTAGGTTTTCGTGTTGGAATCGAGTGATTCGTTTACATTTAGGGGGCGTTTGGCTGCCTGTAAAGTGCTATGTAATGTAATCTCAGATTACATTACATAGCTTAAATCATGTTTGGCGCGTTATGGAGCAGATGTAATCCACTTTACGTGTGTAATCTATCATGAAGAAATGCTGTAAAATGGATTGCAGACTTCAATCAATGTATTCCGGTTGGGTGTAATGTAAAGTAATTATAATTTTTTCATAAAGACGAGCGTGCCCTTGACAACTCTTCTTGCCCAAATTTAATTCCATTTGTATCCCATCTCCAGCTGATATCCACATTCGTAGCCCGAACCCTAGCCCTTCTCACCCTTCATCGAAGAACCACGCAGTAGAGAAGGGGAACCAGCAGTGTCACGGATTAGCCTTCTTCTCCGGTGAAGGTATGGCTCGAAATTTTCCTGTTTTAGAGCGGTTACTGTTGTGAATTTGTTGTTGGGTTCTTCGGGATTCAAATATATATATATATATATGTGTGTGTGTGTGTGTGTGTGTGTGTGTGTGTGATGCTCTTGAGCTTTTGGCTGTAATGGGTTCTAGGTGATCTCTCTCTCTCTATAACTATATTTATATGTGTATATACTCTGATAGGTTGTTGTGCTCTTTTGCTTTTGGGGTTTTATTTGATTTTTAATTTTATGAATATTAAAAGGATATTTAATGTTTTACTGCTTCTTTTATCCATGTTTATTGATCAATTTAGATGACTTTGTATCTGTAGTTTAGGTGTAGAAATTAAGAACAAGCTATGGTGAAATTTATCCATGTTTATTATTATTATTATTATTTATTTTTTTTTTTTTACCTTGGAACCAAAATTATGGAAATTGTATGGTTTCAATTTCCATTTTCCTTTGTTTTCCTCTATTTTCTCAGCAGCCAAATTAAGCATTATGGTGAAATTTATTTATTTATTATTTAAAATTGTAAATTATAGCAGAATGAACGTTTGGAGTGATTTAACTAGAAACCTCTTGTTCGTACCCAAGCCAGCTTCATTCCAGAGGTCAGACAATGGCTTAAGTTTATAAGAACTCCCTCCTTAGGTTTCTGAAATATCAACTCTCACCTATCAGGTTGCTGATTCTAGAGTTAAATGTGAAGTTATAACATCCTCATACACTTAATCTTTTTAGTATAAACAATACTTTTTCATCCGTGATTTACTTGTGGTCGTATTGGTCATCCCCCCCTCCCTTTTTTTTTTTTATGGAGGGGTGGAAAGTGATGCTAAAATTACAAGTGGGGAAGTGATCCATAACAAATTACTGGGGAGATTAGCAGTATGATGACAAACCTTAGGAGGCTCTTCCAATGTTCACCTATATTATTGATTTTTACGTCTTATTTTCCCTGATTTAGCCTGCCTTTGATACTTGAGTAAATTGATTAATTGAGCCTAATTTTGTGGACAACTAAAATTTGTGAACCTAAATTTTTAGGATATGTTTCTGTAGCAATTGTTTTGTGATAGGGGATGTTACATTCCCCTTTGTAGCTGCTATTTTTTTACCCTTTATTCTATAATTTATAATATCTGATTGGGACTTGGAATTGATGCCTATATCCACTTTTTATGTCAAAGATCAGGTCTTCAGGTGCTTCTCTAGATTCTCCAGTCCAGTTAGAAGAGAAGTAGTTAACAGACATGCTTTCCTCCATTAAGCTCCTGCATTTTGATGTTCATTTATTTTACAGGATACTGCATTTTAGTGTCTCATAAACTCTTTTCTGGTTCTCTATATTTTGTATTATTCAATAAAACACCTTAATTTGAGAATTGTTGGATTTTGATGTATATTTTTAAAAAACTGAAATTAAAAATAAATTTTAAGAAATTTTTCATATATATATATATATCAAACAATTTTGCAAACCACTTTATTTGTAATACGATGAATAATGGATATATGGTGTTGTTTTATATTACAAAATGACAGAAAAGAAAGAAAAAAGGGTGAATGGCGTTTTTCAGAATAATCTTTAAAGCCAGAGAAGTAGTTTTGGTGGCTTGTTGTACCAAATATAAAACCCATCTTTATTACCTTTTCCCATTTTTTCCATCACTTTTGTATGATATTGCTGTGATTTCCATAGAAGTGGATTATATTACATAACCACTCCTTTTGAAGCCATTGCTTGCAAAATTTAGAGAGAGAACAACTATCACAATGATAATTAGAAGTGATTAGTAATGTCTTAGACTATATGTAATTAGATTGTTAATTTAGAAGTTATTATCTGTTAATTTAATTATTGTTATAATTAAAGTGCACTATTTAGTAAAAGAAGTGGAAACATAGTGTCGTTACTCATACATTTCTCATTCATGCTAAATATAAAATGTCGAGATATCGCAGATATGGCTAGACTTATGGTGTCTAAGCGAATGAGACGTTTATTTCTAATGCTAGATGGTGTGAGGTGTGTACTAACAACTATCACAATGATAGTTGTCCTTATCTACTTACACTTTTGCAGTCAATATAGAAAACGAATACTGAGGTCACCTTCTTATTTCACAAACGAAGGTAGGAGAATACAACTGCAGAATATTATTTTTCATGATGACACAACTTGTATCAACCAATTGAGAATGAATAGGGCCACATTTAATAAGTTGTGTAGTATGCTTCGCACATTTGGAAAGTTGAGTGACTCACCCAACGTGACGGTGGAAGAGATGACTGCAATGTTTGTTCACATTCTTGCTCACCATGTTAAGAATAGAGTCATCATTAATAAATTCATGCGGTCTGGTGAGACCATTAGTAGGCACTTTAATTCAGTTTTAAAAGGTATCACTCGACTTCAAAGTCATTTGCTCAAAGATCCCGTGGCTGTATCAGAAAACTCAACCGACAGTAGATGGAAATGGTTTAAGGTAAACCCAGCTTCACCAATTTCAATATTCAATTACCAAATATATTCATACCATGAATTCTAAAAATATTGTGTCTTTGTAGAATTGTTTGGGAGCGTTAGACGGTACTTATATTAGGATGCATGTGCTTGAGGAAGACAAACCTATGTATCGAACCAGGAAAGGTGACATTGCAACCAATGTCCTTGATGTTTGTTCTCAAGACATGCAATTCATTCTTGTTTACCCTGGTTGGGAAGGATTTGCTGTAGATTCTCGCGTCCTACGAGATGCTGTAAGTAGGAGACATGGCCTCAAGGTTCCACGTGGTAAGTAAGTGTGTATACTAAAATAACTTAATTAGTGAAACCATTCTAATTAGATTGCACTTGATTACTTTAGGTTACTACTACCTTGTTGACGCTGGATATCCCAATGGTGAAGGATTTCTTGCCCCTTATCGAGGCCAACGATATCATTTGAATGACAAGAGACATGGACACCTACCGACCACTCCACAAGAATTGTTCAATATGAAACATTCCAGTGCTAGAAATGTCATTGAAAGGTGTTTTGGACTACTTAAGAGGAGGTGGGCAATTCTTAGGAGTCCATCTTTTTATCCTGTCAAGACCCAAAACAGGATAATTATAGCTTGTGTATTGCTGCATAACCACATAGCACGGGAGATGCCAACAGACTTACTTCTCGACGTCCCATCTCCAGATAACTATGTTCAACCAATTGTGGATCCATATGAATATGTGAATGTGTCAGATGAATGGCAACATTGGAGGGATAACTTATCACAGACTATGTTCGATGCTTAGATGGCTTCTAGGAATGTACCTATTGATGATTGAATATTTTTATGCTTGTCTCATTTTCTGGTTTTATTTATATGTACTCATATGCTTGAACAATAATGTATTTCTTATGTTTGGTAAGTATATATGTGCTCACTGTATTGGCACATATATATACTGTTTCTTTTATGTTGTTTGGACTTAAATTCAGGATAATTGTATTGTTTTTTTTTTTTTGTTCATTCTATTTGCTCACTATATATATATATATATATATATATATATATATATATATATACACACACACCATTGTTACCCGGACCGAGATGCAGATAAGAAAACAGTTGATAAACAATATTCAAATGCTAATATAAATAATAAAAACAATTGATAATTGAAAGAATTCAAAAAGTTTCAGTTTATATATTGATAAAAAAAAAATAAAAACTTACAAAGTTCGATAGATAGAGAGATAGACGAACTCCAGAAGAGAGGGGTTACAATCTTAAGGAGGTTCAGAGAGGTTTACAAGTTGAGAGGGGGTGGTGTAAACTCTGAGTTGCAAATGCATTTCAGACCTCTTAAATAAGAAGAAGAAAAGCATTTGTTAGTTGGAGGTAATCATGTCTTCCCATGACTACAGTTCTGGGTGTCGGTCACATGATCGACTATTGAGTTCTTTATTGACTTCTGATTACTACTACATTGTCAAACAGTAACAACTTTTTACTGTAGCAATAATGGTTTCTTGTATTGGATCATCACGCGTGACTCCTTTCGGCGCCTGACAAGTTTGAACAACCGAGTGGAGACAAATCCACTTTCAGTGCAAAGTTAAAAACATTTTACCCTGTATGGAGACAAATCCACTACCAGGGAAATACAGTATCTAGTTGAACAAGTAGTCTGAAGGCCTAAAATCATCATCTTCCTCAAGGCCAAGTTCTGTTGTTGATTCAGTTGAGTCTTCTGATTTGTTGTCATCTTCTATTTCTGAAAGGGCTGCAAGAAGCTGATTCTTTAACTCCTTTTTTGAAATTGTAGATGACGTTGCAAGTTTGTGCATAATCTTATTTTTGTCCAACAGAACCTTTGCAGCATCAGCAGATCCTGAACTACAAATAGTTGGGTGCTGTTTGAACCAGTTCTGAATTCTTTCTGGCTGGATATGATCAGTATGAGACCCATCCCACCATTTAATTGAAAAAGTTCGAACTAATCGAGGAATATGATCACCTGTAACAAGATCATACTTCCAAGCCATAGTCCATGCTAAACTAAAATGTCCATAAAACAACAACATTTTAGGATAGTTAAGTTGGGAGATTGGAGGACGAATTTTTTCCTGAAAGATCTGATATCCTTCAAGAACTTTAGAAGGGAGGATTTCTGGTAAAGGACCAATTAAATCCCACCAATCTAAGAACCAATTGGGGACATCAAGTTTGAAAGTTCTATCAAAGAAAATCATCCATGTATGACGATAACTTTGATTCTGGTAATAAAAAGCACTATACCAGGCAATTTGATAATCATGATAGTTAAAGAAAGTTGGTTGAAAATTCACTGAGAATTTTCTTGGTTTGATTGGATCCTGATTCCAATCTGAAAAGGAAAGAACCCGAATGATTCTGAAAGTTGAATGAGTTATGACACTAGGATCAGTTTTATCAAAATGATGTTTAAAAACTGCTGACTTAGTGTCAACTAAAATAAATTCATAAAATTTTTGAGTTTTGTTGAAATCTAAGGGATGATTTTGGAATTTCTTTGAAAAGTTTTTGTTTGCAATTTCTATTGCTCCCATTCTAGCAATTCTTTTTCTACTGGAAAAAGATCAAGTTGATCAACCTTTTGAAAATATTTTGATTTGGGAGGGGGAGCAATATCAAACTGCTCAGTTTTATGAAGAGTTCTTTGAGTGGGGACTGCTGTCGCCACTTGTTTCGAAGTTGAGGAAGTTGCTTCAGCAAATGTTTGATTTTTAACAATTGCTGATGATGTACCTTGATCTTGTGAAAGGGCAAGATACTGTTCTGGTGAATATTATTTATAGGCTAAAGCTTGATTAGCCCACCGTTTTGGAGTAGTGAGAACACTATCAGCCATTCTTTCTACAGTTCTGATATGTTCTTCTTCCTCAGCAATATCTGCCCAAGATTTATTTTTTCCTGGGATTGCTTGAGAATAGTATTCTGGAGTTGTGGTGAGGGCCAAAGATCCCTCAGAGTTTGTCTTTTGGGGTTTTGGTGGTGCAGCTGGCCTGTTACCACCTCTTCCTCTAGGAGGCATCAGATCGATCTCCTTGGAGGAATTCTCTAGTTAGGAAGTCAGGAACAGAGTTTGTATCTCCTTTAATATATTCTATTTCAAAATCAAAAATAGATAGTATTGCTTGCCAACGGGCAAAAATATGTTTTGATGCCAAGTTTTTCACATCTTTTTGTAAAACAGATTTAGCCGCCTGGCAATCAACACGGACTAAAAACTTTTGATTTAGAATATCACTTTGAAATTTTGTAATGCAAAGTACAATTCACAAAATTTCTTGTTTAATAGTCAAATAATTTTGTTGAGCAGAGTTCCAAGTTCCTGAATGATATCGAACAAGTTTTTCTTTATCATTCATTTTTTGTAAAAGAATGCCCCCAAATCCCATACCTGAGGCATCAGTCTGAACTATCTTAAAAGTGTTGGGGTCAGCTATACTAAGACACTTAAGTCTAGGAGCTCGTTGCTTAATAGTTATAATAAGTTTGGTGTGTTCCTCTGTCCATGCTGGTGGATCCTTTTTTAATCTTTTCCGGAGAGGAGCACAAAGTTGACTTAAGTTTGGGAAGAAGTCTGAAATATAATTCAAACATCCCAAAAATCTTTGGAGTTGAGTTTCATCCTTGATAATGTTAGGAAACTTATTGACAAAATCAATTGATCTTTCAATAGGAAGAATAGTTCCGTGATGTATATTATATCCTAGGAATCTAATTTTAGTTTTAAAAAGTTCAATCTTTTTAGCAGATAAAACTAATCCATATTTCTTGATAACATGAAAGAAAATATTAAGATGTTTCCAGTGTTATTCAATAGAGTTAGAATAAACCAAAACATCATCAATATAGACTATTGTAAAGTTGATGTATGGAGTAAAGATATCATTCATAACATTTTGAAATTCTGATAGAGCATTTTTTAATCCAAACGGCATTACATTCCATTCAAAATGCCCAAACGGAACTGTGAATGTTGTTTTATATTTATCATCATCATGAACTTGGATTTGCCAGAATCCAGATTTCATGTCGAATTTTGAAAATATTTTTGTATTAGAAAGTCTTTGTATTAAATCTTGCTTATATGGCAATGGGTACCTAATCCATTGCAACACATCATTAAGGGGTTTGTAGTTGATTACAAGCCTAGGTACACCTCTTTCAAGTTCAGATGCTTTCTGGACATAAAAAGCTGCACAGCTCCAAGGAGATTTACTTGGTCTGATAAGCTTTTTCTTAAGAAGATCTTTGATTTCCTCAATACAGTGTTTTAAGAGTTCTTCTTTCATTTGAATAGGTCTGGCCTTAGTTGGTATGTTAGTTTCTTGAAAATCCTTGATATAAGGTAGTTTAACAATATATTTGTTTCTTTCCCAAAAGGCATTAGGATGATTAGAGCAAACCTCTGATTCTAATTTCTTTTGAAATGAAACAATTTCCTGTTGAACAGTTCTATGATTTAATTGTTCTTCAATTTTTCTATGAGCAATTTCCTTTTTTAGAAAGAATAGTTGATTGGTTTTTCTTTCTATTAAATTGAGTTCAGGAAAGATTGATAGTGTTTTTAAAAGATTTAAATCCTTTATTTGAGGAGGACTAATAAATTGAAAAACAATTTGTTTTTCTTTATAATTAGCCTGAATCCCTTTATTATCAACTTGAAATGGTTGGATTAAGTTTAGGAATGGAGTTCCTAAGATTACATTTTGCCCAATGTCTTTTACAAGTAAAAAAGGAGTTTTAAGACAAACTCCTCCATTGCAAACATGTGCATTAGTGAGTTTATAATTAATTTGAAGTTTATTACCATTTGCAGCATTTAATCTTTCTTTTGTAGTCTCAAAGTATTTGATAGGAACTAATCTTTCTTGAATACAATTGAGATCAGCACCAGAATCGATTAATGCTATAGTATCAATTTCATATTCTTTATTAATTATAATAGTTAACCTAACATGCCATTTCTGGTAATTAATTCTAGTTAATAAATGGAGGTAAGGATCATTTTCAGCTTCTGGAATTTCATAATCCGATCCTTCAGAATCTGATTCTGAATCTTCAGTATTTTTATCTGTTGGTAGAGATAAAGGTTTATCATTAGATGAAGTTTTATCCTTTTGATAGTGCAAGAGTAATCTAGTAACCTTTATTTTTAGATCACTGATGTCTCCTTCACTATTAATTTTTAATTCTTTTAAACTTTTACTAAGCCGATTACATTCTTGTTGAAGATCTTTTATAGTAATATTTTTATCCTGATTATTAGATTTATATCTATCAAAGATTTCTTTTAAATCATAAGAGGTTTTATTAGTTTGTGGTTGTTTATGTTTTTGTTCAAGATCTTTTTTAAGTCTGATAAGAAATTCTTTCCGTTTTTCTAAATCTTTAATCTCATCAATAAAATCAATGAGAATATCTTGTTCCTTGGTAAGTGTATTAATACACTTACAATTATCTTTAATTCCTTCTTCTGATTCTTCAGGATTTTCATCCTCATCAGTAGAAGAATATGTTTCATCAATTTGAAGTCCTTCTTCTTCAACATCAGATTCTTCAGACTGAAGAAATAGATGTGATAGAATTTGTTTGAATTTATCTGAAATTTCTAGAGCATCAATTTTTTGTTTCATGGGACATTGTCTTGAAATGTGGCCAAATCTTCCACATTTAAAACAAGGGCCAGTAGATTTATTAGATGTATTATTATTAGTTTTGCTGGAGGATGGTTGTAACCATTTATCTGTAAAGTTTTGACCAGGTTTTTTAACCCTAGTATTTCTTCTATGGAAAGGTTTCTTTGTGGTGGAAGAATGAGTTGTATTATTGGTATTTTTAACACTTCTTTTCTTGGCTTTTTTCTCTTTCTTTTTAGCCTTTGTAGAAGGGGCTAAAGATTGAGATGAGAAGCCAAATTGTTCACAGAAAGAACCTAGTTCTTTCTTTCCTTCTTTTCTATCCTTCTTTTCCTGTTGTCTAAGTTTATAATCAGTACATCTAGCAATTCCTTCAGCTTGGATTGTGCTTATTAGATCACCATATGTAAGATCATCATATGGAATGATTTTGTTCTCTTAATTTTGTTCTAACTTTGTCTCCAAAATGAGTTGGAAGACCAGCTAGAATTTTTTCTTTCCAAAAGAGTTGGCTACAATCTTCTCTCATCATTACCTTTGTGAGAAAGATATCTTTATACCAACGGAAGTCTTCAAGTTTTGGACACTTTAAGTTAGATAAAATATCAGAATCTTTGTCTTTAAGTTTAGAAGGATCCCCAATAAAGTGTTTGGTTATGGCGAAGATTAAAGTTGCAACTGCATCCTGTATATCTTCTCCATTTTCATTTTTTATAGAGATACCTAATCGATCAGTTTTTACAGCGTTTAGGATAGTGTCACGTTTTGTTTGATTGAGATAATGATCCCACCAACTTTTCAGTTGACCAGTAAATCCAGATACTAATGCTTGAGCAAAAGTATGGTCAGTTGTGTCTGGATTTTTGGTGCTGTAAGCAGTACAGACCATTGTCATTTCTTGTAAAGTGTTTATTATATGATACTCAGTTTTATTATCTATGTTCCATTCATAGATAATTCCTCCTTGATATGCGGCTTGATGGAAAGAACCTCTTTCTTCCATAGCCATATCAGGAAAGGTGATTCTTGGATAAAAGCTCCTTAAAGGTTGAGTATGATGAATTTTGTTAATTTCCATTTGTGGTTCTTCTGGCAAGAATCCTTCTTTGTCAGAATCAGTGTCATAAGTTTTATCTAATACTGCAATAGTTTTGCCTCTAGAAGGTTGGGGTGTTTCAGGGACTGTCCCTACGATTTCTTCAATATTTTTTAGTTTCATATCAATTATTTTGAAAATATCTTCTGATAATTCTTTGTTAGCCTTTTTAGGAATTTCATGTAGTCTAAACAAAGGAGTATCATCAGCCTTTGTGGGTTGAGAAACTTTCTTTTGAACTAGGTTTTCAACTCGAGAGAGTTGCTCACCTATAGTTACAAGATGCTGATTTGTAAAATTATTTTGTTCAAGAATTTTAGTTATTTCCTTATCTTCAAATACTTTCTTATAAGGAGAAGCTATAACTGTAGTTCCTCTTATAGGGATCTCAAACTGTTCAGCTGGCGGATGAACAGACTCCCTGAAAGTATTTGGAGATACTTGCCAAGTTTTAGTAGTTTTAGTAATAACATTTAATTCTTTATCACATTCGAAAATTTCAAGCCAATTAAAGAATCCTATTTGAATTTTATGGGCATTCATAAAATCATAATAAAGTTCTCTAATGAGCTCAGTTTCCTCTTTACTATATTTCTTGAAATATGCTTTTCTAAGTTTTCGATTTTCCTTACTAGAAAAATCATCATTTAAGAGTTTTTTATTAATTTCAAAATCTTTTTCTAGAACATAGAGTTGAGGATCAACTTGAGAATATGTGGGTGATATATTTTCACTGTCATTATCCTGAGTTTTATTATCCTGTTCTGAAGGAGTGGTAGTATAATAAGGTTAGGGAATACTTGAATTCCTAACTCCAGTTAAGTCTGGAATTGTTTGTTCAAATATTCTAGTTGGGATAGAAGATGTAGATGATCTAGCATCTTCTAAAGGTGCCTTATTATCATTAGAAGAAAGTCGGAAGGAACTTCCAATGTTCCTACGAACAAAGCTGATTCCTACACTTCCATCATCATATTCTACCATTCTTCTGATCAGAAGTTGTGACTTCAGGTTGTTTAGGTGGAGGAAAAATCTTTGGGAATTTCCATTCTTGTGGGAATGTGAGCTCATCCCAACGAATCTTCTTAGGAGTTATTAATTCTCCGTGTTCAGTCTTATTTGTTTGTAATAGAAGGGTTTCACCTCTAGTTGAAAGAACTTTAGCTTTTGTGTCTAAAAAGGTAGTGAAAACCTTGTATCTTATTCTAGAAAGTAGAATGATAGGATAAGCTCCCGACAGAGTTTCAGAGTTGTAAACTTGTAAGTTTAAGGTAAGAACCTTCATAATATGTTCATCCTTAAGGCTTACACTGAAGTTGGGAAAACAGTTAAAATAAACAGGTTCATAATGTAGACCGCTTCTATTCCTCCTAGCATAGATTTATCAAAGTTAAGCAGTCTACAATCTCTTAATGCCATAATTATGGACATATTGAGCCCTTCCCTCATTAAGGGTTTAACTGTTACTTGGACTAATCCTAGATGGAGAAAGTTAAAGCCTTCCTGTTTATATCTATTAATAGATTCTTGATCAAAAAGTTGAATAGTTTTGAACTCATTTTTGAGCTCAAGAATTTTTTCTTCAGTTTTGATATTTAGATCGGAAAAGTACTCAAAGGTACCCCGATGATAAATATCTCTTCCAGGTACATATATATATATATATATATATATATATATATATATATATATATAT
>JAESVK010001041.1:510361-564106 GCA_017140935.1 Hamamelis virginiana
ATATATATATATATATATATATATATATATATATATATATATATATTCATTGTTGAATTGATGCTTATCTATGAACCTTGTGGGTTTGGCTAAAGATGGCGTGCATGACTGATACAAGATCAGTTCCATGAGTGAAATGAACAAGCCCAATAATCCATTTTAGCTGCTGCAAACACACAACTGTGGCTGCTCCGGCCATGAATCCCACTATTGTTGCATGTGACAGAAAGTCCACTATAAACCCAAGCCTGCAGCAATTGATAATAATATTATTACCAACAAGGTAAAATTAGAACCATGAAAGTACTGCAAGATAATACATAGACCTCTTTAAATTAATGATATTCAAACAGACCTTAAATTAAGATGCCAAGAGAAGCTTGAGAAGCCCCAGCAAAAAACGTTGCACGCTGAGCTTTGTATTCTCAATGGGGCTAACCTCCTTTCCCAACATATACATATATACATATATGTGTATATATATATATATATATATATATATATATATATACACATTTAACTAGGCCCGTGAAATAGCCAAAGTTGATTTAAAACCATGCTCAACATATTGTCTCATATATGTGCTCATGTTTTTTATGAAATGAAGATGAGGTTAATTTGGTAAAATCCCAAATTTAATGAATTATAGTACATGGCTATCCAAACGCATTTCTGGGTAATATAATGTAATCTGACTTCACATTCCCTACTCATCCAAACAAATGGAATGTAATTTGGAATGTAATTTAAATTACCAATGTAATCACTTTACACTGTAATCTACTTTACATTCAATTAAATTACATTACATTACATTACAGGCAACCAAACGCCCCCTTAGTTTTTAGGGAGTCTAGGAGTATTCATATCAAATTTCATGTCATTCTAATCGAAGATCGATAGGTAATAAGAACATTTGCAACTTCAAGGGTAGAATTGTCTTTTTTCTCGTTTAATTTTCGAATGACCTCTGAATTCGTCCCGGTTTGTTTCATTGGATTTATAGGGATATTTAGATTCTAGTTAAATGATTGATTCAAGCATGGCATGGCATGGGTCGAGAGCAATTTGGTTCATAATGGTTCATAGTGGTTAATTGACCATTTCTAGGATTTTGACCTAATTTGACTATGGTCAACCGTTTTTCGAAAATTAATGTTTTTAAAACCTTAAATTGTTTTCAAAATGATTTTCAAAACATGCTTCATGAAGTGGAATTTTTCATTTAAAGCCAATTGGTTAGTCAATCTTCAAACCCTAATTTGAGCTAAAATGACTCATAACGGCTAACCAACTGGGTTTAACCCAAACCTTTGACTTTGGTCAATGATTTTTGAACCCAAACTCTTATAGAAACATAGAGGATTAAGTCCTAAATGTTTTGGCTTTTGAATCATCGAATTTCTACTTCAAATGAGGAAAATACACTCAAAACAAGTTGAAAAATCCCAAAACAACTCGGATTCTTGAAAAATATGAAAATTTTTAGCATGGTCTTCTGATGATTGTCCTAGGCTAGACGGGTGGTTATCCAAGACTTGGACGGTCACTCTCTGGGTTTTCCAGTTTTGCACAATTTTGCCCAATTTTGAGTTTAAGTTGTCTTGGGGTTTTTTCTCCGAGTTTTTTTTCCCCACATTTTTTGACCCAATCTGATTACTAAGACCCTTAGAAGACTCAATGTGAGCCCTAGGATCATTAGGATTAAATTTGATCTCAATCGTTCATGCTTGAGCCAAAAATCTATAAATAGGACCATTAGATTAGGGTTTTAAACACATTGAATTGCTGAGAATTTTTGGAGGCTTGCTTGAGGAAGCTAAAGAAGGGAGCTACAACAACTCTAAGGTAAGTTTCTCTTCCTCTCTTTTTCTTTTTGTAATTATTTCAATAGTGTAGAAGCATGCTAGGCCTTCCTTTTGTTTTTTTCTAGTTCGTTCTTCTTCTACCTTTATTTTATTTAAGTAGAAGTGTAATGTTTTCTTCTAGTAGCATACTAGGGTTTGTCTTATTCTTCTTAAATTCTTGAAAGATAGTTAGAATTAGGTTTTGCATGCTAGTTGCATATTAGGGTTTTGCATGCTAGTTTCATATTAGGTTTTGCATATTCGTTGCAAGTTAGGGTTTGCATGCATTATTATTTTGTAAGTTTTATGCAAGGTATTGTTATTTCATGTTAGTAAACATGTGATTTCATGTGAGTTCATGTTAGCATGTTAGAAAGCACAATAGGATTTATGGCTTTAATGTTTTGAATAGTATGCATGATTAGGGTTTGTTAAAACGTGATAGGAGCATGGTTTATTTTCTGTTTTTAGCATGCTTGTTAGGATTCACTTTGTTTTTGAGTTTAGAAGCATGAATAGGAGTTAAGTTTTGATGTATGCTTATGTTTAGAACATTAAAGTTAGCATAAGATGATTAAATGCATGGTTTGATATACAATTGTAAATGGGGGAGCTTTGCATAAGATGAGTCCCTTCCCTCGTGTTTACTTCCATTGAAATTGTTTGTTTGATAAAAAACTGTGGATGAGGAAGCATTGCATGAGGTGAGTTCTTTCTGTTGTGTTTATTCATCACATGTTTGCTTTTAATATCTTAGTATAATCATGTTGATAAGCATGATAGATAGTTTGCATATTAGGTTTATTTAGGGCCTGTTTATTTCATGGAAATTTTCACAATTTTCATTTTCATGAAAATTTTTAAAAAATGATTTTCATTTTCAAATTTCAAAATTTAGAGAATGCGTTTACTTTGCAAAAATGAAAACTGTTTTCAAAATCTAAAAATAGTGGAAATGTGTTTACTAAAACTATATATTATCTCTATATGTTTTATTATTTTCATTTTTTGGTTTTACAGTTGGTCTACATATTTTTTTCCATGTTTATAAGCATTGCCACGATATAATCCTTGTTTTCAATTTTTGTGAAAATACAAAAAACGTCTTTTTGATGTTTTCACATTTTTTTAAAAACTGAATTCATTTTCTTAAAAATAGTTTTCATTTTTTACAAGTAAATGCGTTTTTTGGACCGTTTTATGTTTTTATTGAAAATGAAAATGAAAATTGTGAAAATTTTCACGAAGTAAACAGGCCTTTAGAGACTCTTAAAGTCATTTCTTGCATGTTTTCCTAACATAGTTTGCTTATTAACATGTAGGATTGTATTAGTTAGTAATTTTTAGGACTTTTAGGATATTTAGAATATTTAAAACATGAGTTTAAGTACATTTAATATTTTGTCCAGAATGTTAAATGGCTTAATTAAAAACATGGTTTAAATCCATTTTTAGGGCATTTTAACATAGAAATTGCACTCTAGGTCCCTTATAAGTCATTAGGGTAGAGTTTTTTTATTTTTTGCATGCATTATCATATTTAATTTTCATATTTTCATATTATTTAGTTGCTGTCTAGAATTGGATATTAACTTAAAAATATGTTTAGAATCACTTTTAACTCTAGTTTAGGTTGGATTAGCCTCTAGATACAAGTAAGATTAAGTGTAATTTAGAAACCCTAGGTTAGGAGAGGTTTCTAACCTCTATAGGACTATCTTATTGTAAGAATTACAATCATGCTAATTCCTTTAATTCAACTAGAGTTCTAGTCTTGAGAAACTTCTTTTTCAAATAAAATTGTTTTCAAAATAAGATTTTGTTTTAAGTGTTTTTATGCAAATAAAATTTTGTTTTCAAATGTTTTTATCAAAATAGAACTCTTAGAAAAAGAGTTATTTTTATCAAATTAAACTCTTTAGAAGAGTTATTTTCAAAATCAAATTCTTGTTTGGATAAGAGTTGTTTTCAAAATTAAAGTCTTCTGAAAAAAAAAATAAAGAGTTATTTTACAAAACAAAGTCCCTCTAAAATAGAGTTTTAAATGAGTTGGATTATTGAAAGATAAACCTTTAGATAAGGATTTGTATGAATGTAGTTCCCTACAATAGGATGAGTCCTATTTATGTTAGTTCGAACTACGTGGACTTTGAAGCTTACTAGGAAACTAGTAAGATACATAGGAGCTAATAGAGCTCAAGTCCGCCCTAGGATATTAAGTATCTTAGGTTTTTAGGGATTTGTTTGATTTTATTTTATTATGTGTTTTAGTTAGTAAAAGTTATGTGCATGAGATTTTAAATAGCGCAAGTAAATTAAGAGACCTTTAATTAGGGTGAAGTGGGAGGTATAAGATGTTTCTTGGAACCTTCCCACATCATAACCTAGTCCCGAATTCATCTCTGGTCGTTGATCTTGTCTTTCCAAAAATAAGAAGTTGTTTTGTTTTGATTAAAATAAAACATTTTTATGGTTTCCTTATTCCTTAAAAATAAGGTGGCGAGTCCTTTTCTTTTTTCAAAAAAATCAATTTCGCTAACGTGGATTGCATCGAATTCCCCGATGGTTCACAGTTAGTTTTTCAAAATCTGTTATACACTTAGCTATATGGAGGTCAGCTGACACAACTTTGCGTTAATTGTATCTTATATTATCATTTTTGTATAGCTATTTGGTGTTAACCCAAGCACCCCCTCACATTGCAGCCCCCAAACATACCAGAAACCCCTTTCTCTCCCTCGCTGGAGTCAACTCACCATCTGTGAAGTACCTTGTCGCTGCAGTAGGGGGTAACCTCTCCAGAGTGGCGCCCCTCGTCTCACTGAGGTCTCCTTGCTTCAATCTCACCAAATCCAACCGCTTTGTTATTAACAATCTTCTTGTATTGTGTGCATGACACAAATTGAAATCCCTAAAATATTTCCCAAATCTAGAATTTTCTAGGGGTGTGTTGTTGGGAATTTGGACCTACCAAATTCACCCCCTAGGATCTAACCTTTATAGGAATATCAAGAAAAATAGAGAAATAACACGGCACCGAAGATTTACATGGTTCGGCTAAATTGCATACGTCCACGGGAGTGAGAGTATTCTTTACTATAAGAGAAAATGAGTACAACAGTACATGAATTCTAACATTGAATTATACCCCAAACCCAAATCCCTTGAACCCAAGTACACCCCACACAACTCAATCTCTCTTTCTCTCTCACTCACTCACTTTGTTCTTAACACATCTCGCACAAGCACAACACACACACACACACACACACACACACATATATATATATTCGAGGTGCGTCACAATCATGGTGTATTTCTCACCTACTCTTACCCACTCCAAATGGCAGCCAAGACCGATCATCACTTGAATCAAACTGTCCACAAAGCATAAGTCAAACAGTACACAAAGCACAAGAAATTGCTTCCACGTGAATAGAGTAGCCCTCATTACTGAGTTTTGCAACTAGCCATTAAAAGCTATTACATAATGTAATATATATATATATATATATATATATATATATATTACACCAAAATCATAAAGGCTCTATTTGAAAAATTGCCACCATGATCTCACCACCAAGACTTTTCATCATCCACTTTGAGTGGATTTTCCCAACAGTCACCCCCGCCACTCAATAGGGGATGATAAATGTCATGGAAACACCCCCTCCATGAAATGCCTTGCAATTCCTTTCCATTGGAATGCCCCACACCTCCTACAACAGAGTTTTCCCTACACTTCCTACAATGAAGATCTTCATAGCTTCCGCTATCATGCTCCACCATAAAAGCATACCCACTCAAAATAAACCAATTCCAAACATTTCACTACGGCCCATGTCAAAAAATAACATTGTTGAAAAATTATGGTGCAACTTCCACGTTTGTCTTTCTTGGATGTTCATCAGCCATCGACATGAATTTCCACCACACACCCTGCATCAATGCCAAACCAATGCTCGTGTGCAAATGTGAGACCCCAAATTTTCAATAGTAATTTTTCTTATTTATTATTATTTTATTTTAATTATTACACTCACGGCATATTGTCATTAGCTATAGAGTGTGCCATGTGGCCACTTTTTGAGAAGGGTGCATGAGAGTGTTATGAATACATTATAATTAAAATGCATTATTGTGTCGGCAAGTGATGGCGGAATGCATTATAATTGAGTGAATGATTGATTCAATGTATATATATATGATTAAGGTGTTAAAATTTATTGTGAAACCCCACCCAAAAGAGTGGAATCTGATGAGAATTGCAAATGTTTGTTGTGGGAATGGAGAGTGACTTTGCAATAAAGTTACTTAAGCAAGCGTGATTGAAATGGTGCGCTGGATTTTTGTTTAGGACTATAAGTATGGGCCCAACTTTAAACAATTTTGTTAGTTTATATAGTATGTGAGAATAATTGAAGAAAGTTTGTCAGCAATAAGTGAAGGAGGTGGGAGTGAGAGAGAAAGTGGAAAAGAAATAAAGAGAGAAAAATGGGGAAAGAGGTTCACATAGCTGTGCTTCAAATCTTTATATAAAAGGGAAGCCAACAAATATTCAAATCACGGGACGTGTCTGAATTCTCCTCCGTATCTTTTTAGCTAGCTTTTGTCTCAAAGCTAGGTAGCTATGGCCTTTAAAGCTATGCATTTTGGTTTTCATTGAAGGGGGGAGAAGAGAGAGAGAGAGAGAAGAAAATAATAGAAAGAAAGAGAAGAAGAGAATTATAGAGACGAAAGAAAAAGAGAGCTGAGGGGATGAGAGAGCTGCATAAACAAAGAACAATTAGTAATTTTATTTCATAAGTCAGGGATTAATGAGGTAAGATACTTTCTCTATTTTGATTATATTTCAATTTTTGGATTGAATATGGTATGATTTAATAATAATGACTTAAAAATGAGCATATATATATATATATATATATATATATATATATATCAATGGGGTTTTCTAATCTTGAGTTTTTATTTTATATGAAAATGAAAAACTGAAACTTTGGGACTATTTTTCTCATAAACTATATCAACTCAGGAGTATGTATACCAAATTTGGGAATTTTTCGTTGAGTAGATTAATTTCTATAATTTTCTTAAGTTTAGTAATACTGAAACTTTGAAAATTTGTAGTATATTGTGTATATGTCCGAAAATTCTAAAATTTGAGTATATTGTAAAACTTAAATTTAGGGATTTTTAGAGACAAGAATTATGGAAAAATACCTATGGGTGAATGAGAATTTCTAGAGAGAGAAAGCTTCCATGAAGCTTTAATAGTAGGCACAAGGGGTATTTTCATAGTATATCGAAAAATTATGATTTTTACATATATGGTATAGATTGATTTTATATGAATTTAGAACTTTGAATCATTTCAATTGGAAGTGAATTGTGAGAGAAATTGAGAAACGAAGTTGCCGAAAAATCTGAAA
This sequence comes from Hamamelis virginiana, assembly GCA_017140935.1. Taxonomy (NCBI): domain Eukaryota; kingdom Viridiplantae; phylum Streptophyta; class Magnoliopsida; order Saxifragales; family Hamamelidaceae; genus Hamamelis; species Hamamelis virginiana. The sequence goes on from JAESVK010001041.1 coordinate 517,644, forward strand.
TTCTATTAACTAGCCTATTTTGGCATTATTTTTAAATATGTTCGGATGGGAGGTGTTATACACCACCATTATATTTTGAAAGCTTGTATCACACAGATTCTGTAATATTTTGAATCATCTAAATTGGATGTGAAACGAATGAGCTATAAGTGTGCAAAGTTAGCCAAAAAGATGAAAAATATTGACGTACCATGTGCGTGAGTGTGCATACATGATTCTATGCTATGAAGGTGCATAGTAGACCATATACCTTCAATTTCAAATTAGTGCTTGTGGCTATCAATTTGATTGGGAATTATTTTTTAAAAATCCTATTAAATCAAGTTGATATAAATTGGTGCAAAAGTTGTTATTTGGGATGCATGAAAGAGCCTAGAAAATTATGGAGCTTAGTGAAGGTGCACCAGAAGGCTTACCATGTAACCTCATGGTATTTTGACTATTTTAGTATGATTTTTCAATCTAACAAAATTTGATAAATTCTACAAAAATTAAACAAGTATCCTAGAATGGATTATTTTATAGAAAAATACATGTGGATAGAAAATTGACTATCTTCCAAATTGTGAGTCTTTAGAAAATAGTTAAAAATCATGAATAATTGATTTTATAAAAATCATGATGATTAGTGAAATATCTTGGAAATACAAGTTATGGAAATCATATTGGCATATATAAACTGTTGATAAATGCATGTGAGATTTATAAAGTTTATAACATGCTGTTACTTTTTATTATGAATAACAAAATGTATAATGTGAAGCATGTAAATGGCTATGCATAAAATATATGCATGTGATAATTGCCATAATTATTGCACATAAAATTGGCATATGACATGTGATGATGATGTTATGAGAAAGTGACTGGACTTATCAGTAAATTCCATACATCTCATTGTAACAATGCGTTTTGAGAAAATAAAATCGTGCGCTTGTCATGTGAATATGCGTGTATGGGGGCGCATGTTACGCGTGCAGGTAAAACGGACAATATTGTTACTTGGAGAGGTGTGGGTCGTTACAGTAGCACAGTTACATGTGGTGGCTCAAGTTGAGAGAGCATAATGATTCATATGTATATCACTGATATAACTGTTGATATGAGATATATGTTGAGTTGATATGCTATGAAATGTATGCATGAATTATCATACATAAACTATTGATATGAGATGTATGCCATATGTATTGCATGAAATAATTGCATCTGGCATAAGACACAGTTACATGTGAGATATTGTATAGAAAATCATATGCATTTATGATTATTTATGTAACTGTGGAAACGAGGAGTTGAAATACCACCGATGGACAAAAGATACTTGAAACAGTTAGTGCACTAATATATCACCATTGCTAAAAACAGCAAGTAAATCCTCCTGTCAATGAGTGACAGTCGTGGTATGTCCTAAAAAGGCAGGGACTAGGTGATATACATCCTAAAAAGGCGAGGATGCTGTTGTGGTAGATGGTTGAGATGGCCTAAAATGAGGTAGCCATCCGTTGAGATGAGATGGTGTATCCTAAAATAAGGTTACCATCAGTGTGAATGTTTGATGTTTTGCAGGAAAGGTAGAACAAAGGAAACTGATAGGTACGACTGCATGAGCATTGCATCATATATCTGTCATATGCATAAAGCATGCATGTAGTGTGAAATCTTTTATTGTGAAAAAGTGATGGATATATTCTGTAAAATATATATATTAATTACAGATGTGATGATTTTGCTATGTGATATTTGGTTTATGATAAACTTTGTTGACAGATATGAGAATGTGGAAGGATGTGAATATTGCTGAATGTGTTGAGGTATTCTTGTAATATGATTCTTAATAATAAAAATGACTCACCGTGGACGTAGGCAATTTTGCTGAACCATGTAAATCCTGGTGTTTGTTTATTTTTCTGCTATGTGTTTTCTTTAAGTTGATGACACATTATCAGCATGAGAATCTACCCAACTCAGTAAACTAAATGGATGTTTTTGAAATTTGGGTACATTACGGGACTATACTCATAATATAAACTTGTACTCAGTGTTATCTTTAATTTTTGAGATGTTGTAAAATTATTTTAAAGTCTTCCGCACGCGTATTTTGAAAAACTAATTTAAACTGTATTAATTTTAAAAAGAAATTACTTAAAAGATAAGCGCTTGGTGTTTTATGTTACTGTGGCATTTCCGCATAGGGGTTACCCTGTGTGGGGTGTTACAGCAAACCTGTGGACCTGCTAACTTTAACACAACCTCTATCATGGCAACTTTAGGAATTAGCAGCATGCCATGAGAATGTACATGCCCCTTTCAAAGGGCATCAGACACAAAGTTAGCATCATTATCAGTATCTCCATTTATTGACTTGGAGCCACTTGCCGAACCTGCTCCAACTCTTGGACAATTTTTCTTGACATGCCCAGATTGCCCACACCCCTAGCAGACTACTTTCTTTTTGATGGAGTTCTTCCCCTTCCAATTACCAGCTGCTACCAATGCTAAGTTCTCAGGTGGACCATTACTTCCACCACCCAGTCTTCTCTCTTCAGAAAAGAGTTTACTGGCAACCTCTGAAAAAATTATTTTCTCCTTCCCATGTATCAAAATAGGCTTCATATGCTCATAGGAAGATTGAAGAGACCAGATGAGCCTCAAGGTTTGATCCTCATCATCAATAACTCCAATAGATTCTAGCTCAAAGACAATGCCATTGAGAACACTTAAATGATCTGAAATAGTCATACCTTCAGACATCCGCAGTGTATGAAACTGCTCCTTCATGTACACCCAATTCGAGACGCCCTTCGTCTGATACAACTATGCGAGCTTTTCCCAGAGTTCCTTTGCGGTAGATATTCCATGTATATTTGCAAGAACATTATTGGCCAGGCACAGACGTATTGCACTTGCTGCTCTCAAATCCAGATCCTCCCAATCTTCATCGCTCTTTGTTTTATCAGCCAAGCTAGTATCACTGCTGACTTCAGGGATTGGTCTGCCCTTCAACGCCTTGTGTAAACCTGATTGAATCAAAACATCCTTGACTTGCACTTGCCACAAGCCAAAATTGATTCTTCCATCAAATTTCTCCACATCAAATCTGATAGGGTTTGAAGCCTTACTTCCTGACATTGCCGCATCGATGAATTTTACCGCAGAAATGAATAGTACTCACTAAGTAAGTTCATAAGAAAGATTGGAGGATCACAATGGACACGCTTAAATACCAATCTCCTAGACAGAACCTCCTTAGACTGTACGTATCCACAATACCATACCAAAGCTACACCCACCAAAGGAACCAGGCTTTGATATATACCAGTTGTTGGGAATTTGGACCTACCAAATTCACCCCCTAGGATCTAACCTTTATAGGAATATCAAGAAAAATAGAGAAATAACACAACACCAAAGATTTATGTGGTTCGGCTAAATTGCCTACATCCACGGGAGTGAGAGTATTCTTTACTATAAGAGAAAATGAGTACAACAGTACATGAATTCTAACATTGAATTATACCCCAAACCCAAATCCCTTGAACCCAAGTACACCCCACACAACTCAATCTCTCTTCCTCTCTCACTCACTCACTCTGTTCTTAACACATCTCGCACAACATTCATACATACATATATATATATATATATATTCAAGGTGCGTCACAATCATGGTGTATCTCTCACATACTCTCACCCACTCCACATGGCAGCCAAGACCAATCATCACTTGAATCAAACTGTCCACAAAGCACAAGTCAAACAATGCACAAAGCACAAGAAATTGCTTCCACGTGAATAGAGTAGCCCTCATTACTTAGTTCTACAACTAGCCATTAAAAGCTATTATATAATGTAATATATATATATATATATATATATATTACACCAAAGTCATAAAGGCTCCATTTGAAAAATTGCCACCATGATCTCACCACCAAGATTTTTCATCATCCACTTTGAGTGGATTTTCCCAATAGTGTACCCATAAGTTATTTTTATAAGTTTTGTTTACCCAAAAATCCTCTTATTTTTCACTTTGCCCAAAAAAGTCATTTTTAATAGTTTTGTTTATCTAAAAGTACTCCCAACCCACATTTCCAACGACATGGCAGGGCAAAGAAACCCTTGAAGCTCCATTAATGGCTTATTGTCTCTCTCTATTTCTCTCTCTCTCCCCCCCCCCAAACAATGACGTATTTCAGAGGAGTCAGATGGATGTTGCGGAGCTCAAAGCCCTAATATCCTACTCGAAGCCCTAATATCCTCCCTTCGATCTGCACAGTTGCTCTAGTTGTGTTGTTGGATTGTCGCGGCTAGGGTTTGATTAGACTGGTAGAATAACGGATGTTGGCCTACAGTGGAGGATGGTGTTGAAAAGAGTATTCGTTGGAACGGTGGTCTTGCTATGTGAGTATGTCGACATTAAGGGTGTGCCAATAGTTTGGTGGGAAGCTTTTGACAATGTGGCCGCCTTTTGATCTGGCACGACGATGGGAAGCTATTGACGGTGGGAGTCATCATTGTTGGTGAAGGTTGCTTGATTTCATCTTCGTTAGAGAGACAGAGAGTTGAAAATGGTATAAATTAAGGCATTTTCAGCAGGAACTGATGCATTTTTGAGAGAATGAGATGAGAGAGAGTGAGAGAAAACTTAATTAGATCACTTTAGGAAGTTTATTGTGCTCTATTTTTTTTTTTTTTGGCAGAAACTGATGCATTTGCGGAAAACTTATGTATGAATAAGTTTTCGGAGGTGGTTTTTTTTAGGAAACTGATATGTTTTGTTTTATACAAACACGTCATTTTCATAGGCATGCTCTAGTTTTATAAGAATCCATTAGTTTAATGAGAAATGCATCAGGTTGTTTTTTGATTTTGTAGAAATTGATGCATTTATAGAAAACTGATGCATGAATCAATTTTCATAGGTGGTTATTTATTTATTTATAGGAAATTGATATGTTTTGTTTTATAAAAATCCATCAGTTTTCATAGGCATGTCCCGTTTTATAAAACCTATTAGTTTAATGAGAAATGCATCAATTTATTTTTTGATTTTGTAGAAATTGATGCATTTATAGAAAACTTATGCAAGAATCTATTTTCAAAGGTGGTTTTTTTTTTTTTAGGAAATTGATTTTTTTTTTAATAACTTATGCGAAAATACATTAATTTTCATAAGCATGCTTCATGTAATGCCCCAATCTGACGCTATTGCCGATCATCCCAGGTAGGTCGACACGTGTCAAAATGGAGATAAAATTTGATATACTCATAAATATTTTCATACTCAGGTATAAAGAAAGATATTTATATAACAAGCATGATATAAAATGGAAAATCATACATATGTTCCTGATTCGCAAATGCAATAAATAGAAATATAGCCAATGCTTAGTAAAGTGCTAACATCCCTGGCACCTGGGTAAGGTAAATAATATTGTTCTAAAAACTTATACTCAGCTAACGATCCGCAGCTACCTATTCCTCAAAACCAAAACCCAGAAGATTACCCAATAAAGGACAATAGGGAAAATGCTTTGCTTCGAAGACCCTGCTCTACTACCCTAAGAATCTTACCCTGAGAATCTGCTGTATGAAAGACAGCTGTGAGCGTTTGAATGCTCAGAACGAATATGATTCCCAACTAACATTGATAATAAGGATGCATATAATCATTTATAAACAAGTTTGTAAATATACATGTGGTTCAAGATAGATACAAGTATTCACAAGTGATACGCTAAGAATTCACAATATAAATAACATCTGATCTCATGAGTCAGCCGATACACTTTTCATCACGTCGGTATGGGAATAGTCTCTGTGATAACTCGGATTTTTTTAAATCATTATATTATGTGTTTTAAGTGGGCGATGTGGATTTAAATTTATTATTTATTGGTATTTGAAATTAAAAAAAAAAAAAACTTTTCAATAATTACAACTTTGCCCCACTTATATAAACCCCACCCCCACTCTTTCTTCTTCATTGAGAAGCTACAGGATGGAGAGAGAGCGGAACCGAAAGAAATAAGGAGGAAAAGAGAGAGGGACATTGACGCCGGAGGTTTGCCAGGGTTCGCCAACGCCGCCGCCGTCGATGGAGGTAAGATTTATCTTTCTTGATTTGTGTTTTCTTCTTCATCTTCTTTTTCCTTTCTTTTGTACCCATTTTATGGATTTTGAAGTTATTTTTTAGGGTTTTGTGAAGTTCGGAGTTTGGGGAAGTTTTGGTGGTTGTTTATGTGTTGTGTAGGTTGGATTTTGTGAGTTTATTGAAGTGTTTGTGGTGGTTATGTATGGGTTTTATGCCTAAAACTTTGTGGATCTCACGGTCGTACCGTTGATCTCTATTATTTCTGTGGATTTATACTTAATTAGGCTTGTTTGGGTTGGATCTAGAGTTTCATGGTTGGATTTTGAGGTTGGATGAAAGATTGGGGATTTTTTGTGAAAATGTTGTTTTGCTGCTCATTATTGGGCATTTTTGGGCTAGTCCTATCGATAGAGCGGCATCCCTATCGATAGAGGACAGCCTCGGGTTGTAGGCTTTTGGTCCCGCAGAGGTTTATATCGATAAGGTGTAGCATCCTATCGATAGGGTTCTGGTTCCCATCAATAGGATGAGTATGCCTACCGATAGGCACCCTCTCTTTTCGCCATTTTCGTTTCCTTTGGTTAATGGTTCTTTCCTTCCCAATTTTCTTTGGGCTTTCCTCAATAATTCATTGTCATTTATAGGGTTTGAGGAACTTAGGGTTATAAAGTTTTGGCAGGATTTTGTATTAGAGTTTGATTTGCGTTTTTCCTATTCTTTCTTTCAGATTTGGAAAGTCCTTTGGAGGACCACTTGCATTGGGTGCATTGAGCATTGCATTTGGGAGGCTCGTGGAGCCAAAAAGGGTTGGAAAACACTATTGTATTGAGGTAAGAATACGTAACCTTGTACTATTAATAATAATGCATTATTTTTGAATGTTTTACAAATGATATGACTCATATGTCTTCTGAACTTCATTGCTTATAATATTGAGAAATGGATACATGGAATACACTGCTTTATGAACTATTAAATTGTGTGACATATTCATGAAATAAAACCAAGGCACAATATTGAAAGGTTTTAGAAACATGCTTATAACTCTTGACAAACTTGTGGATATTGAATATGACCTGTTTACAAACTAGGGAACAAACTCCTTTACTATATGTTTTATGAAAATACTAAAAAGGCATATAATGACTACGTTTGTACTGAAATACTTGAAATATCTGATTTTATGCTCATATACCTAATTTTCTGACTAGGTTGATAAAAGGACAAGAGATGAGGAATATTTTGACAAGATGTTTCCCTAACTTCGGTTTGAAGTATTTGTTTGGAAAACGAGACTATCTTTGCACCCATTTTGACCCATAAATTGTTTTGAATATAAAATATAAAGTGCCTTGTGATTTACTCCCAAGTAACAATAATGGCATATAAAATGTTTGTCTAAACTTGTGATTGAATAACACCTGCTTTATGAAATGATGATTTAAAAGATATATGCCTCACATGACGATTTACACATGTTTGGAGTGTTAGGTTTTGATTTTGAGTGTTGGCATGTTTCATTTCAAAACTTGGTTTGCGTTGTACTCTTTTTAGAATGTGTAGTAATGATCTCAAGTGAAGCTGTGGCTAATGTCTCTAACTCACCATGGACTAGGATGGTAAGTGACCTAGTGACCTAATTAATTATGTCTAGGTGGTTAGATGTCCTTATACAAGCTTTTAGCTTTTGATTGTACCATAATTGTGCTTAGAAAGTCTTAGATCATTCATTGTGGTTGTAAATTGATTTAAATAGCTTTTGGTTTGCCATTATTGAAGTTTGGCGTATTTGGATCGATCCAAAGTGGTGCTGGATCGATCCAATATTAGGACTTTTCAATATTATCAAACAGAAGCTATTTGGATCGATCCAAGACCCCTCTGGATCGATCCAAGTTCGGGATTTTCATCAATTTGCAAAACATAAACAATTTGGATCGATCCAAGTTCAGGAAAATGTATTTCTTAATTGATTTTCTCAAACAAAAAGTTTAGGGAACGATCCATGACTCTTTTGGATCGATCCAAGTTCGGGAAAATTCTTTTTCACTGTTCATTTACTACTCTTACCTTGTGGTAAAGACTAAGGGTTAATTTATCTTCTATAAAAATGATATCTTCTGAGAATTAGGGTAGAGAGCCAGCCTCCAGAATCAATCTTCTTATCTCTCTAACCCTAGAGTTGCTCTTGTGAGCTTCTTATGCTTTCCTTGTTGTGAGAAGCTTTGTGTTCCTTCATGAACATCATATAAATTTATTTTTATCCTTCTTAGGATGTTGTAGAAACCTTAGAAATCAAACTTCAACTACTGTGGTGAGGAGTTTCTATGGAGATAGGAGATTTATCATGGCTTTTGGATTAATGCATCAAGAGAGGCTAATTGATTTGGTTGCTAAGCATACTATGGTCAAAGAGGACTCATGGAGTTTGAGTTGAGAAGGATCTTAGCACACTAGGCATGAGATTGGTAAGAACAAGTGTATGGTATAATCTCTAACTCTTTTTCATAGTGGATTGCTGTGTTTTTCCTGTGGTTTTTTTCCGAAAAGGGTTTCCACGTAAAATATGTGTTGAACGGATTTTATTATGTTGTGTAATGTTTAAGTAGACTATCAAGAAGGATGGAATGATTTCTGCCTTGTTCATGGATCCCTTTTGATAGTCTCAATGTTATGTTGTTATATTGCACATGATGTGTTTGAGTTAATTACTAAACCACTGATTTTAGTTTGTTACTTGTATGTAATGCTCATGGGTATGCGATTACATGTGGTAGTGTTCTTGAATATTTTAGGTCTAAGGGGACTTGTATTTTTTCATGGAGAATATGATATGATATGGATGGAATACTTGGTATATTTGGCTCGGTTTGTATCATAGTGCAATTTATAAGGGCCCATGGTCCTGGGTGGAGCCTTAGAGCAAACTCAAAAGAATAGCCCCATAGTGGCTTGGCAGTTGACCGCGCAAGGTAACTGGTCGTTTACCCTCAGAGGAAGAACCTCGTAATGGTTATATTTTAGCCTTGCTGAGCTAAGGGATTGTTAGCCCAAAATGCAGCGCCTGTAATATGTTCATGAGCTTGGTTTAGATGGACATGCGATAGACATGGATGATATGTGAAGCATATGCTATCTGTATGATGTGATGAGACGGTTTTGACACGTGGAATAATTTGGATATTATTTTCACAGAAAGTCAACACATGTTTTGATTCACCCTTTATACTGTTTTATTACTGCTATAGAAACTTTGTAAAACCCTGTTATTAACTTATCCCTTGTATCCTTGTATTATTGTTAATTGGTAAAGATTAGATTATTTCTACTGAGCAATTCAAGGCCCACTCCTGTTTTTCATGCAGCAGATTTATAGGTAGAACTGGGAGGTTGCATTAGTAGTTTAGCGCAGCCTCGTAATGGAGACTGTTGACCTAGCACTTGGTAGTTCCGCATTTGTTGCTCTTGCTTAATAGTTATGTATTATATGTATGTGTATATTTATATCTATTGAATTTGAGGATTTGAGATGAATTGTTGCACTGCCTATCTTGCCAAGGATGTTAGCATTATTAAGATTTGTTTTATGATCTATATATATAAAACGTTTGGGACATAATGTATGTACATGTCATTTCATATTGTTAGTTATATTTTCTTTGTCCCTCGTGAGGAAATATGAATGAGCATGAGAGGTTGTACCTCCAACTTGACACGTGTAGACCTATCCGAAAGGGTCAATACGGAAGTTAGGTTGGGGCGTTACAGTCTCAACCAGTATCGATATAAAGAGGAGTAGTCTCAACTCTTTTTCCATTCATCACATAACACATTCATATCCAGTCCAAAAATAACATAAACAACAATATACCATGGCATAGCATTATCACATCATAGAGCAATATATCATTCTTGTATATTCTAACCACATAAGAGTCATGTAAACCATATGATATATGCATCAAGAGTTTGAAAACAGAAAGTTCATAGTTCATAACATGGGCACCGCAAAATATCATTATCAGTGTTAGTAGGAATATAAATATTACTACCACGAAAATTAGATCTCCGCCCAGTCTAAATGCAAATGCAAGCTATGTAGTGTAATGGTCCTCCCATGGACTCCCCAAATATGAAAGAAAAGTAAAGTGAAATACATATCAATTTCCATTTCTACTCAAACAAAACTAGCCTTAACACCAAGACCTCGGATTTCCAAAACCCTAGCCTTGTTCTTAAAACTCTTAGAATAGTCCCAAAAAAAAGAAGAACAGAACAACTGAGTAAGACAAATAAGGGGATCTATTGATAGACTCTCTATCGATAGACACATGTCTATCGATAGATTTTATATCGATAAAGAGGTCTATCGATAGACTACACACCATCCTATCGACAGAACTCCTTGTAGCCCAAAACTCTGCAGACATAAGTGATTCTCTATCGATAGAGAGCACCACCTCTATCAATAGAAATCACTCGGAAATGCCCAATGACGAGCGGCAGTAGCACCTTTTCAAAAAAACTCTCCATCACTTCATCAAACCCAAAAATCCAACCCTACAAATTTAAATCTAACTCAAACAAGCCTGAAAACTACAAATCCACAGAAAAATCAAAGATCCAACGGTACAATCATGATATCCACAAAGTTTAGGCATAAAAACCACATAAACCCAAAACAACACATAAATCCAAATAATCTCCAAAACCCTCAACAAAAACCTCAAAGTAAACCCAAGCTATGCAAATCCAAACACCAAAGCAAACCACTACCACCATTCTCCCCAAAACCCAACATTTGTCAACCCAAAAACCCACAAAATGGGTTAGCATGAAAAGGAAATAAAAAAAAAAAAGAAAAGAAAAGAAGATGATGGACATGGAAATGAGCTTACCTTTACCGGAGACGGCGACCTTCCGGCAAACCTCGGCAACTCCCTTCTCTACTTCTCTCTCTCCGGCCACACTCTCTCTCTCGCTCTTGCTCTTTGCTGAAAAATGGAAGAAAGAGTAGGGGTGGGTGCTTTTTATATGTTGGGGACATATGGGGCATTTCTCAAATTGTTTTATAAATTTTTTTTTTTTTTAAATACCATTAAAATATTCAAATAAATTGAAATAAAAACTTGGGTTTTCACACTTCAGTTTTATAAGAACCCATCAATTTAATGAGAAGTGCATCAGTTTGTTTTTTTGGTTTTGTAAAAACTGATGCATTTGCAGGAAACCGATGCATGAATTAGTTTTTGAAGGTGGTTGTTTTTAAGGAAACTGATGTATTTTTAATTTTATTTTTACATAAAATTGATGCAAAAATGCATCAGTTTTCATAGGCATGTTTCAATTTTATAAGAAACCATTACTTTAATAAGAAATGCATCAATTTGTTTTTTGGTTTTACAGAAATTGATGCATTTCAAAAAACTGATGTATTGTTTGAAAAGACCTTTGGGTCTGAAAATAACTTAAATTGGGACTTTTGAGTAAAGTGAAAAGATGGTGGAACTTTTTGGTAAAAAAGAACTTAAATTGGGACTTTTTGATAATTTTCTCATTTTTTTAATACCTAACAAAATGGTAAAATATGCATCTAATACACAATTAAACAAATTTGAACCCAAATAATATGTACAAACTCACATAAATAAATATATATTCTATGTTTCAGAGTCTGCAATAAAGTGCACAATTTATCTCTATGATATTTTCTGGACCACAAAGAACAAAGCTAAATCATGTTATTTTAGAGATAAACCTGGTGAGAGATAGAGATAGAGATAGAGAGAGATTTACTGGTTGAACCAAAAGAATAAAGCCAAATCGAAGTGATGTTCTTTGCACTCTGTTGGTGGTTATTCCCAAAAGTGATGAACTTTCTTGCAGATTATGAATATGAGTTGTAGGTTGGTGGTTATTGCTTTATCTTCTTGCAAAAAAAAAAAAAAATCACATGATCTGGTGAGATTGGAGCAATCAAATGCCAGCAAGATGAGATGCGCAACTCCGGTGACATGACCCATGCTGCATCAGCGAGTTGCTTCACAGCCATCTGGACCCACAAAAGGGGAGAAGAGAGAGAGAGAGAGAGAGAGAGAGAGAGAGAGAGAGAGATTGATTTAGGGCTATGTTGCATATGGGTCGGGTCTAATAAGGGAACCGCGTTTTTTTTTTTTTTAAATAAAATAAAATAAAAAAGAGAGCCTTCTTATCCGTCCAATCAATCCAACGATTGAAAAGATGTCGCCTGATGCATCTTGCATCAAGTCCACCGCATTGCATCGGGACTGTAGATAATATTCATCAAGCTTAACGGCCAAAGTTATACAAACCAATTGGGGTTATTCCAGATGGCCAGGGCCATGACTCTCATCTAAGAGGTCATAGGTTTGATTCTCGCCTTTGGCGAGTTTATGGTAATTTGCTTTAAATGGTGGACTTGTATTTCCACGCGCCTCACAGCCAAAGTGGTGGACTAAGAGGTCATAGGTTTGAGAGCCTTTGGCAAGGTTTTTGGTGGACTTATATCCCCGTGCACCCCACAATTTCCCTACCATATTTAAAAAAAACAAAAAAACAAAAAAACAAAACAACCAAAGTCACCCCGGATTTTCTTATACTTTTTCTTACATTTTGCGATTCAAATTTACTTATTACATAAAGGGTTAGGTTCCGGTGACATATTTTGTAATGCCCCAACCTAACATACGTACCGACCCTTCCGGATAGGTCGACACGTGTCAAGATGGAGGGACAACCTGTCCTGCTCATACGTATTTCCTCACGAGACACAAGAATTTTATATATAACAAAATGAAATGTCATGTTTATACATTATGTCCCAATCGCTATACATAAATATGTCCAATAAATCAAATAATATTGCCAACAACCCTGGTAAGTAGGCAAATCAATTTATAATATTTATCAAAATATTTCAGTACAAACAGTACATCTATTATAGGAATGCAAGAACACATGCTGCAACAATCTTAAAGCTGACCATCAATCCTTAGCAAAAGATCGAGCTGAGCCAACCATGCAAACCCAAAGTCAACCTGCAATCTGCTACATAAAAAGCAAGAGTGAGCCTCGAATCGCTCAGTAGGAATAATATAACATTTACCAATTAATAACAACACAGTGATACATGAAATATTTGTATAAAACAGTTATTTTTAAGGTTCAATAGATTTATAAATTAACTTGAAATCAATATTTAAAAGATGTGTGGGCTTTCAATGAAAAATCATAATCCTCCGATATTAGAAACAACAGGGCATATGCCTCGCATGTGGAATAAACCGCCACACGTGGACTAGAGCCCAATACCATCATCATCCATATCATGGCACTCTACGTCACACATAGGATCCATGGTATATCCATCGATATGGAATCAGCCTAATTGACATATGCGTCACCTCTGAAAATTCCTACCATATCCAATTTTAGATTAAATTATATTATAGAGCTATGGGACCACACCCAAATAATGTAATCCGATCCACAAACATATAAATATACACAAGTAAATACACATTTCCATCACGTTGGCATGGGAGTTTTCTCGGCACCAGTGTCATTCCATATATTTCATGAAAGAGGAGTTTTCTCCATACTCTTTCCCATTCATCACATAACCAATCCATATCCGATTTAACCATAATCATAAATGCAAACAAATCAATATATTGAATTATCATATCATAACACATAACCAAGGTCCATTGTAACTAGATTAGGGAGCAAGCTCACACTTAACCTCTATCACGCTTGGTAACCAAATATCCAAAAATCCAGAGCCTTAGCCCAACAATCATATATAAACTATATATTCCAAGATCATTGTTTTATAAGACAGATATAATTTAAATACAAGTTCAGATAATAGTTCTGTATGTCGTCATAACTCATAGAAAACAGTTCGCAAGGCAAGTCACATTCCAAAACAAAATACATTTTTACACCATTGCTTGTGAATATCCTTTATATTTCCAATATTTAGTTTAGTCAAAATTCAAAGGAATAGCTAGTTAAAATATCTCATAATCTTTCTCATTTATGAAACAATTCAGAAAATCAAGCATATGAGTGTAAAACCAAACATCTCAATTGTATTTACATAAACAATGTCATGATATGCCTTTGGAATATTTCAATTGAATAAATAAAATAAAGAGCTTATTTTCATGTTTATAAATACGTTATATATGTTCAGTATCAAAATAGTTTATTCAGCAATGGGATAAGTTCTTAAACCTTTCAGTACCATGCTTTGGTTTTTGTTTCAAAAACATACCACATAGTTTGACTGTTCAAGAAATAGTATATTCCATGTATCTATTTGACAATACAGTAAAACAATAGAGTTCACAAACAGATTATAAGTCATGTTGATCAAAGGAAATTCAAAAAGTGTACATGGTTCTCAAAAGAGTTCTTAAAACAAGTATATCATTACTAACAGTACAAGATTACTTATTCATATCTCAATGCCACAGTGTTTCCAACCCTTTGCGGCTCCATGAGCCTCCCAAATGCAATGCGTAATGCACCCAATGCAAACGGTCCTCCAAAGAACCTTCCAAACTGGACACGACAAATAATGCAAGCAAAGAAATCAGGAGAAAGCACAAAGGATCCACAACTTTGAAAGTAAATAACTCGCTCCCCAAAACTGCTCACACGCAATCCGAAAGACTCGAAACCCCAAAAAACCAAACCAAATGCCTTAAAACTTCCAAGACTTAAACCCAAGAATGCTTAGATGTTACACGTTGAATTTCGTGGCCAAATGCCAAGTGGTTTGAAAGATATATGCTAAAAAAGATAGAGAGCACACAAAAGGACAAATCTGGTATTTTAAAAAATATTTCTCTTTCCAAAAGGAATTTGACTTTGAAACCAAAATATTTAGAAACTAGTTCCCACAAGCTTTCTGAGCATATAAAGATCACGCGAAACGGACACCGGATGAAGAAACTAAAGCCAAAAGAAAAAAAAAAAACGAACTCGCGCTTAATCAGTGGACTAAACAGTTCGAAGTAGTTGACTAGTTCATGAGTTAGTCGACTAGTTCTCAAGAGTTAGTCGACTAACTCAAGGTCAGAAACCCAGAAAACTAAAATCAACATGACTAGTTGACTAGACACCTCGGCCTAGTCGACTAGTCCTCTGCGAAAACTCTATTTAAGAACATCAAGCTTTACAAAACCTTATCAAAACATCATAACAACACTCCAAACACTTAGATCCATTAAAACAAGCTTTAAAGACACAAGATTCACAACAAATAATCAAATCCAATGATCCACAAATAACCCAAACTAAAAACCCATAAAATCCAAAATACCACACATCCAAGCATCAAATGCTCAAACCTTTCCAATCCACTCTTCAAAAACTATGGATCCAACCATAATCAACCTTCCAAATACCTCAACACAACCCAAAACCAAAACCACAACACCTTTCAACCAAAAACCCGAAAATAACTCAAGTACAAGCAAAGAAAATGAAACGAACATAGCGAAAACTCACATTCACGATGATAGCACGAACTCCGGTAACCAGCTCCTCCCTAGCTCACGGCCACTCTTTCCTCTCACTTCTCTCTAACTTTGCAACAATGAAGAAAGAAGAAAATGAAGACTTGTAAGGTTTTTAAATAGACTAGGGACATATTGGGTATTTTCAAAAAGTTTAACATTTTTTTTTTTATATAATACTAAATAATGAATTTTTGTCCATGTCACCCATTTAAAATACATAAAATAATGATTTAAAAATCTGGGTTATCGCATATTTCTTACCCATCTTATATTTTGCGGTTCAAATTTACTTAGGGACGAAGTCAGGAATTTACTTTAGGGGGGACAATTTTTTAATTGGTAATTAGTTTATTATTATTCATGTTGCAAGAAGCATTATAATTGGGCCTGTTTGCATTAGTTTTTTCTAAAATAACTTTTGGTGCTAAAAATTTCACTTGATTTAAGAAATGAAGTGATAATAACTTTTAGACAATTTGAGATGAGATAGAATGGTTGGCAAAAATTTTATACTAAAAGTGATTGTGTCAAAAGGTAAGAAACCTCAACTTTTGCCACAAATCACTTTTAATATAGATATTTTAATACACGAAGACATGGTTTGAACATAATGTGAAAGAATTGTGTGAAGAGATAGTTATTCAAAAATGATTTTAAAAAAAGCTCACATAAATGGGCCCTTAGTATTTTTGAAAAATAGAAGATTGTTAAGTTGAAATGTGGAGGAAAGATTTTGATAAATTAGTTAACAAATTTGAAATGGAGATATTCAGTATATATGTATATATAATTAGCTAACAAATTTCAATTATCAATACACTTAAATTGAATTTTAAATAAGAAGAATAAAAATTAGGTGGGGTGCAATGGTAAAAAAAAAAAAATTAGAAGTGACAAAATTAAAATTTGACAATGGGAGAATTTCTAATTACTATAAAATATGTATACAAAAATAAAATTTTCAAAAAATTGATGGTGGGGCATTTGCCCCTCCTGCTTCCCATATAGCTTCGCCAATGTTAAGTTCTGGTGACACATATTTCTTACCCATGGATTGACACGTGATTTTCAAAACCAAGTGTAGGACATGTATTTTGATAAACTGACTATTGGATTAAATGTTCTACTTATATACATATGTCAAAAATCACATTGATCAAATGATTGGTTTTACAGAACACGAATTAAGAAAAAGTGTAATAGTTTTTATAATTTTTTACCGTTTATTTCAAAACTGTAGCATTTAAAAAACAAAAACCATCCATTGGATCAATGTGATTTTTGGCATGTATAATGTATATAAACAGATCATGTGTCAAACCATGAGTAAAAACTGTCACTGGAATCTGACCCTTATATAAAACTAGTTCAACCACAGCGATCTATAAAAATAATAAAGAGATGTTGCAAAGATTAGAATGTGCTGATGTCACACAGATGCACGATACATCACCAAAATACATGATCGTGCGGTTGTGGATTGGAAAAACAAGGTAATTACCATATATCGTTACATATTAGATCCCCTCTCATGACTTGCATTCCTAATTGACAACCTCACAATCATGCATTTTGATGATGTATGGTGCATCCTTGCGACATCAGTACATGCTTATCTTTGCAACATCAGTCCATTTGTAACAAGAACAATGCATCAATGGCATGGTATTAATTAATGTTCTTTGTATACTATTATCAGGTGCTTGTTTTTCGCAATATATACATTACATACTTGCAATCCATGCCTTCTTATCTTCTTTTTTTTTTTTATTGGCAGTACTCGAGACTCTAAAATGTTCACAATAGTCTTTGTTAATGATTCCAAAAGTTTCACAATAAGTTTCCATGTTTTGCTAATAATTTCGTCATTAATTTTTCCAATTCTACATCAATATTCAATATCAACACCGACACGCCTCTGTATTTTAAGAACCTCGTTATGACAGTACATATCAAGAATTTAGACCTTGATTATGATTAAACCATTTGCATTTCTATTTTACTCCGTCCAATTAACAAAGTAGTGTGCAAAAGGCATTGTCATTCTTTTATATCCCACATATTCTTCAAATTTATGAGTAACAATATATAATTACATCAATGAGTTGAAATATAAGATAAACCTGGGAAGATTCTCAAGAAGTACAGTGAAAATTGTACCAAGGAGGAAAATCAAAATGCAAGCCAAAAAAATCCTTCCAATGTACTGAGAACTGATTACTGGTAGTGATGCCCTCTTCACAGGATGCGAGCCCTCTGTACTCTGTAAAAATTATATCAAAGATAAGGAATATATCAGATTAAGGGCATAAAAGCTTCCAATCTGTACATTCTTATCTCAAGTAAAAAAAATTTTGACCGAACCCAAGCATGTCTAGAGGGAACGCTCTAAGTATTACTGAAACAATGTAAAGAACTCCTCACTCCGGTTCATAAATGAAAGACTTGTATCTTCAACCTCAATTCCAATTATACATCTTTTTGGAAAAAATAAATAAATAACAACCAGACGTTAGAAAACATATATGTAACCAAGATTTTGTTTCTTCATTTCTATGTATGTCTGACAAAATGTGCATAAACATAATCTTAGAGCCAATATACCATGAAAATAAACAAAATAAGCACAATAAACAAATAAGAAAAAATAACATAAGGATTTACATAGAACTTTCTTAAAAAATAAAATAAAATAAAATAAAAATGCAAATAGAACACAGAACTTTCAATAGAATTTGCTATGCAAAATTACCCAAAACTTGCATGGATTCTCAGAACTTGTTTATGAACTGGAAAAGAACCCAATTATACTCCCAATTAAAGTATGAAAATTGGAAGTACAAATGAGCAAAATCACATAAAAACTTTGAATTTTCTGTTGATTAAAATTTGATGTATTAAAGATTTGTATGGTGTGAATTTCATCAAACATTATTCAAAATTAACGAAAAAATATATATAATTAAGCCATAGGTTAGCCACAAATTCTACTTTCTGATCAAGTTAATTACGTGTTAATGAAATTTTTTTTTTTCTTTCCCTTTTTCTCCATTTTGCCTTTTTCTTGGGTTGGGGGTGTGGTGCTTTGTTCAGCTTAGTATAATACAGTAGGCAATTAAATACATATGATAAGAATGTATCACATCTTGACACGACAGAATACAGGTGTGCACATAAGCGTCATGCATGCCCAACTTGAGTATTTTTTAGCAATTATTGAGAAAAAATCAATTTCAAACCTTTTTTCCCCAAACGGATCAGTATACTACAACCTTATATGCAAAAATCCTCTTTGAAGTGCTTAGAATCTAACTGCTACAATTGTTATTACGTCCTCATTTACATTAAATAGAGTACTTTTTATATGCAAATACACATTAATAATTTTCCATTGAAGGTGAAATTTCACAAACTTAGAATTTGGAACATAAAAGACATATTGACACATCACGCATATTTAAACTTAATTGTAGAATACAAGTGTAAAGTTGAACTTGTTCAACTTTCTTGAGTTCAACATTGGTAAGTTCACAACTTATGAGTTAATAGATTTTCATCCACACTTTATTAACCAGTCCAATATATTATGAGATGTCACTATGAAAATAAAATTTTACTAAAACAATAATTGTTAATGTTAGACGTAAAGAAATGAATAGAAATTTGAAATGTCATGGAAGTGAGCATTGCCACGTATGTACTTTCTGAAGTAATAAATAATTTTTGCATATATTTTTCTATTTTTTTCAATTTATTGAGCTTATATTCGAATATATAAACAACATCTCCTATTCATAGATCTGCTCCTGTCTTCGAGTTTTTTACTAATTCTTATCTTATACATAAATAAATAAATTAATTAATTAATTAAAAAAAATCTTTAAAAAAAAATGGTGCAAAATATAGATATACATATGTATAATTGATGTTTGATGGGATACACTATTTGACAACTCTGATGTTTGTGATATAAATCAGACATTTTACTTTCTACTTTGGGGTTAATGCTCAATGTTGTCGTTTATTTTGGGAAACTAATTCCATCATCATCGTAAAATGTAAAAAGAAAGGAATTAGAAGAAGATTCATTTACTTTATTTTGTTTTGTTGAATTATGCTTTCCAGCCTTGATAAATGTTAAGAAGAACAGGGATTCATGTCATATCACAGAGAACAGGGATTCATGTCATATCACAGAGAGCTATGGTAGGCCAGCAAAGATGAAGACGGGTAGTGTATAACAGCAGATTTTGGGTTTTCACTTGAATTCAGGGGAGAACTATTTGATGGGTTATTGTTTTTCAGTGATTTTTGTTAATGAGGTATGAGTTTACCTTCATTTTCTTTTAATTAGAAGATTTTAAGTGGTAAATTTACCCATCAATGATAACTTGTGGTGTAGATTTTTTGCTTTCCAAATTATAAATTCAGAACAAAAATTCTTGGGAATTTGAAAATCGTTGAATCAAATTCTTCTCTACATTGATCAGCAATCCTAATAACATGCTCTAGCCAGTACATTTTTCACTTCAATAAACATCTTAATGGGCTCTGATCGCCAGCCAAAATGTTCTCCATTTTCACAAATTACATAAAATATATAGATGATCTTAAACACATAAAAAGGTTTGAGTTCCCTAGTAGAGAGCTGTTCCTCAGATACAAAATTTGAAGGAGGTAACATGGATATTCATACCGTTACAGTGGGCATATGCATTGTTGCTGTAGGTCGAAAACTTTCCCCTTTCTTAATACCTGCTTTAAAGAAAAAGAAACCAAGTCAATTACAGCAACAGTCAAACAGTCCATGCAAAGAAAAACAATAATGGTGTTTGGAAGTGAGGAAAATGGATTAGCAGGTCACCTTGTAGTTGGGTAACTGTCTGGAGCTTCCAACCATTTCCATAATCCACAAGAAGTGAATTAGGGCCAAAACTGATGGGTTCCTCCCCTTCTTTAACTGCTTCAATATGCAAAGCAAGAGAGTTGCCAACATCCAGTTTCCCATTTATCAAACACACTGCAAATCCCGCCTCTGTACCTACTGCAAATCGCCTCACCTTCTCTGAACTTTTGCATAGAACCTCCAAAAACTACTCCCAAGGATTAATTCAAATCAAAGTTATTGAAAACTCCTCAAAAAGTAATCAAACACGATTATATATATATATATATATAGATGTAGAAAGAGAGAGCATACAGAAGGAGTGGGAGGGCATGGAGGTCGGGAGAGGGAATGATCGCCTGTCGTAGCTGCTGCTTCTTCCGCCATGGGAAAAGAGTGTTACAATAAGCAAGGCAAGGGAAGAGAATGGAAAGGACCGAAGGCAGGAAAGGAAAAGCTGTTCCCCAAGCCCACCCGTGTCCCGGGGAACTTATTAATTTAGTACCGACTACCTAGTCTCTAGGTCATTTACAAAAACATGTGGCGTTTGCTTCGCGTGGCAAATGAAAACCATTTTGAAAAAATTGACTTTTTTTTTTTTTTTTTTTTTTTTATGATGAGAGTGTTCGGGCAGCTTACGCGTACCTCGACTAATCCCCTAGTGACCTTAATACCGGTTAAGACGCAAGGCAAATACCTTGAATAGGTGGTCCAGGAGACTCGAAACGGGAACCTCGGACTTGGTACGCCGAAGTCCAACCATCTGAGCTACCCTCCTGGATTAAAAAAAAGTGACTTTAATTATTGACTTTTTAAAGAGTCATTTGAGAAATATATATATATATATATATATATATATATATATATATATATATATATAATTTTTTATAAATGCATATTTTAAAAGTTTATTTGTATGAAATAGAATGAAAAATTCATTTCATTCCCAAAAATCTACCTATTATAGCTTCTCCTGTATGGGATGGACTTTTCAAACAGTGGCTTTTCATAAAAGTCTATTTAAAAAGTTTCACTGAATGCTTTAAGAAATTATAGATGGACTTTTGGCTCTAGGAAGCTCATTTAAAGCCTTCTAGATGAAGGGCCAAATACCACCTAATTCTTTACCCATAAGTCTGTCATACAAAATCATCTCCAATATTTACTTAAATTCTTTTTCAAATTTGAATTTAAATAAAAATCAATTAAATATGTTTAATCAGTTATTCAAATCTATACCGAAATTTGAGCTTCACTCAAATTTTTGAATAAAGGTCTCTCTCTTCACTCATATGTTCTTACATAGACTTGCAGAGAATAAGGGAGAGTGTGGGTAGATGGAATGAAATCTTGGGAGGTAAAATTAATAAAAGAAAGTCTTGGGCACGAAAAAGAGAATGGCTTAAAAGATTTATAAAAGATTGGAGAGTTCCACATCAAATCAAGCTTTTTATTCAAATTTTTTGCTCAATTTGAGTAAGAGTGTGAGGAAAGGATTGGAGATAGCTTTAGAAATCTAGAGTTCTTTTCTTATTGGTACATACACATATACACTTATGTAAAGACTTGTGTTTTTAACTAATATAAGATAGGTATTTTGAAAAGCTGATCATTGGATTACATACTCTTTTTATAAATGTCATCCATGCCAAAAATCACTGTGATTCGACAATCAGTTTATAAAATACAGACTGTGATAGTGTCCAATGGTAAAAATTCTCATAATTTTTTAACTAAAAAATATATATATATATCACAATTTTTTACAATCTGTATTTTAGAAATCGACCATCTTATCACTGTGATTTTGGATATGTATGACGTACAGATAAATAATATCAAATCTAACAATCGGCTTTTTAAAATACCTATCCCACATTAACTAAAAACTAAAATCCTCACATAAGCTTAAATAGTTAAATGTGTACGTACCTATAAGAAATTACTATAGAAATTTATCAAAAGTTCAATAAAATAAAAAAATAAAAACATTTATACAATTAGGTCCTTCAAGATAGAGGAGGACAAATGTGCCCTGATTAATGAACAAACTAAAACACTTCTATCTCATCCACAATTTTAGGGATTCCAGATAAAACTATTTTTTTTTTTTTTAGAAACCATCTCCACTATTTTTTATGGGAATAACTAAAGAACGCTGTTTTGGGGACCAAATTTTAGATCAAACGATATGGCAGTGTGATAAAGTAATGTCTGCTTCTATCCATTTCATTCTGCCATGCTATCAAATCATTAAATCCTTCAAAATGCTTGGAAGCAAAGATTCTATCATGCTATCATATCATTTTGGTTTAAAAATTTTGGTATAAAATTGTTCTATTTACTATTTTCCATAACTAAATTAAAAATACTATTTTGCGGTATCAATTGATAGAGTTAGGAGAGACGAGTAAAATCTCGATTTTTAGAACTAATTAGTTTTTATTTTAAATTTAATTAGTTTTGGTGTGTATACCTATAAAATAAAATAAAATAAACTATAATGTCATCAAAATTTTGTTGAACTCATTAGTTTCTTTTGTGTAAATTTATATACAAAAACATGATAATGTTATCTTTGTCGTAATGAGAAAAAAAAAAAAAAAAATTCATTAGTTTTTGGCAATGGAATGGATTAAATGGGTTACCCACCCATTCCACTTCTATTGGGAAGGGTTTGGGATGTACATATAGGGTCTAGTTGGGTTTGGAAATTTTTTTATAAACTTATTAGGGTTTGGGATGGCTTTAAAAAAATGCTTAAAAACTTACCCTGATTGTCAAATATAAATATATAATACAACATGCATAGTAGCATTAGGTGCACTTGATGCATCTTGCATTCAGTGATCTGCCTTAAAACTACTTTCATAACATATTTTGTAAAACTGACCGTCGGATTAGATACCCCTTTCATGAACCTCATGTTTGTCAAAAATCATAGTGATCCAATAGTCAGTTTCTGAAAGAACTAACTATAAAAAAATGGTGATATTTTGAAGAATAAAAAAATCATTGTTTTCCACAGCGAAATTTATCAAAAATCGACTGTTGAATCACTCTAATTTTGACAAGCATGATATACATAAGAGGGTATCTACTCCAACAGTCAATTTTTCAAAATATGTTATGGAAGTGGTTCAAAAGCAGGTCACTTGATGCAAAATATGCAGCACATGATGCTAGCTGTGAACCACCGGATTGTCGGCCCACTTCGATTGGGTTTTTGAAAAGACTATGAGTCACCACCTTATTTTTAAAGAATAATGAAACCTTAAAAATGTTTTATTTTAAAAAAACAAAACAACTCCATAATTTTAGAAAAAATATAGTCAACGAATCAAAGATGGATTCTGAATTAGGTTATGATGTGGGAAGGTTTTAAGAATACAATCTTATAGGCACCCATTTCACCCTAATTAAAAGTCTCTTAATTTATTCAAGCTATTTAATATCTTATCCACATACCAACCTAACTAACTAAAACAAATAATAAAAAATAAAACAAACAAAATCCTAAGATACTTAGTATCCTAAGACGGACTTGAGCTTTATTAGTGTTTCAAAGTCCATGTAGTTCGAACTATCGAATGACTCATCCTATCATAGGAAACTACATTCATGCCAAACCTTATCTAAAAAGTTTATCTTTGAAGAATTGTAGTCACAAGTTCTCCAAAAGTGACTTCAGAAAAGACTAACATAAACAAGCCAAGTCTCATATTGGAGCTAAAACTTAGTTCACTCCAGTCCCTAATTTATTGTCACTATGCCAGTGTGTGAGAAAGAGGTCTATCTCCAATAAGTGTTTGAGAGAGAGAGAGAGAGAGAGAGAGAGAGAGATCAACTCACTGTTTAATAAAAATATTCAGCTGAATGATTTTTGTTGGAATCACCACCCAACAGTGAAATTTATAAAAATGATGGACATCAGAACTTTTTGAAAGAGATAAGCAAGAACACCTTGAAACTATAATAATAATTGTAACAATTTTACAAAAAAATGCAGCCTATATATAAAAATGACTAATAATAAAAACAGCATGCAGAGAAAAAAATTCAACAATATTCGTCCTTATGTATAAAGTTTCTTCATGGATCAGAGCTGCGTGAAAGGCTAGAAAGTGATGAGTAACAAGAATCCTTCACTTCTATGGGGGAAAAAAACCCATGAGAGAGCAGACATGCTTCAACATTCAACAGCCAAAGGACAAGCAATTTCTCTGCTAGCATGACAACAGAAACCAAGACTCTCTACATGTGCTCTCATCGAGACTCCCAATCTTTCAACTTCTTGCTTCCTTTGGGTTTTGCTATAGGCGCATTCATTCCAGCCATTTTTGCACTGTACTTTGCCCGAAGAGGATCATTGTATGTCCACCTGCACAACAAGCAACCATTAGTATCAAGGATTTTTAATATCACAATGTAAACTTCAATGTCTGCACAGATGCATTAAAAAAGATGGTTTCAAATAGTAACAGGACTTAACTACATGATCTTGTTGGTGTTCGTGAGACCAATCTACTATACAATATGCTTGGACATGGATGTTGGAAAAGTTCCCCATGAGAGCAGAACCCATCTGCGTTTGCAAGAAGTTGTGCAGTAACTGCCTTAGATCCATTTCCTACAAATGTAATTCATAATCACTATATTTTGACCTTTTCTGGAGATCTTTCACAACAACTACTTTTCAGCTTTGACATTTATCTATATTCACTATATAAAAATAATATTCTACCAATTTCTGAAATCTCTTTTTCCTACTCTTCCCTGAATGTGCTTAACACTACTATTGTTGTACATAACTAAACACAAGTTATTCCCAGGACCTATTGAACAAAGCATGATTTCTTGAAGCTCAACCATCTATTTGTCCTTCAACAAGCATTTTATCTCTCAATCCCAGCAATATTTAAGTGAGAAATTAGCTGATAACTTGGCACTGAAATCAGCAAGTTCCCAATCCTTGTGAAGAAAAGGGCTAAGAGAGTAGAAATAATTCAAACTAGGTTCAAACTCCTAATTTAAGGAGACATGCCCACTCTGCTTTCTCACCTGTATGTAAATTAGATTCATTTTTCACACAGCACTTCCCAACAACCACAAGATAATATTTCAACTCAACTACTGCTTATTACCATGTTTCCAGTTTTTGGAACTGCTCCAAATAATAGTTTATCTATCTCTGTTTATTTACTTCCCTAGATTGTTTTTCTTGGTGAGAGAGGAGGGATTCAAGCCCCAACACCATAGTTCATAGCCAAGTGCTCTAATCCCATGCTAAAGGCCCCAATCTCGACTGGCATTGTTCCTGAGAGTACCCTAAAAAAGTAACAAATAAAAGAAGGAATCTTTTCTCTCACCTCGTTATTTCAAGTAAAGGTGTGAAAGCACGTTTCTCTCTGTAAGAATGGTGTTCCAGTGTGAAGTGGGAGAGGATATATTATGGGGGTTTTGAATAAGATGACTTTTTCATTTATCAATTTTTTCTTTTTTTTTTTTTTTTTTTTTTTTTTTTGTCATATAGAAAAAGTAAGAATGAGAGGGGTTAAGCTTTTTTATCATTTTGGCATCGAGCTATATTTCCCCAAGACCTTCCCTACAGTACTGTCACCACAGTAGAGTTTAACCATCAAGTTCAGTATAGATTGATGTGGTTCCTCTATGCCTAGGACACTAGAATATTGAACCATGGTCAAAGAAAGGCATATAAGAGAAAAGCATATTGGCTAGTGATCGTGAAAACCCAATCCTTTACTCAAGGGTACAAAGTGTGCAACCTAGAAAAGAAAGATCATTACTTTTTTATAATTTTTATTTTATTGATACGAAGTATCAAATTTAATTATTAAACATGATTGTAGAGGATGACAAGGTGTGCAACCTAGAAAAGGATATTCCAAAAAAGAAACAACCCCTAAACCAAAACACAATACTCCCAAAGCAAGCACAAAACACTTTTAAGCCTCTACTCAAGTGATCCCATGGTGACCAACTGACCACCTACCTTGGTGAGCCTCTACTCTAGCTACCAAGCACAAAACACTTTAAGCCATCCTGATAGCAGTTAGGTCTCAAGTTAGATACCTCACCATGAGCACCAAGCTCCCTAGGCCTCACCTTCAACCTAGGCAAGCATCGAGTGCCAGGACGCAATGCACTGAGTAATCCCAGGAAAACCTTTGAGTTGTGCTGACCTCGACTTTAACTGAGAAGGGATCCAGTTAGTGTAAGCATCCCCTGTCAAAGTAGGTGCTGAGAAGGGATCCAGTTAGTGTAAGCATCCCTTGTCAGAGTAGGTGTGATGTCGGTGAGGTGAGTGAGCAAGATACTCGCAACACTAGGCACAAAATCAAAGCTCTCACACTTCGCATGAAAGCCATAGTCATAAATGTGCAGTGCCATGCCTTCATGTTTGGCATGCTACATGGTGCTAAACATATAGCCTATGTTACACGGACTCTTCGCTTCACCCCAAAGTACCTGTACCCGATACTTGGACAAGGATAAGGGTACTCTAACCGGCTACTTCAAAACAGTGGAAAATCTTTGAAAAATAGACGAATCCGACACTTGGACACGTGCCTGGACCCGACACTCGTACACGAGTCCATGTAACATAGCATATAGCCATGTTTCTCCCTCGTATTGAGCCACACTATAGCATCAGATTTCTACAATAAACAACTATATTGATAAAAAATGCTACCTTTTTTCCCATTTATAGTTTGATTTTTTATTAGCAAAGCCAAATCCAAAATTCTTGAAGGTTTTGGTAAATTGAATGGAATATTTTACGCTAGTGTCACACACACACACGAAGAGGGGATGCTTATGGAAGATAGAATACTTCACTCAGTCCCCTCTTTCCAGATGCATACAAGTAAAATATTGGAATCTTGATTACTTTTGTCCAGCGGCTGATCCGCTTTCCAAAGTAAATTATTGGTCCCCTTGTTAGAGGCTTGGAAAGTTGCACCATTGGTACACATAGGAGCAAATAATTTCAATGATTTTCTTGATTGAAAGACAACTATTTTAAGGTAGGCTATATTTGCTGACTTGGTTTTGGACTGTTATACATTATTACTGCTCCCATCATTTATGACTTGATGTTTATTTAGGTATGGTCAATGTATAGTGCTTTCTACATTTCAATGTTGCAGTCATATCTTTTTGATTTTCCTCTATTTTCTATACATACAGTAAGCATTTACCTGAATTTATGATTAAATCTAAAAAAACTGCATGATGATTACCACACTTATGGTTAACATGCCATCATCTTTCTATCGGATCACAACTAAAATTTGAATTAGTTGTTTTCAAAAAATTCCCACATTACCAGTGGTATTTAAAAATCCTGATCAAGGGTTTCAATTATTCTTTTCTTCTGCTATGTTACATGAACTCGTGTGCAGGTGCATGTGTGGATCAAGTGTTAGATTTGTTTAATCCCAAAATTATAAAATATGGGGACACACATGAGTGCAATTGGGAAGGTTAATATCCTGTAACAGTAAATTTTCTAAAGAATTTAAAAAATTGATCAAAGAGCCCCCGCGTTACAAGTGGTATTTATAAAATTTGATCAAGGGTTTCAACTACTTTCATCTTCTACTATGTTATATGGACTCGGGTGTGAATGCAGGTGCGGATGTCTAATTTGTTTAATTCCAAAATTGTAAGAAATGGGGACACTAAATAGTGTACAAGGGCCCAAAAAAATTAACACAGGTGTGCATTTGGAAAGGATAGCATCCTAGAAGGTTAAATTTCCATAAAAATATAACTTTTCCAGGGAATATAAAATTTTCGAATATAATGAATGGACTCTTTTTGGAATTATGTTAGAATTAAAAGGTAAAATATAAAATACAATATTTGGGTCTTTTAAGAATGCCAAAACACAAGCGGTATCTTGGCAAAGTCATCCAAATATAAAAAAATTGGATTTCACTTGAATGAAACATCTACATGTTTAAAGATCTAGTATCGCAAAAAAAAAAAACAAATTTATTTAATATTAAAAAAACAAGAAGAAGAAGAAGAAGAAGATGTAAAATACATATGGAACCGGTAATCTCTCTCTCTCTCTCTCTCTCTCTCTCTTTCTTCTTCTCCTCGTTGGTTGAATATGGCAGCCAGGGACATTTTGTACAGTAATCATATATTCATATCCCACCCACATCCCATGCCCCATACACAGGCACTCTATGACAAAGGTGAAACCGTGTAACAAAGATCTTCTATCCTTCATGATTTAGTTGGCACACAGTACAGACTAGCCTAACAGAGCATTAGAAACTCTGAAAGAGGTTTTGGAGTTCCTGATTTTGTGCGAAATTACATGAAACAACAAAAATGTGTTGGGAGTGAATACTCTTAGGGGCTGTTTGAACACCACATAAATATAAACTATTTCCATTTTCTTTCCCAAA
This sequence comes from Hamamelis virginiana, assembly GCA_017140935.1. Lineage (NCBI taxonomy): Eukaryota > Viridiplantae > Streptophyta > Magnoliopsida > Saxifragales > Hamamelidaceae > Hamamelis > Hamamelis virginiana. Next base: position 546,630 of record JAESVK010001041.1, read on the forward strand.
CATCCATAGGCATACAATCCCAAACAAAATGCAGTCATCACGAAAGAAAAATAAATGAAGTCGATCACCTCTTGAAATAGTAAAACATAAACCTCTAAATTCGCCTGGGGGAGGGGGAGGGGGAGGGGGAGGTATGTTGTGTCCAAAGAGCTCAGTCTATATCATGTCAGAATCCATGTGTTATCTTTTTTTCAATAACATGTGAATAATATTATGTAAACATGATTCATAAATCTAAAAAATAAATATATGAGGGCATTCAGAGTCAGTAGTGAGCAGATCAGTTCACAAGAAGTAGATGCATTAAAAAATAGTAATATATTTAAAGAGGGGGGAGAATTGATAATCCAAAGAGAGGAGTGAACTTACGGATTGTTCCAATCGGTTGTATCCTCATTGACAAGATGGGTCCATTTCGTCCTCCCACTACGACCGAAGTGCTTGACCTGCATGACCTTAGGCAATATGGTCTTGTCCATCTTATCTTCTCCAGTTGGGGAAGAGAAATCACGACTGAAAATACCATCTGTTCCAACAGTTGCAGCATGGTCATCAGCATTGGACTGGAAGAAAGCACCCTTGTGGTAATATTTCTGCATGAACCTCCACTTCTGCTTGGATGGGGGAGCAGGTTTTGGATTCTTCCTCTCCCACTCCCTCCTCTCTTCCTCTGTCATGTTTCTCACTTTCTCAATCTCTTCCTTTTCTTTCAACATTGCCTCCCGGTCTTCCCTATCCCTCTTTATCCTAGCAATCTCTCTAGATTTCCAAGCCTCATACTCCTCTGCCTCATTAAGTTCATCATCAGTATCCACATCCGCAGTATTTGCCTCTACTTCCAAATTCTTCTGAATTTCTTCATCTTTCCGGATCTCCTCAACCACTATTTGCTTTGTCTCCACCTTTCTCTCCTCCAATCTCCTCTTCATCAATTCCTCGAGAGCTCGTTCTTCTGCCTCTAGCCTCTCACGCTCCGCAATGGTATCTCTCTCTGACTTGGGGACAAAGACAGGCTTCACCATTGCTATACCAGTTAGTTCTTCTTCTGAGTCAGTCTCATACTCGGATTCCTCTTCCTCCTCTTCCTCTACTTCCTCCTCTTCTTCTTCTGGAAGGATTGCAGCTTCTTCTTGCTGCCTCTGAAGCAACTTCTCCCTAATTCTTCTTCTTCTCTCCTCCAAGGCATCCTCATCCTCTTCCTCTAAATCCAACCCTTCCTGCCTTCTGTTTTCCTCCTCTATTGTTGAAACAATCTCAGCCTGTCGGATACGCCGGTGATCAGCTCTTACTTCTTCACGATTATCTATCCTACTCTCAGCCAAACGGCGCAGCCTAGGATCATCTTTTCGAACAATATCTGAATCTTCATGACTAGGAAAAGCTTTCTCCAAGGCAACTGCTCTAGCTGTCCTAATATCTCCATCTTCATCAACATCATCTGCCCACTCAGGAGCTTTACCTGGCCAATACCTTTTGACCTTAGTTTGACCTATTTTACCTCTAAGCTTATCCCTTATAGTGATTATAGTATCACTAACACCAGCCGTGACAGACATGATTGTTAATGATGCAGGCACTGAGAAAGCAGAGTACAAAAAACCAATGAAACCTTAAAAAGAAATTAACTTTTCTTTCCCAGTTTCAAATCCCTCTTGCTGGATCAAAGTCAATTAAGGAACCTTGATGTTTAGCCAACTTTCACACCCCTGAAACCAAAATACATATAAATGAAAGAGTTAGCAATAGTTTAATAAAAAATGATGGACTACGACTACCCTTTTCACAGATAAATTAAAGAAGGAATTTGCTAAGAGGTAATTAAAGCAGAAATATATCAAGTATAGAAGATTTAGGCCTTGCTTGGATTAGCTTTACCTAAAATCACTTTTGAAGCTTAAAATGCCTGTTTAAAGTCTCAAAACCATAATAGATTATATTTGGACCAACAGGGGTGACGGTATGGTCAGCCAAAGCTGCCCCCTAGCTTTTGCCATGATCACTCATAGAATGAAATTTTTGATATGTGAAGAGATGGTTTGGATGTAACTCTAAAGAGATGTGTGAAGAGATAGTTCTCCAAAAGTGATTTTAGGCAAAGCTAATCCAAACTGAGCCTTAGTACACGTGAAATTCTAGCTTATACTAACCATTGGTAAAGCCAACATTGATGCAAGTGCACTCATTGCCAAATATTGATTCTTTTGTAGCACATACACATTCCAAATAAAATTAAAGGACAAACTTCCACAACTCTAAGCAGATGTATGATTTTCATATATAAAACAGTTTTCTATATAACCAAGCTTCAAAAGGAAGGGAAAGGAAATCTACCTAATAAAAATAAAAAATAAAAATCACTAACCCAATGAGTAAATTTTCTAAGGTTATATAGTCCGTGAAAAAACACAGAGAAACTAAAAAGGGAAAAGAAAAAGAACAAGAGGGCAAAAAAATAAACCATATTAAAAAGCTCTTATATATTAATTATTAAAATAAAAAATAAAAAATTTAACGACTGGTTCAAAAAAATTTAAGCTAATTAGATGGCATGCATAAAAGTGAAATATGTGCTTCTGTAAAGGAGAACAAACTCTGAAGCTATAATCTTAAAGTGAGAAACAATTCATAAAACAAATCATATTCATTTAAACTATTACCTCATGAGCCATTTGGTCTATATAAAACAATATCTAAATTACAAGAATTCATAGAAGAAACAGCTCCTGTTCATTGAAACTCACAACAACACATGAAGCAGCACATAAGCAAACTACAAAGAACAAAAAGGAAAAAAAAGTATACAGATAAAATAAAAAGAAGAAGAAAAAGAGAAAACCATATTTATCTATATTAGTATTAGAAGTCTGAATCCTAGAAAAACTTTTGACTGACCAAAACAAAAATATTCCTATAAATTTGTGAAAACACATAAATAGATATGGTCCCGCATATTCCAACAATCATATCAGAAAACTTGCTATAATTAAATTAAGATTTATAGGACCCACAAAATAAGAAATAGCCCACACATTCCTCAAAATTTCAATAATTGTTTTTTAATATTTTTGGATAAATATCTCAAATAAAAAACAAATTATAAATCTTTAATTGACATAGGGTTTTGATGTGAGTAGAATTATTAAAACTTCGTGCTTTTTATATCTTTCAACCACCTATAAGAGGTATATATCCCAAAAATTATAATAATAATAATAACAATAACAATAATAGAAATAGCATTCTCATTCAAACTTTAGTACCTTGCATTCAATGCACGTGATGCATTACTAGTAAATTAGAAAGGGCAATTTATGAAAATGCCATGGAAAAAGTACATAACCTTATTTACAATTTAAAAAGAAAGGGCAGATTATGAAAAATGCCAAAAAATGAAAATAAAAAAGAAACCAGTTGACTCAAGACAAAGAATGTGAGGAAATTGACCACAATAAACAAGAAACATATACAGCAAACCAGATGGATAAGATTACTTGCACTGTCATGGGTCTCTCTATGCCGATCTCCCTCTATGCTAGCTAGTCTCTAATAGTTGCTTTGCTAGACTATACTCAAGTCATCATGCTGGGGATGACCTGTTTTGTATGGAAAACATGTGGATTTCTCATCAAAATTTAAGAGATCCTTTAAAGTTTCAAATGAGAGTCAATGATATGATTCAAAAGAGCCCTTTGGATATGTTTATGCCCTCAATGGTGTGTGTTGAGTAAGAGGATGGAGGAGAGTGCAGATTAATTTTCATGGTTTAGGTGGCAATAAGAGAGCTCTTGTGTTGTGGAGTTGTGCGTTTTTTGTTATTTTTTGGCTTCTTTGGCTGGGAGAGGAATTCGAGAGTTTTTTAGGATAGATTTCAGAGTGTTGCTTATTAGCAGATAGCATTTCTCATTTTGCTTCTTTATGGGCTTCAATCTCCAAATAATTTTTTGGGGTACAATCATTCGTAATTAGGGCTAGTTGGAGAGTACTGTGTGAGATTTGAGTTAGATTTTATTTCTTTTGCTATTGCTTTTCTTTTTTGTAGGACATCTTGTCCTCTCATGTACGTATCTTTTTATTTAATAAAATCTTGTTCCTTATAAAAAATAAAAATAAAAAAAGGAATGAGAGTCAATCTAATTATTTTTGAACGCTTTAAATTCATAAAGTTCAGTCTAGTGTGAGGGGTACAATAAAGGCTTGGAATATATCAACCTTTGGTTTGGAACCTGAAGAGAAAGAAGCTATCCATACAAGTTAGTACAATTGATAGACTTGATAAATTAAAGGGTGATTTGATGAATGATGATGGTTATAGGGAGACATTGTGTGCTAAAGGTCATCAAATAATTCTCTTTTAAGAAGAGGTTGCAAAGGCCCTTTGAGGAAGAATAGATTAAGTATTTGGTGTTTAGAATAGTTGGGGAGAAAGTTCCTTGACCCTATGGCTTTACCATGGCCAAGTTTCAAAACTACTAGAAAACAATCACGGGATAATTCTAGAAGTCTCTGAATTTCATTCCTTTGAGGTCATTTATAGATGCACAAACTCAATCCTGCTAGTTCTCACCCTTAAAATAAACAAAAAGAAACATCTCCCTACCCAATGATTTGGAACCTCTTGAACTGGTTGTGGCCTTTATAACGTTATTGCCCAGGGCCTCTTCTTCTAGGAAGTCACTTGTGTTTTGGAGAAAACTTAGTCCTTAACTGAGGAATTAGTTTCCAAGAAGCCAAACAGAAAACACTCCAGTCTCCACCACTAGAAAGGAGAAAACTTTTGACCACAAGGAAATACCATTTACATCTCCATGACTCCATAAAGTCTTGGTCTTTGTCTTGGACTGATTTTTTATTTTCTGCCGATTAAATTACAACACCACCTAGACCACACAGCCAAAATCATTAAAAAAAAAAAAAAAATGAAAGCTTAAGCCTCTATTTCGGTCTCAGAAATTATGAGGGAAGGAAAGAAAATAATCAGAGTTGCTTAAGAAAGGAATCCACCTGTAAAAGCATATCACTCATACTTTTCTTGATCCAAATGGATCCCAAGGATGCGACGAAAACCATTTTAATATAATTAACAACCAGGGTTATTCCTTTTTTTTTTTTTTTTTTTTTTCAAACTACCAGGGTTACTATCGTGCCCGCCAATAGAAAAGAGTATAAAAACTGGGATCAGGTCAGACCCGGGATAAAAAATTTGCACATACAGTTTAAAACTTTAAGCCATCTTAGCCTCATAAAGCCCATAATTCCTACCAACGTAACTAACAATTCGGCATTTTATTACAAGTTTGGTGTGACACAATGTAAGATGGATTGATAATCAGGCAAATTAAGGCTGCAAATGGGCCTAGCATAGGCCTAGAAATTTGTTAAACTATATATTGACTCAAATACAATCGCAGTCGTGCATAACTGAAGGATGAGGGCTTGGCTCACCTATGCAATCTAATGACCATTCCTTAAAAAGTTGGACTCAAAGATTGTATTATCGATCATCATTAAATAAATAAATAATTAAGGCTCTAATTGAATTGGGTGTGCTGTGATTTAATAGGGTAAAAAGCTATTTATATTAATCAAAAGAGCAAATTCATGTTCATATTCCAATCCACCAGCATATAATCAAAGAAGATAAATCATTAACAAACAAAATCAACCCAATTCATTTATTTAGGGGAAAAAAGCGAAATGGAAGTAATCATGATGAAAGGAACGTGATTGTAATGAATGGAAGCCTTGTAATGTTCAAAAATGCGTACATGAACTCACGAAGTTAGTTTTAAAGAAACCAGTTCTCACTTGGGGCAAAAACACAAAACGAAATGAAAGCCATCGTGATGAAGGCAATGAAATTGTAATGAAAGAACGCCTTCTAATTATAACCCCTCACTGCTCATTTTCATTCAGCATCTAGCACCAAAAAACAGCAAATATTTTCTGTATTTTCGGAACCCCAAAGCAAAATAAAGCAAAATACACTACACCAGAGCGACAGACAGACAGAGAGAGAGAGAGAGAGAGAGAGAGAGAGCACGAGCGAACGAGCATGAGAGGGAAAAACATACCTGATGGACGAGACCCTCGTTCCGTTGCAGTCCCCAAAAGACGTAGGCAGAGAGAGAGGGGGAGGGGCGGGAGAGCACAGGAGGAAATACAGGCTTGGGATACCGACCCCTACCTAGGGATGGCACCTCGCAAGGGGCGGACAGCGTGGGTTTTGCACTGTCCCAAACGCATCTGCATCCAAACTATGACAATCTTCCAGTGATGTTATGCATACTAAAAATTATGCTCATTATTATCAACATTTCAAAATATAGATAGTGCTTAAAACTATAAAAAGAAAATTTCGATAACATATGAGAAATCGATTATTGAATCAATATGATTTTTACGTGCCTGATATGCATAAGTATAATATTTAATTGGAGAAAATACACTTTGTACCCCTGTACTAAAGGCCAACAACACTTTGCACCCCTGTACGAAAAGTGAACAGTCAACCCCTGCACTTTCAAACTTTGGCATAGGGGCTAACGACGTTTAAAAATGAGGCTAGATTACCATTTTACCCATTATATATTCAATTTATACCCGGGCTCAATTCTAGGTCGGGTCAAACCGAGTTACAATTAAACCAAAACAGGTTTAGCTTGCCAAAAAAAAACCCTAACGTGATGGTGATCGGTGCCCTAATTAAATCCCCAATTTCGCACTTCAAGCCACCGATACTCTTCAGCTATCTGCCTATCTCCACCCACGGCGCAGGCGAAGGGGATTCTCCCCCCGGCAATCTCGACGGCGCAGGCGTAGGGAAAAGAATGACTAAACTTAGAGAGTCTATTTTTTTCTGCTCATTCCTGTTTTCTCATAAAACGTGAGAGAGCTAGAAGAAAGGGGTTGCATGGTACTGTACGGAGTAGATGCAACGACGATGAGCCAACACTTTTTCCTTTGGACTCAGAGATTCGATCACATCGTTTTCAATTTCCCTCATGTTGATTTCTTTTATCGTGAGATTAGCTATTGCCAGATCCTATAAGTCCCCTGTTCTTCCCTCATATTGGCTATAACAAGGACAACTATCCTGGTTATGGCAACAAGAGAGCTCATGGTACCCATTCAGATGCCCCCTTTCATTTAGGGGATTGCACTACTTTTTAAGTTCAAGCTCCATGACTCGGCTCCCAAGTTTGTTTAATTTGGCAAATGGGGACCTTGTTAGTTGTTATAATATGCTTCATTAGTGTTTGGATGGTTAGAAATTTTTTTCTCTGATTTTCATGGAAAAGGGTTAGAAGAATGAGTGGAGAAGGTGGTGGGTGTTGTGTAGTTTTTTTCTTTCATCAGGTAGCCCTGTTCGCACTCCAAGTAACAAAGCATGTGTATCTATGTGCACTGCCTGTACTCAGTATTCCCTCAAAATCTCTTAAATCTTGATCAGTTTGCTTAAATACCATTAATTATTTTGTTAGTATTTGTATCCCTATGAACTTGCACAGCCCATGCAACCTCCTACAAAAAAGAAAAAAAGAAAAAAAGTGGAGTAAGTTTTGATTTTGTATAACCATGACATTAAAGAGGAGTTTGAAGCCTAAGTTTCTTGGTATATAACATGTTAATTAAGTACAGTAGCGAGGGCTTTTCCTGCTAATGCGGCTGCAATTATCACCTGGGAGCTGGCCGTAAAAAGTGTTAGGGATCAAGCATGACTAAAGATGGTGTGCCCACAGCTTTTAACCATTCTTAATAACACATTTCACTGGCAAGATTTTTCTTATAGAATTCTTCTCACATGGTGGTGTAGACATCCATTTTTGACCATGAGTATGGTCATGAATGGTTGCCTATGTTTAGAAATGAAATAGGGTGTCAAAACCCTAAGTTACCAGTTTTACCCCTTGTGGGTAGTTAGTTAGAAGTCATTTATCACATGTAGGTTTTTAGGTCAGATCGAGTCGGTTCTTTTTGCATTAGGTTTTTAGAGAGTCTAGGAGCATCCCTGCAAAATTCCATGGCATTCGGAGCAAGGCTTGACAGAAAATAAGGCCTTTTGTAACTGAAGGGCAGTTTGGTCCTTTGAATCACAAAAGCCCTGAATGACTGTCAATCTTATCTCGAATGGTCTCGAGACTTTGGCATAGATATGAAAAGTGTGTTTTGTAGCTAAGTTGGTCAGTGGCAAGATCTGTGGAGCCTTCTAGCTCATGATTGACTTTTGAAGCTCGAAAGGCCCTTTCAAGCTCATATTAGGGTTTCGACCGGGAAAAACCGGGATTCGATTTTTTTTATCAAACCAAAGCCTTCAAAGGCTTCAAAACACTTTCCTAAAAAATTTTAAAACTTGTTTCAAGAAGAAGAAATGATTTCGAAAGCAATCGGTTAGCAAATTTCAAAACCCTAATTTGGGCCCGGCAGGCCCTAAACAGCTAATCGGTCGAATTTTCCCTAAACCTTTGACCTCAGTCAATCCATTTTCACTTCAAACACTTCTTAAAACATGGAAAATCGAATCACGATCGTTTCGGCACTCGAATCGTCAAATTTGGACTTAAAACGGGCCCGAAAAGTAGAAAAAAGCCAAAACCGGGTCAAAACGGGCTGAGTTAGGCCCACATAGGCCAAAAATAGCATGGAGGATCGACAACCATCCACCAAGGGACGGCCAACCGTCCATGAAGGATGGCCAACCGTCCCAAGGAGGACGGCCATCGATCCTCTTAGCCAATAATTGCTCTGCTTCAATGTTTTTCCTGCCCGGGGCTTTTCCAAGCTCTGCCATGTGTTTAGTTCGTCCATGGGGACTTTTGGATGAGTATAAACACCTTGGAAGACTGGTTTTGAGCCCTTGGATCATTCATAGGAGATTTAAACTCAGCCATTGATCAAACTCAGGCCTCCCTATAAATAGAGGGCCCTGAAATCAGTTTCAAGAGAGAAATAAGCTTTAGAGAGCTAGCTTGGAGAGTAGAGGCTTGAGCAATTGCACAAGCTTCCCCCAGAGCACTCTAGCTTAAGTTTTAAAGTCTTTGAGGTCCTTAGAGTCCTTAGAGTTTGAGGAGAAGGCTTGGAGCTTGAGGAGAAGGCTTGAAGCAAGGAGGCAGAGAAAGAGGTTAGTATTTTAAAGTTTTCTTTTCTTATTCTTGTTCTTCTTTTTCTTTTATGATCATGCTAGGTTAGGTTTTATTTTCTTAGTATATATAGGGTTTAGTTCATTGTTAGTATGTATAAGGTTTAGTTCATTGTTAGTATGCATAGTTTAGGTTTTTATTAGTATGCATGATAGGCTAGTTTATATATGCATATTTCTCTTCTTCTATTCTTCTTTAATCATATCATATTAGGATTGGTTATTTAGGATTAAGTTCATGCATGTTTAAGTCTTTTAGGTTAGTAATCATGTTAGGTTAGTTTTAAAATCACATGCCAGTATTTTTAGGATGGATTTGTGTTGTTCATATTAGGATGTTAATTTATCTAAGTTTAGTATTAGTATTATTCTCATCATAGTTTATTTTCTATCATTTGGGATGTTTGATTGATATATAAAAATGTGTTCGAGGGAGCATGCAAAGGTGAGTCCCTTCCCTTGTGATTAAATGCTATGTTTTGATGGTAGTTTAGCATGCATATTAGGTTGCATTTAGTGCATTCTTTTACTCATTTTTTATTCATTGTTTTAGGGTTTTAAGTACACTTTTTGATTACTTTCAAATCTGTCCATGGATTTAAAGTGACCTAAAAGTGCACTAAAACTCATTTTTTTTAAGCCAAAATCAACATAGAAACATGCTTAGGTTCACATAGCTAACTTAGATTTGCATTTAGGACATTTTCATGCATTATTTGCACTCTTGATTATATTTTTTATTTATTTTCCAAAAATTACAGCATGCATATCATAGTGTTTTAGGTATTTAGACTAACCTAGGATTAGCTAGAAACCCTAGGATTAGGGGGGTCACTTGATCCCACTTAGGACTCTTCTTTGTTGTAAGAAATACAATAAGAATAGAGTTCTACTTTACTTAGGATTCTACTTCGAGAATAATTCTAAAAAATGATTTTGAAAGAATTCAAAATGGAATGAAATTCCATCTCTCATAACAAGTGTTTTGATCAAATTCAAACTCTCGAAGCTAGAGTCCAAGATAAGATAGAATTTCTATGATTATGTGGTTTATTACAATAGGAGTCCTATGTAATCGAACTAAGTGGACTTTGATCTTCGTCAAGCAATTGATAAGGTACGTAGGCAGTCAATAGGGCGCAAGTCCAATCTTAGGTTGACTTCTAGTCTCCTAAGACCCTTAGGATTGTATATACTTTTTGTACTATATATTATTATTCATATTTAGTGGTTGATTAGATATACTAGAATTGTTTTGAAAAGATTTTGATAAAGCCCAAACTTAATTAGGAGACCTTTAATTAGGGCGAGGTGGGTGCCTACAAGGAGTTCTTTGGAACCTTCTCACTTCGTAACCTAGCCCCCGAATCCAACTTTGATTCAAAAGACTATGCTTTTCCAAAATATGCATGGGGTTAATGTTTTATTGAAAATAAAACTTTTTTTGTGGTTTCCTTGTTCCCTAAAAATAAGGTGGCGACTCCTAGTTTTTACAAACTTTTATTCTTTTTTCAAAAACCCTATCTTGAGTGGATAATAGAGAAGGATAAACGTGGATAATAGAGAAGGATAATAGAGAAGGACAAATCGAGACGGATAAACATCATCCACAATCCACTCAAGATAAACACCCCCAAGAGTGAACGAGAGGGCCTCCCGATCTAGGTTGGCTGGTTCACAGGTGGACGATGAGGGTACTAGTCTAACTTTAATTGCATAAATGAAAGAGGTGGGTGAGTCGTGGGTCAACCGTTTAAGTGCTTCATTCACTTGGACATTTATAGTATTAAATTAAAATAAGGGCACTTAAGTCATTTAACATGCAAAAAAAGTCATCTAGCAATAGTTCCGTCAAATATATGGACGGCCAACTAAAAGAAGGGAGCAAATTGCCAAAGGTTTGAAAGTGCATGGGGTCGATTGTTCACTTTTAATGTGTAGGGGTGCAAAGTGTTTTTGGCCTTTAGTACAAGGGTGCAAAGTGTATTTTCTCCTATTTAATTTAACTGTCAGTTTTTTAAAATATGTATCCCACAATTATCTATTAGCTTTATGATTACTTTAACTAAAATAAACATAAGTAAGCATATGCTCAGAATATCATTTTCAATTATATTATTATTCCCCATTCTCACCTCGTCCCCCAACGGGATATATTTTCTAAGAACCATCCCCACCTCTAATGGGGTATACAATCCCCATCCCTACTACTCTGTTTCGCCCCGCCATTTATCCTTTTTTTTTTTTGGGTGCTTTTGTTATTGCTACTAAAGCTGGAAGCAGCTGCATCTACTGATTAAAATAATGAATTACAAAAAAAAATAAAAATATAATGAGATGGGAGAAAATCAAGAACGGTATTATTAAAAACTTTTTTTAAAAAATTAAAATGATTAAAAATGTTAAAGAGATTGAAGAAAATCAAGTAGGATGTACTATTAAAAAATAAAAATAAATAAATAAATTACCGCATTGAAAGAAAAGTAAAGTGAAACCAACTAAGATTAGATACAAAAGAGGTAAGCTTACTTTCCATGCATTTTCTTTAAATCTTCAATGTCTTGGTGCTTCAATATTGATATTTGGATGTTGTTTGATGACTCTTATTCATGAGATTTGTATTTGGTAAAGCTTGAGAGCCTCATTTCACTAGCTTTACAAGCTTGAAATGTTGCCCACCAAGTGTTTGATAAAATTTCCAAGAGACTAGGCTTTTGATTTATTTTTTTAACTCCAATTCCTCATGTCATGACTCAAACATGTTTCTAACATCATTTGGATACTTTCAAAGTATCTTGACAAGTTTTCACAATTCATTTCAAACATATGCACACTAGGTGTTTGATAAAATGCCCAAAAGGCTAAACTTTTGATTTTTCAACTCAAATTCCTTATGTCATGACTCAAATATGTTTCTAGCATCATTTGGATACTTTCAAAGCATTATAACAAGTTTTCAAAATTTATTTTAAACATATGCACACTAGGTGTTTGATAAAATGCCCAAAAGGGGGCAATTTTCAATTTTCAAAGCAATTCATCATGTCATGCCTTTTCAAATGTTTTAAAAAATGATTTTCTTATACTATGACAAGTTTTCAAAAACATTTCAAGTGTGCACATATTCAAAATTTCCATGAATTGGGACTTAGCTCATTTTCTCACTTAAATCACTATTCACTTAAATGTCATTTCTATGACTTTTAAGTGTTTTTTGTTTTAAAACTTGTGTTAAATACTCAATTCAAGGTTTTTATTCAAACTCCATTCTCTTGGGGTTTTTTTTTTTTTTCTTATTTCAATCCATTTCTCATGAAAAAGGGTTATATGGAATACCCATGAATTATGCTAACTCTTAAAACAAAATAAAAAACACAAAAATTAACCCACAAAATGACACATTTTCAAAAATGTTCATTCTTTGTTATCTAAAATCTTGATTTTGTCACTTATGCTTTACTCTTTGTGCTAGCGATTTATTTTCAAAAAGCTACCATAATTCATCTCTATTATACATCTCTAATCCATTGATCCTCATTTTTGCAGCCTAACTTCGATATTAGGACTCAATCCTCATTGCAAGGCATCGTCACATGGTGGGCAAAGATTGACACTTTTCAACCTCAAGCTAAAGCAACCATCAGAAGAATAGGCTTTGGGGACTTCATTGATTCTCTTTGGTATGATCAAATGGATAGGCAGGCTCTTATAGCCTTGTCCGAACTATGGTGGGATACCACCAACACTTTTCATTTTGAGTTTGGGGAGATGACTATGACCACACTTGACTTCACTATGATCACGGGGATTTCCATTGGAAGGCGTCCTTTGGATTTCTATGAGGATGCATGCCACAACTCTGTCTATTTGGATACTTATCTTGGGGCCACTGATCTTGACATTATCAAGAGATCAGTTCGCAGGAGTACTCTCTATACTACCTTTAGTGACATGTCTGAGGAGGATGGACATGATTCTCATCATATTGTACGAGCTTTTCTCTTGTATGTGTTGTCCAGCACTTTTTTCGCAGGCACTGCTGATTTAGCCCCTCTAGGCTTTTTGCTAGCTTAGAGAACATTGATACCATCTCTCACTATGACTGGGGTGGCGCTGCCTTGGCCACGATGTACATGACCATGAGTATTCGGTCTGGAGGAGTCTGTCCTGACTTCGGAGGCATGGGGTTTGTCTGGGAGGTATACACACTTACTTATGGCATCTTAAACTTCTCTTTTCTTACTTCTGTCATCATGTCTTTTCCACAGGTATGGGCTTACGAGTACCTCAGCCTGAATCGTCCTACCTTTGTCGCTAGTGACCTAACCTGGCCAATTCTCGCTCGATATGCTCCAAGTCAGAGAGAGAAAGCGGGCGTCCACTGGCATGATTATGCCTATAGTCGCTCTATCCTTGCTTGGATGCGTTCTAACAAGGTAACCATCTTTGTTTCTGCTATCTTCCCATAATACTCAAACTTTCTCTAACATGCTTTGTCTTCAAGTGAAGTGGAACTCTTGGCGCCATTAGAAAGATACCATGCGCATTCAGCTTCGTTCTGTAGTCGAGATATTTCACAAGAAGATCCTATTCGACGAGCCTTCTGGCAGATATTGGTACCTCGAGAAGAGGGTACGTGCTCAGGTCTATGGATCCTTTTCAGCTGCTAGTGTGCCTCATGCACCTCCTTCATCTATGAGGCATGCCAATGGCTTAACAGGCCATGCCTTAGCAGATGCTATGACTGGTGATTGCACCATAATATTGCATACCTTTATTGCATTTTCCCATCATTTTGTACATACTTGAGCCATTTATACTTGTAAATAGGTGCGTTTGACTCTTTTGTTGTTTTTGAGCCATTGTAGGTTGAATGCACTAAAATGGATGTTTTTGCATGCAAAGTGAGAGCTTGGAGTCAAGCCTTGGAAGTCTTCAAAGGTCATGGGACTTATAGAACATACTTCTAAGTGTATTTAGATGCCACATATCAAATTTCAAAGCTAAATGCCAAGTGGTTTGGGAGATATGGGCAAACGAAGTCATGAAGTGCAAAAAGCGACCAATCTGGACATTTTGGAAAACCTATTTCTCTCCAGATTGAATTGGGCAATGAGACCACCATGGTTGGAAAGAAGACTTCTCAAGCTTCGCGTGCATAAAAGAACGTCAAAATCCGACTTCGGACGAGAGAGATATGACCATTTGAAGTCGGAGGCTTTCGCAAGGCATTTTTAGAGCATTTTGGGAAATTTTGCCTAAAGGGTACCGGTACCCCCTAAAGAGGTACCGGTACCCCCTTTGCAGTACCTAAAGGTACCAGTACCCCCTAAAAAGGTACCGGTACCCCTGCTCGAGAATTCACCCGGGTTGCTTGAAATTTGCCCTTTTTGCAAGGGCACTCTTGTCCTTTGGTCCCCATGTTTTGTAGCCCTAATGGGGGGTTTTTAAGGACTTTCTCAGCTGGTTTTCCCCACACTTACTCTCTCCATAGTCTCCAACCTTGTCTCTTAGCTTAGTTTGTTAGTTTAACCTAGGTTTTCTTAAGCTTTTTAGGAGTAGTGTAGTTTAAGTTAGGTTTTTAGCTAGTTCTTGCTAATTCTCTAATGTAAGGTTAGTTTAGGTTGCTTTTATTTTTTCATTTCAGTTGTAATGATACATTCTTAGTTGGTAATCAATAGTTTAGCATTTATTTTCATTGTTCTTGCATTTACTTCTTGTTTATTAGTTGTAATGGAGTTCTAAGCCTCCAAGGTAGGGTTTGAAGGTGGAAACACATCACCAACCAAGGTAACAACACTCTCTCATCTTTTTGTGCTTAAATGGAAGTTGTATGATAGGAAATACTCACTATCTCCTCTTGACATTTAGTTTGGCATCTTCTTGACTACTTGTAGACAAGCTATGCTTGGCACATGTAGTGCTTGATCCTTATATGCACTCTAAGTGTTTGATAAAATGTCTAAGTGAGCATTTACTATCATTCTCCTATCTTTCTTTGTTGTGAATGCTTTTAAAGTTAAATCCTCCATCAAAGACCATTCTTCAATGGATCCAAGATGAGAATTTCTAATGAGAGAAGCTTGTTGCTTGGTTGTGGATGAGTGGAAACCCTTGAATCCTACCATTTACTTTTATTGCTTAATTTAGTTAATTCTCTACAAATCAATCACCACTCAACCAAACCCCCATGATTTTACACTTTATTTTACATTCATTGGTTATCAATACCTAAGGATCATTTAGACCAGTTCCACTCCCTGTGGAGATGACCTGAGGACTCCCTCAGTATTTATTATGCTTGGCGATATCTGAATTCCTACGCTTGGGAAGTAATTGAGCACACCTCAAATTGACAAGCAACTGGTGTGATTGCAGACGCCTTTTATTATCAGCACGAGGATTATCGTGCGTTCAGTCAACAACATTTGATGCGCCCCTTGGTATCAAGGTTCCTTCCTACTGAGGTATTGAGCTCTTTTTTACTACCTTATTCTTTTTCCAGCAAAGTGTTTTCTCATATCTCTTCTTTCTATAAGGTCGTCGATCCCGTGGGCACGCTTCTCATTCTGCTGCTGCTGTGGCTCAAGGTGATGACGAGCCTTCATCTTCTGCCCCTCCTCTGCCAAATCTTCCCTGGCAGGTGCAAATCATCGAGAATGGTGACTTCATTTAAAGACCAATTCCTCCCATGCCGTATAATGAGTACCCTCATGTGGATCCTTATTATACCTCAATAATCATCACAACTACAACCTTTGTCACATTTTGCTATTTCTTACATAATCTTCGAATTTTCTATCATCTACAGGTGCCTGTATCGTTCGCTGAGGAATGCTTGGAGCACACGGGGGCACAGACTAGGGAACTCCAGAGGATGAGTCTTGATGCACATATGAGCAGGGCAACATAGTGTGAACCAGCACCTTTTGCGGGGTGGCTTGTCCACATCATCACCGGGCGATGATTAGGGATTTTAGAAAACAAACAAGGAGTCGCCACCTTATTTTTAAGGAATAAGGAAACCATAAAAAATATTTTATTTTCAATAAAACAAACTCCATTAATGGAAAAGCAGTCTACAAACCAGAGATGGATCCGGGGGCTAGGTTACGACGTGGGAAGGTTCTAAGTTTTCACTTGTAGGCACCCACCTCGCCCTAATTAAAGGACTTCTAATTTATTTGGGCTATTTAAAATCTTAATGCAGATAATCCTAAATAATCTAATCAACCAACAAAATAGTGATATAAATGCAATAATCTATATTAGTTATAATAAGAAAAATAATATACAAACAAACCCTAAAAACCTAGGACACCCTACGAGTATCCTAGGGCGGACTTGAGCCCTATTATCGCCTATGTAACTTACTAGTGTTACCTAGCAAGTATCAAAGTCCACGTAGTTTGACTACCCTAGGACTCTCCTATTGTAATCAATCACATCCTCTAAAGGTATTCAATTTAATCCAAAACCCTATCTTCGATGGTTTTTATCCATTTAAAATCATTTATTTGAAATCATTTCAAATTAAAAGACTTTCATAAAATCCAAATATTCTAGACAATTCTTATCTTTAGAATTTAATTCCAATTGAAAATCTTTTTCAAAGATATTTCAAGAAAACAAATTTTTACGGGGAGAAATCTTATCCCAAGATAAAAATCTTAAAACATTTCAAATTCTTTTGAAAATCATTTAACAATCAAATCTATCATAGAAAATCGTGTTTATTTCATAAAAATCACATTAGAAACCTTTTTGAAAATCCCTCGAATATAAACTCTGAAATTAACTAGAATACTCAAATCAGATAATGGTTTTTACAACAAAAGACAGTCCTAGGGAAGGTCAAGTGACCTTCCTAAACCTAGGGTCTCTAACTAACCCTAAAGTTAAACTAGAGTCCTAGAATACTAATGCGATGCATGCTGGAATTTAAACAAATTAAACAAATATTCATGAAATTGATTCTAACCATGCATGAAAATGCTCCTAAATGTACACTAATTTTACTATATGAACCTAAGCATGTTTCTAAGTTGGATTTGGCCTAAAAATAATTTTTAGAAGTGATTTAAGGACATAAACAAATCTGGGCAGATTTGAATATGAACCTTGAACCATTCTAAAAACCTTAAAAAAAAGCAACAAAAATTGTGACAATGACCTAGCATGCTTTCTATATGAATATATTATGAAAATACTATAAGAATTATGCAAAAATATAGTTTAAAAATATTAATTAAACTACTTTAAAACATATATTCAAATATGGACAGATTTGAATATGTTGGCCCAAAATATACTCTAGAGGGGGGGTGAATAGAGTATTGGA
>JAESVK010001041.1:564116-585421 GCA_017140935.1 Hamamelis virginiana
ATTTAAGTAAATGGTTGCATTTTACTTTTAATTACTTTTACTTTCATTTACTTAAGTTTACAATGTAAATAAGGAAGTACCCCCCATTTGGATTCAATGGAAAATACTAGAAAATCAAATTCCCAATAAATCAAAATGTAGAAAATCAATTTTAGTACAAAAAATAATTTTCGTCAACAGTGTCAAAAATTGATCTATCGAGTAAGGTATTATATACCACGTATAAAAGCTACCTCAAGGCTGTACTCAGTTAATGAGTATATAGGGATCAATTACCGCCAAAAATTATTTTGAAAAACTCAATATATCAAAAATTCATTTTTCATACTTAGCCAAATTTTTCATAGGGAAAAACAGTTTATGGGAATAGTAACATCTTCAATACTTGAGCCTCCAATTCATGGATTTTGTTGTCCATTTGTTTGCTCCAGTCTTTCTTGAAAATCTGTCTTACAAATTTAACATTTAAGCACAAGATATTTGGATAACGCAGCGGCAAATGTTTGTTATCATTAAAACCATATAACATATGCTGGATTGTAACCATTTAGGCTAACAGAATACATGTTTAAGGTAGCCTAAAAAACATTTTTAATCTATGAAAATGACAAATAAACACCCTAGCATACAATCTATCATGTTCGACTAAATTATCGTGCAAAAAACATATCAAAAACTACACAAAAATATGTTTAAACAATCAATTTAAATACAAGTGGAGGATTTTACCTTCGCACGCTCCCTCATACACAATTTATATATTCAAAACAATGGATCCATATCAAGTGTTTAATTAATCATAAGAACATGTAAAGGAAAAGGACTCAAGACTCGATACATATCAAAGAATAATATATCAACACACTCATATAACCATTAATATCATATGGACAAGATTTCAACAATTATATGACATATCAATACTTATTCTAGGCATGCTCACATACATACAAGACTTACCCTAATCATGCTTACTTATATAAATCACAAAAAAGAAAACTAACCCGAAACATGCTTACTCACATAAAATCATAAAATAACTATTCTAAACATACTTATTTACGTGAAATCATAATAAATAACTATCCTAAACATACTAACTCACATGAAATCATAACAAATTCATCATATTCTAACATGCAATTGTATTAAACAAACATCATGGATAACTAAGCTCAAACTAATATGATATTATTATGCATGAACAAACAAGAGAATATCCTATCATTTATAATCACACATCAAATAAGAGATGAAGATTTATATAAGAATAAAGCATGTCAAAAACTAAGGTAGAATACTCACCTTTCTTCTCTTTTGTTGGCTACCTCTCTTCAAGCTTCAAGGCCTTTGATCCTTCCTTCCTCCTCTCTTTTCCACCTTGGTTCTCTCCTCCAATGGTGTAGCAAAAACCAAATAAATCAGATCTGTAGCCTCCTTTCCGCACTCTTGAACCCTTTGAACCTCTCTAACCTAAATCTATTAAAGCATACTTATAGAGTTAGGGTAAATAACCATGAATGGTTGTGATTAATCCCTCTAAAAATGATCCTAGCTAGGGCTTAGAATAATTCATCCTAGGGTTTGCAAGCTGAGTTCCATTCGAATTTATTCAAAAAATTCAAACAAAGTCGACCAAAACAAGTGAAAAAGTCTCAAACTTTCCAAAATGAAAAAATATGCTCGAGCATCCTGGTGGCCGTCCTAGCTAGGACGGTCACCGTAGTGACTTTCCCCAATTTTGCCCTATTTCGAGGGATTTTGGTATTTTGGCCATATCTTGGTCAATTTTCATCCAAATTTGATGGTCCAGGTATCAAAACGACCGTGTTTTGATCCTCCACATATTTAAAAGGGTGGTCCAAAATACCTGACCATGGTCAAGGGTTTTGATAAAAAGCTAGCCAATCGACCCGGTTGTGTCAAAATTGGTCATATGACCATTCCTTGTTTCATAAAATTGATCAATTAGGCTTGAACCACTTATAAAAACATGGTTTTATTATGAAATTGGTACTTTAAAACATATTTTGAAAATCTTTGATTTTGGTGAAAACGACCAATTCCCGGTCAATTTGAATAAAACCCTAGTTTGACTTATTCTCGCCTGTAGGATCGATTTTGGGTGAATCTATTCCAACCATTCAAAGGTTCAATTGATACTTCAAATACACTCCCCACATCCATATAAACCTCATGAAACAATCCGTTTCAAATTTGGAGGTCATTCGGAAATTATACTAGAAAAATGACGAAAATGCCCCTCAAGTCGCAAAAATCCTAATTACCTATCGAGCTCTTATCAGAATGTCATGAAAATTTACAAGGATGTTCTAAAACACCTCAAAAGTCAAATGCAATACAAATGGATTGATTCCAATCCAAATGTACACATGAAATAATGAATTGTCCTTTTCCTCAGAAAAGGGCAATTTTGGAAACTAGGTCTTTACAAGCCCAAATTTCCACCAAATGATTAACTATTCAAGTTAATCATTTGCATAAACATATGACAAAATAATTGGTAAAAATGGGGTGTCCACACACAGGTAACTTTAATTCCAACTTTCGATCTCCAACAATCTCATTTTTCGCCAATCCTAACCCTACTTTGGGTTTGCAGTCCTCGAGTCAACCCTCATAGGAGCGTCATGAGCCAAGAAGGGATCACGAAGCATCGGGTTCGCGAGGAACGAGGAAATCATCCCGGCGGAGATGACTTAGAGCTTTTGGGCTCAAAGGGGGCCCCTTTAGGATCTTTTATGTAATTTTTCTCAAATGTATGCGCTAAGAACCCTAAAAAAACATGTAATTATAGCCTAATGAGAATGTGAATATGTTTCAATTGCCTTTTTGGTTCAATTCTGTAAGAATCTAGAATTTTAAATAGCTAATTTTGTGCTTAAATGTTCAATTAGTAGATTAATTGTTAATTAGAATATGTTTATGTGTTAATTATTAGCTGATATTGTGATAAATGAACTGTTGTGATTGTATTTTTGAAATGTGTGGGAAGTGTAGATAGAAGGTTGTTTTATTGAAAATGGGGGTGTTTAGAAATAGAAATAACTTGATTTATATAAAAGGTTTTGTGAAATTACTAAAAGGTTTTAAACAATTCAAATAAGGACATTTGTGTCCTGATTTCATTTCAAATTAGATAAGTACCCACCGTTTATCAAACTTCTACTATCTTCGGGAGAAATTGAGAGCTGAGAGTGAGAGAGAGAGAGATAGAACAGCTTGGAGCTATCAAATTCTTGCCGAATTTTTCATCGGAATTCAGTTTTGAAAGTGTTTAAAGGTGAGTTTATGTTTATGTGTTAAGTTTCTCATTGTAATTCTCGGATTCAAATGTTATGGATGTTTGATTGTAAGTTTTGAATATGGATTTCATGTTTAAATGATGTTTTTGGATTGGGTTCATGATAAAAATGGGTTTTTGATTGAAGTTGTTAAAGCTTGTATGGTTTGTAATTTTGAGTTTATGGGTTTTTGAATTTGGTTCAAAGTGAATCTTGAAAATTAATCACTTGTTTTGAGTAATTGTTGTGAGTTTTATGTCTTTGAAGCTTGTTTTGATGATTTTGAAGGTTTGGAATTGATGTATAATGATTTGGTAAGTTTTTGAAAAGCTTGATGCTCGTTAATGGCGGTTCTGCAGGTGCTTAGTCGACTAATACATAGTGCCTAGTCGACTAATGATGTTAAATCGTGTTTCAGGGTTGTTGGTAGTACATTAGTCGACTAATGATTATGTGCCTAGTTGACTAACCGAGCGTTAGTCGACTAATGATAGGTGTCTAGTCGACTAACCGAAAATCAGCTCTCTGGAATTTTTACACCCTGCAACTTCTAGTCGACTAACACAATTGACCTAGTCGACTAACAAGTTCTAGTCAACTACAAACCCCTGTCTAGTCGACTAATGCAGTCCAAGTTTGAATAATTCATATTTTTGTTCAAATTTCTTCATTTGTTATTCTTGTTGAGTAATATTTATATGCATAGAAGCTTGTGAGACTTAATTGGTGCATAGTTAAAGGTTTAATGTTATTAGTTTTTATAAAGTGAGTTATTAATGTTTAATTATGCATAATTGTTATTGTTCATTATTAATGTCTCTTATTTGTGATTGATAGGTGACTCACAGAGCTAGTCCCGTCTCCAATAAATTATATTTAGTTCAACAATACGGGTAGGGAACTTACAATTCTTGTTTTAAACGATTATGTCTGTATGCTTGTGATAAGATGAAATTGAATTGAAAGGCTTATGTATTATGATTTCATTTTTGGATGAAGTTTATTGTTATGACAAGCATTTCATTATTGATTAAAGTTTTACAATCATGATAGAACCTGGACTTTGGGGCAGTACTGGCTTTTGAATTATGGAAAATGGAGAAATAAGTCGAAAAGTGATGAAATGTGATCAAAGGATTGTTATATGATTTGTTTCAAGGATTGTTAATAAAGCAGTACTTGCCTAGGTGGAAGCGAAATGGGCTATATCGTGATTGTCTAGGCTGAAGAGATGTTGTAAGGCCTAAGACTGGATCTTTCTATAGCGCTGCTTTGCTCACCTATTGGTTGTTAGACCACCTCGAGGAACTTAGAATGGACATGAAAGTTATTTTACTTTGCATTGTATTATGTTGTGAATTGAACGTGGATTGTGATTGTGCTAAGTTTATTCAGTATAGTTGTTTTAATGAGGTTGTACGTTTTCCTACTGAGCTTCGTCTGTTAGCTCACCCCTGCTTAATTGCAATCCCCCAGGCGAACGTGTTGAACCTAGTTGTATGGAGACAGGATTTGGAGGCACATGTTAACATTTTGAGGAATGTCTGTACATTCTAACTACACAATCCTTGTATATCTTTTACATTTACACTTGTAAATGTTGTATAGTTAAGTTTTATTTTGTTTATCCTACAAGCCAGGATTGTTGGCTTATTTTGTTTTCTTTTTAATCGATATGGGCGTTTGTATGACATGACATATACACACCTTTGTGGGTTTCTTTTGAGTTTATTAATATAATTCAAATTGTTTCATCTCATACTTGGTCTATTCCGATATAATGCATAATATCGTCATAGAACAGGTTTGGGTCGTCACAAATTCTAACCTGAAAATAGGTCAAAATTGACAAAAATGGGGCGAAAGGTCAAACCGGGTGCCAAAAAGTCACAAAAAGTAAAAAATAGGCAAAATTAGGGACCGGGCTCAGGTGACCATCCCTCAATGGACGGTTGGCCATCCTTGGTGGGTTGGTCGACGAGCCCTAAGTGCAAATTTCGCATATTTTGACCAAAATTTGACTTTTTGGGTGTCCTATTTCACCTCTAACTCGATTTTGAGCGTCCTACTTCGCTTTTAACTTGATTTCTTTCACCAAAAGGCTATAAAAATATACCCCAAGACTCACATTAATCACACTAAACACAATGGAAGCTCTCAAGTTGATCCAAAATCTATTTATGGCGAGAATGCGAGCGGAAGACAAAAGGGTGTTCGCGCGATTTGGCTTGACTTCATGGTTCTCTCTTTTATGTGAAACTTGAAGACAAGCTTTTCAACTCTGTGATTCAATTTTAGGACTCCGAGCTTCATGTGATTTGCTTCAACTGTGAAGAGGTATGCCCTTTATTTGAAGAATTTTGTGCTTTGATGAGCATCCCTTCTAGTGGACATTTCGTCTTTCCCACCATTCGCCGAGGTTACTTCCAAACTTTCCCTTCTCTCTTTGAACTTTTACATAGGGAAGCTTCTACATTCATTCATGAAAACTTGATAGATCTTTCCAAACTTGCTTCATCTTTCTTGAGGGAGGGGGTGAGTCACTGGCTCTTTATAGGCCTACCCAGTACGCGCTTGCCTTGTGCATATTGGGTTGTTTCCTCATTTCAAATGGGACACCTTTCATACCCATTGAAATATGTGAGCTCATTCTTCCATTGTCAAAATCACACAATCTTATCCCTTTGGTGCTAGCTGAAACTCTGAACGGGCTTGACCGCTTTCACTCATATTCTCCTTCGCACATTGAAGGTAGCCCCATTCTTCTACAGATGTGGTTGGTGGAGAAACTCAATTTGATTACTCCTCTTGATGGGCCTAAGCACTTGCCGCACACCTACTGTTCGCGAAAGCTTATGTCTCTTGAGCGCCGCTCGATTCAAGATATTGTTATCTCATTTGCTTCTTTATCTTGGAGAGATATTCAGTGGCATGTGGCTATTTGGGATTGTGGCGAGGAATATGTGCTACATATTTCTGGATGCTGTCAGGTGAAGCTCATGGGCTTGAAGCATACATCGTTCTATTGGGCTTCCCGCGTGCTTCGCCAAATGGGCCATGCTCAAACAAACCTCCCCATCAAGGGGCATGTTCATGGGATAGAGGTGGCTACTCCTTCATTGGTATCTTAGGCTATGAAGAAATCGGCTTCAGGCTTGTCTATGATTCAGGTGGGGAATCGCGATGGGTCTTTTAGGCTTGATGAAGGGTATCGGGCTTAGCTTACACAAGATTTGGGTTCAAAAGTGCAGGCTACGAAGGATAAGGCTCGAGCCTCGTTTATGATTCTTCGGTTGTAACTCAGTCAGCAAGTTCACCTCTTCCATCAGAAGTGTCGCGAACTAGGACAGCTAAGAGAAAGAGATGGAATGAAGATGAGGCCCAAGCCCGCAGAGCGAGGAGGGCTTAGAGTAGACTAAGAATTTTCTTTTTTTCTTTCTTTTTTACTAGGCAATATATTTGATGAACTTTAAGAAGTAGGAATTATCGACATATATGGCATGTAATAAAACTTTCAAAAGGTTTCTACCTTTTATGGATGAATAAATATCTATTTTATTAGAATCTCAACGAATTTCCCATAACAATTACAAATGAACCAAACTCTCGATGTTTTTACAAGAAATAGACTGCACCCAAGGTAATTTTTTGGGTTGCCTACGTATCCCCATCTTTGATGCATTCTCTTGATATTCTTTTAACTTATTGTGATATTTAGGGAATCAGGTCTTCGTAGTTCATAAATTAAGTTGAAGAAATCCATCTATTTTTCATTTTGTTTTTTCTTTTTTGTTTTTTTTTTTGAATGCCCTAACTTTTGCCTAAGTAGCCTTTTCAGGTTTTCTACCTAGCGGTTTTTTTTTTTTTTTTTTTTTTTTTATATGTGGTACTTCTTTAATTGATCTAAATTGGTAGGTTGAGAGAACTCATTCCCGTCAATGTCCGCAATCTTCACCACTCCTCCTGACAGTATTTCTCTGATGATGTAAGGACCTACCCATGTGGGCTTGAACTTTCCTCACGGATCATGTATCGGCGCTTGAATCTCTTTTAGTACCAAATCCCCCTTCTTCATACCTCTGCTCTTTACTTTCTTGTCAAACGCATTGGTTATTCTTTTTTGATACCATTAAATGTGATAAAGCGCTCTCAATCGCCTTTCATCCAGCAGAGCTAACTCTTCGTACCGATTCCTTACCCATTTTGTTTCCGTCAGCTGACTCTCCGTAACAATTCTGAGTGAGGGGACTTCTAATTCTATAGGTAATACTGCTTCCATTCCATATACAAGTTAAAAGGGGGTAGCCCCTGTTGAAGCTCTAATAGAATTACGATATCCCCATAGTGCCAATGGTAACTTCTCATGCCAATCATTGTAGGACTCGGTAGTTTTCTTTAGGATCGCCTTGAGATTCTTATTTGCCGCTTCGACAGCCCCATTTGTCTGTGGTCTATAAGGAGATGGGCGATGATGCTTAATGCTATATTTCTGCAAAAGCTCTTCTGTTTCTTTTCGAAAATGATGTCCATTGTCAGAGATGAACTCGTGGGGCACTCCATATCGGTAGATAATGTTATTCTGTATGAACTTCGCTACTTGTTTGGCATTCAATGTTTTGTAGGACGCAACTTCTACCCATTTAGTGAAATAGTCTATAGCAACTAGGATATACTCATGTCCATTCGATGTTGCTGGGGGTTACCTTGCCAATGATGTCAATGCCCTACGTTGCAAATGGCCATGGTGAAGACATGGTAGTGAGTGACATCGAGGGTTGATGCTTTCCACTTGCAAACACCTGACATTCGTGACATTTCTTGACATGTAGATGGCAATCCCTCTCCATGGTTGACCAATAATATCATAATCTTAAGATTTTCTTGGCCAACATGTATCCATTCATATGTGGAGTCCCAGCCCCTTCATACACCTCCAACGCTATCCTTTCCGCTTCTTGTTCACTTACACATAATAAATGCACCCCATCGTATAATCTTCGGTACAACTTACCTCCACACAAAATATACTAGCTGGCTAACCTCCTTATGGTCTTCCTATCTATGGACGACGCTTCTTTCGGATACTCTCCTTTTTTTACAAACTATTGGATGTCATAATACCATGGCTTTCCATCATTTGGCTCTCCGTCTTGTATGGCACAACAGTAAACTGGCTTCTCCCGTGACTCGATGATGAGAGGAGTTACACCTTCATCTTTAGGGACATCTACCATGGATGTTAGAGTGGCTAAGGCATCCGCAAACGTATTTGATTGCACCATAATATTGCATACTTTCATTGCATTATTCCCATCATTTTGTACATGCTTGAGCCATTTATTCTTGTAAATAGGTGCGTTTGATTCTTTTGTTGTTTTTGAGCCCTTGCAGGTTGAATGCCCTAAAATGGATGCTTTTTGTATGCAAAGTGAGAGCTTGGAGTCAAGCCTTGGAAGTCTTCAAAGGTCATGGGACTTATAGAACATACTTCTAGGTGTGTCTAGATGCCACATATCAAATTTCAAAGCTAAATACCAAGTGGTTTGGAAGATATGGGCAAACGAAGTCATGAAGTGCAAAAAGCGACCGATCTGGACATTTTGGAAAACCTGTTTCTCTCCAGATTGAATTGGACAATGAGACCACCATGGTTCGAAAGAAGACTTCTCAAGCTTCGCGTGCATATAAAGAACGTCAAAATCCGACTTCGGACGAGAGAGATATGACCATTTGAAGTCGGAGGCTTTCGCAAGGCAAATCTGGCAGTTTTGCAGAGGGGGTACCGGTCCCACCTTGGGGGGTACCGGTCCCACTTATGCAGTGGTGAATGGTACCGGTCCCACCTTGGGGGGTACCGGTCCCCCTGCTCGAGATTTCACCCGGGTTGCTTGAAATTTGCCCTTTTTGCAAGGGCATTTTGGTATTTTCACTCCCACTCTTGTAACCCTAAGGGAGGGGGTATTTATACACATTTGGCAGCTGGTTTGCCTCACTCTCTACCTTTCCCACTTAGTTTTTAGGGCTCTCTTAGGTTAGTTTAGTTTTTCTCTTAGTTTAGCTTAGGATTAGCTTAGTTTAGGTTGTTTTCCATTCTCATTTTCATTTAAGCTTTGTAATCTTAGTTGTTCTTCATTTGTAGCTTATTAAACTTTGTATTTTCATTCTTAAGTAATATAAATAGCATTTATTTCAAGTTTCTTGCATTTATTTCTTTGGATGGCTAGCTAAACACCTCAAAGGTGGGTTCTATGGTGGATTTCCTCTCCAAACCCTAGGTAAATGGTGTTTTCTCATTTCTTGAACCTTTAATGTTTATGGAATGATGTTTGATCCTCTCTTATCTTGTGAACACTTGTGGTGTCATATTCATGATCATTACATGACTTGTTATGTTTGGTTATTGAGCACATATGCATGCCACATGTTTGTTAAAATGCCTCATCATCTTTTGAACCCTTGTAGCATCATATTCATGACCATTGCATGACTTGTTATGTTTGGTTATTGAGCACATATGCACGCCACATGTTTGCTAAAATGTCAAAGAGAGTGTTGGGTTTTATTCCATCATTTTGGGTTACTCAATTGAACTTTATTGCTAAATCTTCCATCAAAGACCATTCTTCAATGGATCCGAGATGAGAATTCATTTCCAAATGCTTTTAAAGTTAAATCCCCCATCGAAGACCATTCTTCAATGGATCTTAGATGTGAATCATTATGAGAAATACTTGTACCAAAGTTTTGGAAGGAATGAACCCATATGACCCATCTTCTTTACTTACTTAGTTTTTATTTGCAATTTACCACCAATTTAGCATAAACAAAACAATCAACAATCAACCCCCATGATTTTACACTTTCTTTTACATTCATTGGTTATCAACACCTAAGGATCATTTGGACCTGTTCCACTCCCTGTGGATATGACCTAGGGACTCCCTAGTATTTATTGCTTGACGACCGGTAGACTCCTATGCTTGGGAATCTATTGCGCACCTCATTTTCAGTACAAGCAATTGGCGCCGTTGCCGGGGAGTGGCGAGCGTTCTAAGTGATCCAAGAAGAGCTAGTGGTAACTTGTAATTGCATTACAAGTCCGGTAAGTTCTTCTCATTCTTTTTGTATTTAATTGTGTAAATAGTAGTGGTAGTTGTTTTTAATTTTTCTATTAAAAAAAAAAAAAATTATCCAAGACCCAACCTTAATGCAAGGAGGTTATGACAAATACTCATATTTGGGGGAAAGAGAGGACATGAATGCACATTTCTGTAGTGCATTGGGACATAACAACCCTCCACAAATAATGACATTGAAAGATCGTATAATCCAAAATTTGAGAATGTCAAGGTTGTTTCCCCAAGTTGAGGAGGCTTGTGCCATCTGTGAGACATATGGGCATTCCACTAATGGTTGTCCTAATCTCCCCATGTATAGGAGAGTCTACCTTGAGCAATCTAATGCTCTTAATCAACATAGTAACCTAAATTTTGATTGGAGCAATGGTTACGAGGTTCATCCTCAAGAGCCACGGAGTTACTATTCCTCTTTTGACCAACCAAATTATGAGTATGATGGTCATTCTTCCTATTTTGACGGTCAAGGATACCAAGGGTTTGACTCAAACCCAAACCAAGGTTATGCCCCACCACCCTATCCAATGGGTCAACCATTTTGCCAACCACCTCAAGAACCACCACAAATGAGCTTGGATGATGTTTTGCAACAATTATTTGAAAATGAAAAGACTAATACCCAAGCTATTAATGAAATTAGAAATGAACTTACCGAGTTGACCAATCTATTGGTTGTGCTTCAACAAGAGGATAACTTTCCTTCACAACCCGAAGTAATTTTTCAAAGTCAACAAAGTGAGGAAGTTTTTAATGACATTAATGATCATCAAGAGCAAGTCAAGGCAATCCCCACACTAAGGAGTGAAAAGTTTGAAAATTTTTCTTTGAAAGACTCTCCTAATGAGTCAAATGTAAATCCTAGTGATGGTAATATGCCTCATGACTCAAACCTTAATTCTGCTATTTTGGAGGTGAATGTTGTGTTGGGAAAAAAAGAGTGGGTGCCACCTAGGTTTGAGAAGTTATCCCCTCTCTCTCTTGAAGAGGAGTTTTTGTCCCTAAAATCCAAACCACCTGAGCTTGAAGAGATCCAAATGCCCTATATTTTAAAATTTGCTCCATCAAGCAAAAATGAAGTTTTTCAAACAAATAGCAAGGGCATTCGTAAGAACAAGGTGGAGGAAGTTGTTCCCAACTTCTTGAATGAGTTTTCCACACTTGGGAACTCAATTGAGAAGTGTTTGGAGAAAAGGGAGCATGTTGTAACAGTTTTTGATCCTGGTGGATAGGGTCTTTTACTGTTACCTTGTACATAATAGTTTTTGTTTCATAATTTAGTTCTTTTTATTTATTTTCTTATTAATTTTCACTTTTATGTTTTTGTGAACATTCTAACCTTTTCACAGGTAATTGAGGAAATATTGACAAACACATACAGATGATATTGTTCCTACTCTTTCTCATTTTGTGTCTTTAATGCTTCTCTTTGCTCACTTCTTTTACTTTATGCAAAAATTCTTTGTGTATATAACTCTTGTAAATATCATTTTGGTTGAGGTGGAATTAGTGCATGTCGGCGTGGGCTCGGGATGAGCAAAACCGACTTGTAAGAATCACACCTCAACAAGCTCCTAGTAATCCAATTGCAAGACCACTATTTCACTTACCTTCCACTCCTTCAATGGAGCATACTGAAAATCAACAAATGCCTTTTAATCCAAATGACCAAGGGTTGCCTCACAACCCTCAAAGACCTTATGACACTCCGCTGCAAGGAGATGGTGTTGTTCCGCCGGCAACCCCGGCGGTGGGAAGGGGGAATCCTAATCCCCATGCTCAACCTCATAGAGAGCCCCCTGTCCCTTTGGCTAATTTAGGAAGGACTCTTAGGGAGATTTTGAGACCTACAAGAACCACTACACCCTCATGTATTTGCCTACCTCAAGAGGCCCATAACTTTCCCATGAGACCGGAGATGATTCGTCTTCTCCCTGAATATAGAGGGTTCGATTCTGAGAATCCCTATACATACATGAGAGACTTTGAGGATGTGTGTAGCGCGTTTCTTTCTACAGGATCGCCTATACATATCATATGTTTGGTTTTGTTCCCTTTCTCTCTTAAGGACAAAGCGAAAATATGGTTTCATTCTCTTACCCCTAATTCCATCCACACTTGGAGTGATATGCAACGCATATTCCTAGATAAGTTTTTTCCTCCGGGGCGCACCAATGCACTTTTGAGAGCAATCCAAAACTTTTCTGAAAAACCGGGTGAATCCTTCGCAACTGTGTGGGAAAGATACAAAGAGCTTCTTAATGCTATCCCTCATCATGGTTTGGATATAGACCAAATCATTGGCTATTTTCATCAAGGTCTTTCTTTGGAAAACAAACAATATATCCAAATGATGAGTGGGGGGCAATTTTATGAGAAGAGCCCTGAAGAGGCCATACAGTGTTTTGATTCAATAGCGGAGAATGCCCGGAATTGGGAAACAAATTCCTCTCTTGATGCCGCTAGAGTGCAAAGTGTACCCGTTGGAGGAGGAAAACATCATGTGAAGGAGAATGATGACCTCCAAGCCAAAATAGCTAGCTTGACTAGGAAGTTAGAGGCCATAGAGCTCCAAAAAGTGAGTGAGGTGAGCACCATACCCAAAGTGCCTACGGCACCTACGGGACCTAGGATGGAGGACTTGTGCATAATTTGCGATGACCCCACTCATTCCACCCAAGATTGCCCTAACCTTCCCCAAGTTAAAGGAGCCATTCAAATTGAGCAAGCTAATGCTCTCAACTACCAAAGGAAGCCCTTCAACTCTCCATTTTCTGAAACTTATAATCCGGGGTGGAGTAAACACCCCAATTTTAGTTGGAAGAGTGATGGAGGAAATGCTTCCTCAAGCCAAAGCAACCCAAATCCAACTCCTTTTCAAAATAACCAAGGTTTTCCAAATCAAAATTTCCAAAATCAAAATTTTCAAAACCAAGGTTTTCAAAATCAAGGTCAAGGTCCCAACTACCAAGGTCAAGGGTTTCCATCAAACCCTAACCAAAATTTTGGTCCACCACCGGTCAACTCATACCTACCACCCCACAAGAGGAACTATGATGATGTGATTGCACAACTTGTGCAAGGTCAAGCTCAAACCAATCAAGCCATAGGGGATATGAGAACCCAATTGACTAAGTTGACCACCACCTTGGGTGCACTTCAACAAGAGAAGGGAAAGTTTCCCTCTCAACCCGTGCAAAATCCACAAGGTCAACATAGCATTGGATCCTCAAATTCCAATGAAGGGAATCATGAACATGCTAAGGCCATCACCACTCTTCGAAGTGGAAAAATTATTGACAAAACCATCCCACCCAAGGATTCCAACAAAGAAGTTTCTAAAAATTTACAAAAGGAATCTAAGGGGGATGAGAAAGAAATCGAAAATGAGCCTAGCATTCCCAAACAAAATGGTGTTGATATTGGTTCTAGCCAAGAGAGGGCTAAATTCATTCCTGCCGCCCCTTTCCCTCAAAGACTTAGGGCACCTAAGAAATTGACCAATCATGCAGAAATCTTTGAATTGTTCAAACAGGTGAAAGTCAACATACCTTTGTTGGATGCGATTAAACAGGTGCCCTCGTATGCAAAATTCTTGAAAGACTTGTGTACGGTAAAAAGGAATTTGGGTGTGCATAAGGAAGTTTTTATGACCGAGCAATCCACATCCCTCTTGCAAAACACATTGCCCCGTAAATACAAAGACCCCGGGACCCCTACCATAGAAATAACAATAGGAAGTTCCAAAGTGGGTAGAGCTTTAGTAGACTTGGGGGCGAGTGTCAATTTGTTGCCATATTCTGTATATGTGGAGTTGGGGTTGGGAGAACTAGAGTCGACCGGGATCAAACTTCAGCTAGCTGACAGGAGCGTTAAGATACCTAGGGGAGTAGTGAAAGATGTGCTTGTGCAAGTAGATAAATTCTATTTCCCTGTGGATTTTGTGGTGTTAGAGACCCACCCTGTAGTAGATCAAGGGAGTCAATTCCCTGTGATTCTAGGTAGGCCTTTCTTGGCCACAGCTGATGCGTTGATTCAGTGTAGGAGTGGGTTGATGACCCTTACCTTTGGAAACATGACTGTGAACTTGAATATTTTCAATTTGATAAGGGAAGTGGGGGAAGATATGGAGGATGAGGTGCATGAGGTGAGTAGAATAGATACCTTAGTACAGCACCAATGGGATCTTTCCGCCCATGATGATCCCTTACAGTCTTGTTTGGTCAGTGAGATTGTTGATGATGTGGAGGTGAGTGATGAGATGGAGTTTCTATACTCCATGCTCAATGAAGAGGAAGTTATGGAAGTGAATGGGTGGGTGCCTCGCTTCGAAGCATTGCCACCCATTGAGAAAAGTCTTGTCCCATCTAGTATCCAACCACCGGAGTTAGAGTTGAAACCCTTGCCCTCTGATTTGAAATATGTGTACCTAGGTGACAATGAGACCTATCCCGTGGTCATTTCTTCTCACTTGGAGATTGACCAAGAGCGTAAATTATTGGAAGTGCTTAGAGACCACAAAAGTGCCATAGGTTGGTCCATTGCCGACCTCAAGGGAATTAGTCCCTCTCTTTGCACTCATAGGATTTATCTCGAGGATGATGTCAAACCTTCCCGCCAACCTCAAAGGAGATTGAACCCCATAATAAAGGAGGTTGTGCGAAAGGAAGTTCTGAAGTTGTTGGATGTGGGGATAATCTATCCTATAGCGGATAGTAAGTGGGTAAGTCCTATACAAGTGGTGCCCAAGAAGTCGGGTATTACTGTTGTAGAGAATGAAGGGGGTGAATTGATTCCCACACGAGTCACCACGGGGTGGCGAGTGTGCATTGACTATAGGAAGCTAAATTCATCCACTAGGAAAGACCACTTCCCCTTACCCTTCATTGACCAAATCCTAGAGAGAGTAGCGGGACATGCCTTCTATTGTTTTCTAGATGGATATTCGGGGTACAACCAAATAGAGGTTTCCTTAGAGGATCAAGAGAATACTACTTTCACATGTCCCTTTGGGACATTTGCCTTTAGGAAAATGCCTTTTGGTTTGTGTAATGCGCCTGGTACCTTCCAGAGATGCATGACAGGGTTGTTTAGTGACATGGTGGAAAAGATTGTTGAAGTTTTCATGGATGACTTCTCAGTCTTTGGGGACTCTTTTGATAGTTGCTTGGAGAACCTATCTAAGGTTCTAGAAAGATGTGAGGAGAAAAACCTTGTGCTGAATTGGGAAAAGTGTCATTTCATGGTGACACAGGGAATAGTCCTAGGACATATTGTGTCGTCTAGGGGAATAGAGGTTGATAAGGCCAAGATTGAATTAATTGCCAAACTTCCCTCTCCTAAGACTGTAAAAGATGTGAGATCATTCCTAGGACATGCTGGCTTTTATAGGAGGTTCATTAGGGGATTTAGCGGGATTGCGCGACCCTTGTGTAATCTCTTGGGCAAGGACGTTCCTTTTGAGTGGGGGCATGATTGTGAGGTCGCTTTTTGTAAATTGAAGGAAATGCTAATTTCACCTCCTATCATGCAAACACCCAATTGGAATTTGCCTTTTGAAATCATGTGTGACGCCAGTGATTTTGCCATAGGAGCGGTGTTAGGTCAAAGGGTGGATAAAAAACCACATGTCATTTACTACGCTAGTAGAACAATGAATGATGCCCAAAGAAACTATACAACTACTGAGAAAGAGTTGCTAGCGGTGGTTTTTGCCTTAGACAAGTTTCGGTCGTACATCCTAGGTTCACCCATTCTAGTCTTTACGGATCATGCGGCATTAAAATATCTTTTGACAAAACAAGATGCCAAGCAAAGACTAATTAGGTGGATTCTACTCCTCCAAGAATTCAATTTAACAATCAAAGATAAAAAGGGAGTTGAGAATGTTGTCGCCGACCACTTGTCTAGGATCTCCTTTGATGATTCTGCTAACACCCTTCCCATATCTGAGACCTTCCCTGATGAGCAACTGTTTGCTCTTTCCCAATGCCCTTGGTTTGCGGATTTAGTGAACTATCTTGTGACTGAACAGATTCCTACCCATTGGAATGCCCAGGATAGGAAGAAATTTTTGAGAGAGGTGCAAAAGTACTACTTTGATGACCCTTACCTCTTTAAATATTGCCCTGACCAAATATTGAGAAAATGTGTGCCGGATATTGAAATACCGAGCATCATGTCATTTTGTCATAGTGAGGCATGTGGGGGTCATTTCTCTGCTAGGAAGACAGCCGCCAAAATCTTACAATGCGGTTTCTATTGGCCTTCCTTGTTCAAAGACTCTTTTGAGTTTTGTAAAACCTGTGAGCGTTGCCAACAATTAGGGGGAGTTACTAGGAGACACATGATGCCCCTTACACCCATCATAGTTATAGAGATTTTCGATTGTTGGGGCATCGACTTTATGGGACCTTTCCCATCCTCCTTTGGTAACCTGTACATCTTACTGGCAGTGGACTATGTGTCCAAGTGGGTTGAGGCTATCCCATCTAAGACCAATGACCATAAAGTAGTTTTGAAATTTTTGAAAGAGAACGTCATGTCTAGATTTGGGGTACCTAAGGCGATCATTAGTGACGGCGGTTCGCATTTTTGCAATCGCCCCTTTGAGACCTTAATGAAAAAATATGGGGTAACCCATAAAGTGTCAACCGCCTACCACCCACAGACCAATGGCCAAGCTGAATTGGCCAATAGGGAGATCAAGCACATCCTAGAGAAGACTGTGAACCCCAATAGGAAAGATTGGTCACTTAGGTTGACTGATGCCTTATGGGCGTATCGCACGGCCTTTAAAACAGTGTTAGGCATGTCTCCCTATCGCATAGTGTATGGAAAGGCGTGCCACCTGCCAGTGGAGATGGAACATAGGGCATATTGGGCTATTAAACACTTGAATTTTAATCTTGATGCCGCAGGTCAGCAGAGGAAGCTCCAGCTAAGCGAGCTCGAAGAGATTAGGCAAGACGCCTATGAAAGTGCTAGGGTTTACAAGGACAAGATGAAAGCATTTCATGACAAAAACATCGCTCGTAAGTCTTTCGAGCGAAATCAAAAGGTCCTGTTGTACAACTCTAGGCTGCACCTTTTTCCTGGCAAGTTGAGGTCCCGATGGGTGGGACCATTTATTGTCAAATCCGTGTTCCCTCACGGGGCTGTGGAGATTGAGAATCCCAAGAATGGCAATATTTTCAAAGTGAATGGACAACGCCTCAAGCCATTTTTGGAGAACTTTTCGCATGAGACTGTGGAAGAGGAGCTTGTAGACCCAGTCTATTGCGAGGCCCCATCAGAGTAACTTCTTTTGTGATTATGTGTATATAGCTCTTTTTACCTTTGTTTAGTTGTTTTCTTTTGGAAATTGTGGATACTCTAACCTTTGTGCAGATTTACTGTAGTGTAAATGATTTACAAGTGCTTTTGTAGCCTCTTCCCATTTTTGTCTTTAAATGCTTATCTTTTCATGCATTGAGGACAATGCTCATTCTTAAGTAGGGGGGAGGTTCACTTGTGTTCATTTTTCATGATCATTCTCACACAATAGGTAGCTTCTTTTTGGATATAGAGTAGTATGCATAGCAAGAATCATAGCAAATACTTTTGATGCAAAATTTTTCGATTTTTGAGCTTACATGAGAATAAAACTTGAGACTTATATGCTATGCTTCCTATTGAACTTGCATTATGTACGTAAACTTTCCTATTGCACATGCACGCCAATGGAGCGGAACTAAAACTTATAGCACATCACTTGAACATTGTGTCATTCCATCCATCTATTCATGTTTTCCACATTGTGACTCGCATCAAGTTATGCTCATATCGAATACATTTGGTATTGTTAGTCTTGCAAGTCATGATTTTTGATTCAAGCACATTTTCGCTTGATTTGAGCTTCAAGGATCGCATTTTCGCATGAACTTTCATTTATATGTATCATATTCATTTTGGAACAATCGTACAACTTTGAAAGATGATTTTAGGCCATCATTGCTCTTTTGAACCTCAACTCCTTGAAAGTTTCCATTTCGAACCCTAATTTGAGCCAAGAGTGCCAATTCGTTCAAAGCTTAGGAACCCTAGGGTAATTTTGGAAGGCGGAGCCGTGTTAGCATGCCGTGGTACTTTTTCCCCGGTGTTTTAAGTTGGTGGTGGTTGAAAACTAATTGGAACAAGGTTTGGTGGCTTACAAAGGTGAAAAATTGCATAAACAGGCAAAATTTGGCATTTTCAGCAAAGTGGGACCGGTACCCCTCATTGTGGGACCGGTACCCCTCTTACAGAATTGAATGGGACCGGTACCACTTTAAGTGGGACCGGTACCACCTGCTGCACTTTGAAAAATTCGAGCTTTTAAAGCCCTAGCCCGACATTTAACCCCACTCCAACTCTTTTTCACCCACTTTTCTCATCTTTTCTCTCATTTTCAACCCCTCCCAAGCATCCTCCATTACTTTGGAGAGATTTTTACCACTCCTCACCAAATCCACCATCAAAACCCTAATTTTCCCACTTTTTCACCATACATCACCCCATTCCCATCTCATATCGCAAAAACCCTAACCCTAAACCTGAAAATCCACCATTTTACACACTCTTTCCATTGATTGAAGGCGGGTACGCACTAGAGTGGCGGTAGTGGACTTCTTTGGGTGTTTTGAAGCATTATCTTGCATTGTGGGTAAGTGTTTCAAATTTGTGAAGTTGCAAGCAAGTTAGGTTTTTGTTCTTCATTTGGTGATTTGTGTTTGGGTGAAGTTTGTTATTGTTTTTGGGGATTATAGTATTGTTGGTAGTGATTTGTGTGATTATGGAGCCTGTGGGAAGGAAAATGCTATGCGATGCCAAGAGGGGGTGTTCGATGTTCATTGAAATGGGCATGTGGGACTGTGTAGTAGCCATGCTAGTGCTACTTTGTGTTTTTGGTCTAGTTGTGACGCTCATGGCTAGAACCAAGACACCGAAAGGAGGGAAAGCCTCGGGCTCTTCTGTGGAGCAGGCAGTCAAAAAGAGAAAGGCAAGCTCTTCTCAACCTGTGAAGAAGGGAAGGGGAAAGAGGCATGAGAGTGAAAGTGAGGATAGCGAGGATGATGACATAGAGGCCATGTTTGATGAAGGTGGGGAAGAAGGGGAAGAGGATGAATGGGTTCAGTCACTTGCAAAAAGAGGTTTCATTTGTGAAAGGACTGTGGAAGCTTCAACCTTTATCCACACTCATCCCATTCGAGGTGCTATTGATACCCAAAACATGGGCTTCCTGTGTAGACCTGTGGAGGGCTATCACCCATCCGTGGTAAGAGAGTTTTACTCGAATCTGAGAGTACATTCGAAAATGGAATATCACATGAAGACTACTGTAGGTGGAAAGTCCTTTCTTGTGAACACTACAGTCATTGCTACGGCCTTGGGATATCCTCGACCTTCTCATGCAGATGGTGTCCCTTACCCATTCCGCCCTTTGACACCTTTCGATGGGGCGTCCTTCGCTCAAGCTATGTGCTCCAATCCTGTGCCAATGATATCATTTAACAAAAATCAGTTCACCCCTGGGAAGCTAAAGCCTGAATATGCCTTAATGAACAAAATCATCCACTGTCGCATTGACCCAAAAGGAAAAGAGAAAATACCAAGAGTCGATGAGATCAAGTTTCTTTTTGAAGTGATGAATGGGCGGCGAATTGACTTTGCAGCGGTGATTTGGGCAGTAATGAGGGACTTTGTGAACTTCGCAAGCAAGTCGACCTACATGCCTCATCCTTGCTTGATCACTCAAATTGTAAAAGCTGAAGGAATCAAGTTGCCTCCAAAGAACAAAATGACACTTCCTCACTTTGGTCCCATTAACAATGTAACCGAAGCAAGGAGTATAGCAGCTTCAGTGAAGCCCAGGCCAGCTCAATCCCAGTCAGTTTCTGGAGGGCCGTCCTCGTCGTCAGCGCCTAAGCCTGCAAGTACATCTCCACTCAAGAGAATGGAGCGTAGAATCAAGGGATGGTTCAAATGCATTCTGGGGAAGCAGAAGCAGATTGACCATAGACTGGCTAGGTTGGAGAGAGAGGTTCTTGTGCTTAGAGGTGACCCATCTGCTGTTGAGCCGCCAGTTCCTACCTTGGAGGGGGATTCCGATGAGCTTGATGATTGTGTGGATGAAGATGATTTCAGTGATGAGGAGGAATCAGAGGAGGAGTAGTTGGGGGTGTTTTCTTTAATAGTTAGGTTGTTTGTGTTCAGTTGTGTTTTTACTTTTCTAAGTCTAGTTTTATTTCGTGTAGGGTAGCATAGGGCGATGTTGGCACAGGGTAGTGACCCAAGCCATGTTAAAGCCAACACCCGTTTTGTTTTGAAGCCCCTTTGTGTAAACCCCCGGTCATTACATGCTTAGAAGTCCTTTTTGATTTTAAAGTGTCGGTTGTTCCCTTATGAACATTATGCATCTATGAATGGTTAGTTTTTGTTTTGAATGCCTTATTTCTGCTTCATGGTGTATGCTTTCGCGTTATTCCATTCCACTCATTCTTATATCATTGTTTTTAGTTCTTGTTGATGGATGTTGGTTTTGTGAAACTCTTTTTGGCAAAATTTCACACACATGGAAAAGGGACAAGCATAAGTAGTTCAATTTCTTGCATTGTATGACAAGTTAAAGTAGTATGCTCATGTTTGCATGTTGAAAGCGAACTCTTTTGTGCATTTATTTGTTTCTTTTCTCTTGATTCTTACTTCTTTTTGGTTCAAATCTTACTAGGGACTAGCAAGATACAGGTTGGAGGGTGTGTTTAGCACATAATTCGCCCGTTTTTACTTGTCTTTTTGTACATTTTACCTGTTCTTCAACCCTAGTTTGGCTTGATTCTGGTATTTTTAA
>JAESVK010001044.1:0-26296 GCA_017140935.1 Hamamelis virginiana
GAGATTTTCTCATCTCATGAGAGAAATTGTTGACTTGGCTAGATTCATTGGGAGAGCTGGATATTTTGGCTAAAAGATGATCCTTAATACTAGAATGATTTATGGTCATTTCTGTCTGCCTCAACATTTTTTCAGTTTTTGTTTGTTGGTTTAAATTTACATATTTTTCTTTCTTTTATAGGACTGTTTGTTGGACCTCTGTAGAGTGCTTTTCATTCAATATACGTACAATGGTTGTTTATTAGGAAAAATAATGTTTTTCTGTTTATAAAAAAGAGCATGTTTTGCTGCTTGTGTGGTCTTTGGAGTGTTGCTCTTCATTTTCTCTCTTAATATACGTAATATAAAATCTATTAGTTGTCTATTAAGTGTGCCATTTTCCTCATAGTCATAGATTTTTTCAATGAAGTCACCTATTTATTAGCATCATAAAAATAGCACTAGTTATTCTGAAGATTGATATTGTTTACGGAAAACTTACTCTACACATTTCCTTCAATGGCCCCATCTCATGGCAAAATAAGGGTATTAAAAAGAATCTTTGTATCTTATGTTGAGCCACTGGATATATACTTAAGTGAAACTCCTCTGAAATGTTTACAATCTAGGTCAAATGAAGCTCAAGCTGAGCCGAAGTACTGTCTATATATATTGATTCTTTTTGGTTCTAAGTTTCCTTAAATTTATTCAAAATGTTTATTTTTGGTAAAACGAAGTATATCAGGCCTTACGGGATTTTAGATGTGCATTTATAAAACAAAATTTCATTTATGTTGACTTTTGAGCTTTTAGACCCCCCTCCCTCCCATCCTGTGCCCCCAAACCACCTTTTTGATAATGATTTTTGTCACTGATATAATTTAGTTGTAGGTTTGATCTACAAAATGCTGGGAGAAACTAGTTTTGATGTTTGGTTGACCCATGTAGTCTGATGAATTCCTACATTAGTTGCGTAAATAGCTTTTCTTCTCTGTGCAGTTTGTTGAATGTGGAAGTGAGGGAAGCATTTTGCTGCTCCAGACTTGCTTGGATCACATGAAATTTTTTGATAAATTGGATCACATTAATTTTCAAGGGGAAGACATGCTCAACATGCTGCCGAAGCCTGATTTTTTAGCTGCAATCTTTAGATATTTATTGGGTCAACCAAATTTCAGTACCGTGTTTTGTGAGGCACTACGAGGTTTGCTGATCATTGAAGGATTTCTTGGAAAATTCTGTAATGCATTACACTTGTCAGTGTCTGAAAAAATTGGCGTTGGTCTTGCTTTGGCAGACTCGGAGAATCTTGACATCAGAACAACTGGTGAGTTATTTAAAGATAGTTCTTCGGCAGTGTCTCTTTTTCATGGTATATCTCTTTGAGGTTTGGCATAAAACTCTCATAAAAGTTATTGCATTTCTTTTGCTTCTCATGATTTGATAAATTCTCAGGGCAAAACTTTTGCATGGGTCAGATTGAGGAGTTGTGTGGAAATCCTGCTTCTATTGATTCTGCTGAACAAATTCAGAATATTATTACATTCCTTTATAAGTCAGAGGGTCTTGCCAAGCATGTGGATTCATTTATGCAAATGTTGTATTTGATGGAACCGAAAGTAAGGACCCCAATTTTGTTAGCACCATTGCTGTCGGATGATTTATGTGAGGCCAGGTTTTCAAGGTTATCATCTTTCTATTACATATCTTTTGGTGATGATCATGAAATTGGTTGCATGCTGGTTGCATTCTGTAGTTTATTATAGTGAAATTATTTTTTTTTGTTTTTGTTTTGTTTTTTGTTTTGTCTTACTGCTTTTTGTGTTTGTTGTAGGAATTTGGATTTATTCTATGGTTGCAGTGAAAATGAATTCGATGCCATTCTAGCAGAGATGGAGAGTGAAACAAGTATGGCTGATATTATGCGAGAACTAGGCTATGGATGCACACTTAATGCTTCACATTGCAAAGAAGTGTTATCTCTTTATTCACCTTTGACTGAAGTCACCATCTCTAGAATACTTAGCACAATTGCCCGCACACATACTGGTCTTGAGGACAATCAAAATTCATACTCGACATTTTTCTCTGCTATTGGTGGCAGCGCCTCACTTGATTACTCTTGCTTGAGCTCTTGGAATGTTGACATACTTGTAGATTCAATTAAGCAACTTGTAAGTTCTATTTGCGAATTTCAATTTCATTGTTATTCTTCTTTTAGGAACAATAAAGTGACAAAGCAGAGTGCATTTTGATTTGGACAATGATATTTTGAACCACAGGCTCCAGGAATCAATTGGATACTTGTTATGGAAAATCTTGACCATGAGGGCTTTTACTTTCCCAATGAGGAGGCATTTTCTTTCTTCATGTCCATCTATGCGCGTGCCTGTCAGGTATCTTACAGCATTGATAGTTGTGTTTAAAATACATTAGTCTCCAGTCTCCCTTTGGTTGGATGTTTTAAAAGTACTTTTGATAAGCAGAAAAAAAAAGGTTTATTTATTTTTAAAATTTAAAATCCTTTTGCCTTTTGTTATGAAGCAAAAGCAATAAAAGCCAAATCATGTTTGGCAACATTTTTATATTTGCATTTCCTTTTGCTATAAAAGCAAAATATAAAAACAAATTTATGTTGGGTATTTGTCATATTCAGTTCTTTTCTTATGGGTACATCCCCACCGCATAAGCTTATGCGAGGACGTGTTTTTAGCCAATCTAGGATAGGTATTTTGAAAAACCGACTGGTGGATTAAATACTCTTCTCATTTATGTCATGGATGCAAAAAAATCACAGTGATCCAACTGTCAGTTTTAAAATATAGACTGTGAAGAACTATGAAATTTTAACAGTGACAGTATCTAATGGTGAAAATTGTCACAGTTTTTTTTTTTAAAGTCTGTATTTTAGAAACTGGCTATTAGAACATTGTAATTTTTGGCATGGATGACATACATAAGAAGATTATCTAATCCGGCGGTTGGTTTATCAAAATATCCATACCACGTTGGCTAAAAACCCAAGTCCCCACATATGCTCATACCCATAAGAAAATCTCTATTGTCATATATATATATATATATATGCTTTGTCAATATATGCGTTTTGTATATAACCATGCTATTTAGGATTTGACATTTTTTTTTAATAATAAAAATAAGAAGTGACTAATATCCATATAAACTATATAGCTAGTCAAAGTTATCTTTAGTCCATAAAAAAAGTGATTGGACACGTAAATTTCATAAGACAGAGATACATGAAGAAATAGGAGCAGCAAATCGAGGGTCTAATTTTCTCCCATGGCGCAAAATACCAATTTGATTATGATCAACCCTAGAAGTGACTTTTGCAAGTCAAACTTGGTCTTCTACAACAAACACAAACCCATAACTTTCTCCAAACCAAACCCTAGATATGACTGCCTTCATCTCATCCCAAGACCACACCATGTATTACTGCCTTCATTGATGCCACCAATGACCGCCACCTCACTTTCTTGGAGCACTGGCAAGCCATTGATACCGATCACCACATGTGTCTCCAATCCATTTCTCTCTCTCTCTCTCTCTATACACACACACCCCCCCCACCCCCACACACACACATATATATGTCACCATCTCTAAGTTCCTCTTCCGTGCATCAATGGCCCCTTCTTGCTATTTCCACAGTTCCATACTCTCTCACCTCCCTATTTAACTTTCAAAACACTTCTCACACAAACCCTATGATTCAACACCACTGCCATGATTACATCAATGACACTTAACAACCACCACCAGCAAAACCACACCTTCCTTAAGCCCACCGACTTCATCACTAATTGGAAGCTACCATGCATCCCAATTAAGCTAAGGACATGCTTGCTCAGCTAAAGCAAGAATATGCCAAAAAGGTGAAGGAGCTTTGCTGTTATTTGTTGTCAGACATAGCAGCCCCTTGAAAGAGGTCAAGTGATCATGTTTTGTTGGGCCTTTAATTTTTTTTTAAAATTTCTTTTAAAAGCCCCGCCCCCCGCCCCCTTTTTTTACTTAAGAACAAATATTTTGCTTTTTGTTTTTAAAAAAGTACTAATTAAATAATGACCAAACAGGACTTTTTGACCTTTTGCTTTCAAAAGTAAAGCAGCACTTCTGAAAAAGTCCAACCAAACGTTGCCATACTTTTTGTGAAGTTAGCACTTAATCTATACACTATTAAATTTTTTTGCAGGATCCTTTCCCACTCCGTGCCATATGTGGATCTATCTGGAAGAATGTTGACGGTCAGCTCTCTTTTTTAAGATATGCTGTATCAGCACCTGCAGAAATTTTTACCTTTGCTCACTCTGACAGGAAATTGGTAAGGCGTGTTGCATTTTTATGTCGAATTTTATTATCATACTCATTATTATTTTGCTGTTTAATTAATATAAATATTAATTTTTCTGTAGGCATATGCTGATGCACTGAATGTTCATGAGCATCTACATGGTCTAGCAAATCATGCATGGTTATCTCTTGATGTCCTGGAGGTGTTGTGTCAGCTAGCTGAGAGGGGCCATGTTGGTTCAGTACGAATGATACTCGAATTTCCTCTTAGACACTGTCCTGAAATTTTACTTCTTGGGATTGCACAAATTAATGTATTCTTCTTCCTCTATTGTGTAAAGTTGTATATTTTATCTATTATGTTCTCGTGCAAAGACATTGTATGCCGAACAAGAGGGGCGGCACAAGTACCTTACTCGATCCCTTTTCCTTAATTTTTTAGTTATCCATTAGGCAGTTTAAAGTGGTTGTAGTAAACAACCTAATGGAAGTGGATTTCTTGCAAAAAAAGTGAGGGATGAGTTGGCTATTTTACCACTATAATTTTTGGATAGTATATAAAATTAAGGGGCCTTTTTAGTACGGCATTTTGAGCACACCAAGTGGGCGAATTTCCTTTATATAATAATGAATTTGTAACTTTTATTTTAATCATTGCAGACTGCCTATAACCTCCTCCAATGTGAAGTGTCTTCCACTGTTTTCCCCATGATAGTTGGAAATGTCACGGGAAGCGGTTTGATTCTTCACCTTTGGCATTCAAATCCCAAGCTTGTATTGCGTGGATTGGTAGATCTGATTAATACTGATCAAGGCAACATTGTTAGAGTTTTGGATATTTGCCAAGAGCTAAAGGTAAACCTAAAG
This sequence comes from Hamamelis virginiana, assembly GCA_017140935.1. NCBI lineage: Eukaryota > Viridiplantae > Streptophyta > Magnoliopsida > Saxifragales > Hamamelidaceae > Hamamelis > Hamamelis virginiana. The sequence continues at coordinate 5,161 of JAESVK010001044.1, forward strand.
TTGACTTGGTATTAATTCCTTTTCCTACAATAGTTTTTCTTTTCTTTTTTAATTTTTTTTTCATTGAAATGTTGCATTTTTACCTTCTTGTCCAGATGCTTTGAATGATCTATTTTCCATTGGCCTTATACATGGTATTTGCTTTGTGTATTGACCTCCATGGCTGTTTGTTTCATTTTACAGTTCTGATAGTTCTGAATTTCTTTGGTTATATTGATAGTATTCTGGCTGGTGGGCCATGCAATGTAATTTTTCTGTAGTCTTTTTCTTGGAGACTTGTTAATATTTGAACACATTCATGGCTTTGCTTAGGATGTTGATGTCCCTTCGTTGTAGTAGGTTTTCCTTATAGATATGTGTGTGATGGAAAATAGAGAATCTAACCACCTGTCTATAAAATAAAATTATGCAGCTGGTGACCATGAAGACATTTAGAAGCCTATGCCTGATAATATTCTAACAATAGTAAAAGATGAAGGTGTTCTATGGCCCCTACCCTGGTTTAATATCAGTATTTTTATATCCTCAAATTTATTGGAAATTGTTGCACATGTGAGACAATGAAATTTTTATTTGACCGACACGTGAATAAAAGGATTAATGTTTTTCTTAGAAAATTCTGCTGTACCTTACTTCTCGAAATGTTTTGTCAAGTAGAGAATGCAAGGGATTCCATGGTAACCCAGCTTCTTATTTGAAACCTCAGCCATCTGACATCTTGCATTAGTCAACAATCTTCTATCACCACCAATGCAATATTAATATATTAAATAATTAAATGATGATGTGGTGGAAGAGCTCTCTTCTCCTCTCCCTATGGTACAGATGTCTACGTTTCTCTTTCCTATGTTGAAAAGAGGTGCTGGATTGATGGTTTCTTTTATTGTAATTTGTTTTTTCAATCTTTAGCTGAATTTCTTTAGCTCAACCCACTCTTTCCTTTAATTCTAAGTCAATTTCGGATTTTAGAGCGCCTTCTAAAGTCAAAGCTTTTGCTTGGAAGTGGCCCCTAGTAAGGTGAGACCCAACAAAGCCCTCTCCCCTATCATGTGTGTATGAGTTGTTGCACTGATGGTGAATGGATTAATAATTTATTTTGATGTTATCCTCTTGCTGAGCTCACGTGAGGTATATACTGTTTGATTTGGTGGGTATCATGGGGACACCTCCTCTTTATATGGTCTCTATCATTGAAGGTTATTTCCCGTGGTTTGGTGGAAAAAGGAGGCAAAGATCTTATGGAATTTGGGGTATGGCCATTATTTGGAGTATTTACGGGGTGGGGGGTGGAACACTCTAATTTTTGAAGACGAGAGTTAGGTACTTCCTTTTGGGATAAGATAGAAATTTAACTTCTTTGTGGCCCTCCACCTTTAAGGAGTTTTTAGGGCATTCCTCTTTCTCTTATCCTTATGGATTGGAAAGGAATGTGTTTGCCTAGGCCTCGGCACAATACAAAGTTTGTGTGTGGAATCCTTCACCTCATGGCAAGATTAAGCTTAATTTTGATGGTTCTTCGCTTGGTAACTGGGGGACCTATTGGAGTGGGAGGAATTTTTAGGGGTTATGAAGGCGATGTTTGCTACAACTACTCCATGTCTTAAGAGGAGGGCATTGCTATTAAAGCTGAGATCCGTGCTCTTTATTTGGTCTTTGGTATGTTGGGGCTCATGATCTTAAAGACATTGTGGTTGAGGGAGATTCTTCGATGTTTATATTGTGGGCCAAAGATAGGGTGGGAGCTATTTTGATATATTGGCATTTTTTAAAAGAGAGTTTCGATCTTGGGGCCATTGTTGGAGTTTCTGTCTCTTGGGTGAGTAGATTGGCTAATAGGGAAGCAAACTTTTTAGCAAAAGGAGGAGCTATGACTTTGGAAACTTTCATGGGGAACTAGTGAACTACTAAAATCCTTGAAGCCCTTTCTTTTGGTTTGTTTGGGTGTTTCAGGTCTTCCTTTTTCCTTTTCTTTGACGAGGAGTTCTTGACCTTTATGTGTCTCTTCTTGTTTCTCACAAAATTGTTGTTTATAAAAAAATAACATATTAAAAGATGTATGCTGAACTTGCATGTGACATGTGTTTGATAAGTTGGTTTCTAGGTAGTTCACAGATTCACACTTGATTTCTGACTGAAGCACTCATTGAGGATAGTCTCCCTCTTCATCAAGTGGTCATGCATGATACTTTTCTGAGGTGCCAGCTGCAAGGAAAGAAACCCAGAACAAAGCTACCAGTATTCTAGAAGATTGTATTGATGTTACTAATACTATACATGTCTTGTTTTGATCTGATCTTTAATGAATTGTTTTTCATTTTTTCCGTTCCATGTGATTGACTTTTAATTACTTAAACTACTCATTAGTTCGGTGACTTGCGAAAGTAAAGTGACTAATCAAGGGGTTTCTTGACAGAGCTTCTATATGGTATTGGTTTTTTCTCTGATTCGTGCTCTCATTCTTTTTCACGTTACAGATTCTACCATCATTGTTAGAGCAGACCCCATTTTCTTTTAGTATTCGACTGGCTGCCTTCGCTTCACTGAAAGACTACATAAGTCTTGAGAAATGGTTGAATGATAATCTAAGCATCTATAAGGAGGTTTTCTTTGAGGTTTGTTTTGCTGAATACATTTTGTCAAATGTTCATGATAACAATGATAATGCAGGCCTTTTGTTCTTTAAATTCGATGAAATACTTGCAAAATCTGGTTACCTTTATGATATTTTACTGTGATTTTTCAGGAGTGCCTCAAGTTTTTGAAGGAGTTACCTTTCGATGCAGCAGATGATGTCTCTGCCAATCCATTTCAACATTCCGGCGCTCTTGTGAATTTATATGTGGAGACAAGTGCAACCTTTTTGAAGGTCATACTTCTTCACATTAGTTGTTTTATTAACTTATCGTGCTGCCTCCGACTACTTCATGTCTTGTAATATATGAAGATTTTGCAGGTCCTTCATGCTAATAGTGAACAGATTAGCTCCAACCAACTCTCTGAAGAGCTGAAAAAATTACATAGGGCGTCTATGCATGTAAGTCCTAGACTACAGAATGTTGGGGCTTCAGATTCATCAACGTCAGATGGATATGCTGATGATATAGACGAGGAAGCAAACTCTTATTTCCATAAGATATTTTCTGGTCAATTGACTATTGATGCAGTGGTTCAAATGCTTGCTCGTTTCAAGGAATCTTCAGAGAAAAGGTTGTCTGTTGTTATAAGGATTGTCCATAGTACTTAATATATGTTGAATATGTAGAATTTTTCAGTTTGATAGCTTCAATGATTTGTTGTACTCTTCTGTTGTACACATCAATTATTTTGATGGCTTATCATAATACACATCTGGTGTATTGAGTTTTAATATTTTTTCTGCTTTTCTTTTTCTTTATTATTTAGTAATTTAGGTGGTTGGATTACAATTCTGTTATTGATCCTTATGATTTTATATGTAAATTGTTTTAAAATTTTTAACATTCTGTAATATTAATCATTCGAGTGCTAACCACTATTTTTTTTATGGGTTGGTCAAAAGGAGAACTGTTGACTGTAATTCATTGCCATTTAGGGTGTTTTTGTTACGGAGAAATGTTGACTGCAATTAAATCTCATTTTTTTATTCTCTTGTCCTTTTTATGCCTAACCTGGTTCTAGAATTAGAACTTCAAGTTTTGAGACTGTAGTTTCTTTGACAATGTTCAATGCCATTGCTTCAAAAAGTGCAAGGAAGAAGGTAGATCAAAAAGCTGTCTTGTCTTGTCTTTAGGCTGACTCGATTTATTAGTAGAATTTTTGTAATGTATAATGTAGTTTTATACTAGCATTTAAGCTAGTTAAAATACAATTATCAAATAAAGATATTTTGTCGAGTCCAACACCAGAAGAAAAATTTGTTTAATCCATTAATTTTTGTTATGCAGTTTAATAATTTTCTTGTAATCTTCTTACTAGATCTAATGTGAATTGACAGGGAACAATCAGTTTTTGAGTGCATGATACAAAATCTGTTCGTGGAGTACAAGTTTTTCCCCAAGTATCCAGAAAAACAGCTCAAGATTGCGGCAGTTCTAATAGGTATGGTGGTTATGGAGTTCATAGTGTCTTTGTTATTGTTGTAATTTCTTACCCAACTATCTATTCAACCTGAAACCTTTTGTAGTTTAGGATTGAGTTTTTCAGCCCAAAAAGTGAAGGTGGGGTTGACTGCCTGGACCTTCAGGTTTTTACCCAGCAGATATTGGACCTTATAAATAATCTAATTCGGCTTAAGTTGATGCTAGTATAAATGTTCAATAAAGCTAGACTGGAATTTTCCCTTGTACCTATCAATGTTAGTTCTTATCATACCCATACTTATATTATTGTTAGTAGAAATCATATCCATACTTATATTATTTTGCATAAATATGAAGTGCAATCTATAATTTGTTTTAATGGATCTAGCTACAACCCCTCTAGTGACAATATCATTCCTTTGGTTTGTTGACCATCCAGTATATACCGTGTGGTGTAGAAAAGTGAAGTTATCTTAATGTCCACACACAGTTTGATAAGAGTGAGAATTTAGAAGGATGGATACCTGACAACATATTTGCATACTGTAGGGACCTAGGGGTTGAAATGTGATGTTATAATTGCAGTTTTGCAAGAGTTTATTTGTTAAGGGCATTTTGTCCTTGCATATATTTTTTGCGTTTGCATATTGTAACTTTGTATTGGTAAAATATACATATAGTTGTATCTTATTGAATGGTATTTTACTCTTTTTTTTTGGGTATCTTTTAATTATTTTGCAGGTTCCTTAATAAAACATCAGCTTGTAACTCATCTCACACTTGGCATTGCTCTGCGAAGTGTGTTGGATTCGTTGCGTAAACCCACGGACTCAAAAGTTAGTATCACTATCTGGTATCTGTTTTTCACCTACTGTCAGCATTTGTTGTTGATATTGTGAGTGGTTTCACTTGTAGTTATTTTCTTTTGGGACCAAGGCTTTGGAACAGTTTCTGGACCGCCTGGTAGAGTGGCCACAGTACTGCAATCATATTCTACAAATATCTCATCTGCGTGGTACTCATCCAGAGCTAGTTGCATTTATTGAACGCGCTCTTGCTAGGATTTCATCAGGTCACTTGGAGTCGACTATAGGCAACAGTGTTTCTACTGATCTCCACAGTGGTTCTGCTTTGGCTTCCTTGGATAATGCAGAGGTACTGAATTAGTTTCATTTGTTGACCCATATCCACTTAAGTCTGTTGAATCAATCATTTAGTAATAATATTTTGAGGACATCAATGCTTCTTCCATTTCAAAATGAGAGTTAGCTGAACCATAGTTTTTAAAATTGCGCCTTAGGCGTGCCTGGGCTCCAGGTATAACCAGACTCGGCTATTGAGCCTCATTTTACCTTAGGCAAGGCTCCTTCATTCAGGTGGTGTCTGGTGCGCCTGAAAGCTCGCTTGGTTCAAATGAAGATTGTGTTTTTACATTTTTTTTTTGGGAGGGCCCAGGGTTGGGTTGGGTTGGGTTGGGTTGGGGGGGGGGGGGGGGGGGTTGTTTGGGTGTTAATGTGTTATAACAGTTGATTTTCCTTTTATAACAAGATAGGACTGTACTCCATGGCACATTGGGCTAAGTCTACTTGAAATGAAGATACAAGCCTCAGCCATTGACCTACAAGCTTTGTGCTTTTACACAACGCTCTAGCCAATTGAGCTAATAGGCCAAATTATTTACTATTGTGAGTTCTTAGGCACACCTAGTGCACCTTTGGACCAAGCTCAAGGCCCTGAAAAAGCGTTGGACCATGCAGTGTGTATATTTATTCTATGAGGACATTTGAGAAAACAAGCTTAGTTGTATTTTCAAGATGATATGAACTTAAAACACCAATTTTAGTTTCATTACTAGCTGGACACTGCTATCTGGCACATTTTTTTCTCACCAATCCCTTCTTTTTTGTGTTGATATTTTTCATCTTAGCCTTTTTTAGATCATATAGACAACTATTTATTTGTTTGTCATATTTAGATTACTGTAGTTGGTCAAGTAAAAGTGCAAAACACTTTCAATAATACGTATTTCTTTTATTATTGTTTCAGGTGTCTGATTCCTCATGGCAGTTATTGGGTTCTAGGACCACACAACCTGGGCAGCAACTCTCATCTCCCTTCCAGATGCAACAAAGACACCAAGGTTTTCTTGGTGACAGGCATAAAGCATCTGCAACTTCAATTAGCTACACGAAACCACTTTTACCTCCCTCTGGGAACCCTTTCAATGCTTCCTTAAGTGATGGAGCTAATACTCAGAAGGTATTGCCTGTTTCAATTTTAGATTACATATTATTATGGCTATTTATTTGCTTCATCTTATTTTTTATGTTGATTTTTTTTTTCACTTTCCTTTTGTTGCTGTAGTTGAATGTTCCTCAGTCCTTGCCAACAGTGTCATCACAAAATGCATCCAGTGTTCCAGCTACCGGGTCTTCTTCATCTGGATTTCTTCATTCTTCCCGAGCAATTACTTCAACTAGTAAGCTTCCATACTTTTGTTTACTGATAATTGCTATAATTTTTGGATCATACATCCTCCCAAGGTTCACTCCAAAATCCCTCACTTCATTCTCCTGTGTCTGATTTGCTAAATATCCCATTTCTGTAGGCATGCTTAGACAACATACATATAATACAGGGTTTGGTTCTGCTTTGAACATCGAAACACTTGTTGCAGCAGCTGACAGAAGGGATACTCCAATAGAGGTATTTGTTGTCTACAGGACCTCTCCTTTATATTACTCAGATAGGAGCATTTAGTGAACATTTCTGATGTGGATCATGATGCACAAAGCCCATAAACTTGGAGGACATATACTAGGAGGGCCCATAGGAATAATTAGATGTTATTGATCTTTATTTTATTTAGGATATTTCTGTTTTGGTTGTAATTATCTTTTAATTAGTTTCCTAGTAGGAGTAGGATTGTTTTCTATATAAAGGGGATAAACCCTTTATTTGTGGTGAGACTTGATGATTAATGAATTTTCTCCTTGATATTCTGAGTTCTCTCTCTTTCTCAATCTTTCTCTCTCTCTCTCTAAGTTCTTTATCTCTATTTCTCTCTCTTTTCCTCTATTTCTTTCTTGGTATTCAAGTCTCATCAATTGGTATCAAAGCATCACCACGATCCACGAACTTTTCGCTATCAAACCATACCCACTCGCTGCCATAGATTCGCCATATTCACGTGCTTGGAACCCCCACACTATCTCTCACACACACACACAGTCACACACACACACACACATATATATACAAGAGACCCGCGCCCTGCACCACCTCAAAACACCACTCTACACGACATTCCACAACACCAAACCACCCCAAAAAGCTTCCACAGTCGCCGAAACCATCGCCGGAAGAAAAAAAGTCGCCGGAAAATAGTCCACGCGCAACTTGCGACTCGGCGCATGAAATCCACGCGCCTCACACCTTATTTGCATCGGCTCGGCTTCTCCACCATTAGGCTCGGCTACGCGGCTTGGTTCGGCTCTGACCCGACCCGGTCATCTGACCCGTTGACCCGGAACTTTGACAGTTGACCCTACCCATTCAACCTTTGACCATTGACTGCCACGTGTCACTGACGTGTCTGCTGAAGTCATTACCTTATTTTTGGAAATTACAATTTGGCCCCTCAGCTTTTTGAAAATTACAGTTTGGCCCTCAACTTTCTGGAAATTACAGTTTGGCCCCTCAGCTTTCTGGAAATTACAGTTTTGCCCCAGGCAGCCTTCCCAACATTTTTCGATGTCTTGGTTCCGATTTTGCAATCCATTTGGGTGAATTCGACCTCAACAGTGGAGTTTTACACATCATTGCGCCTCGATGAACGGTACACATCTCTTTATCATTGAAAATTTGTAGGTTTTCCTTCAATTAGTTGGGATAGCTTATTAAATTTGTGTTAGGTCCCTTTTTAAGCCTTCTATCATTTTCCCAACAGTCAAAAAAAAAAAAAAAAAAACATTTATTCTAGTCATCTTTTCTTTCTTGTTTCCTCTACCTTTTTTCAAACTCTAGGCCACCTTTCTGATATATTTCACACACTCATTGCATCCCCATTCCCTACTTCACCTCTTTCATACTTAGGCACGCAACTTGCATTTTTTTTCATTTTATTTCAGTTTTCTTAAGTGTTCATTAGTGGTAATTTGTCTTTCTAATTTAGGTAATTTAAGACGTGTCAGCATTTCACCACCTATTCACAGCCACCACCCATTCACATATCCACCCCAACTTCATTGCCTTTCACCATGACTTTGACTGACTGCTGCATAGCCCTAGAGCAAGACATGACCAATGTCCAGCAGGACGTAGCCACTTTGAAAGAGTCATTTACCAGATTTGATCGTGACACTAAGATTGAGTTTACCACACTCCGTGAGTCCATCACTGCACTTCGGGAGGAGTTAGCCCAGTCTAGAAGTCAGGGTAGAGTTGATGACCCCGAGGATGTTACCAATGATCCCTCGATCGTTCAACAACCCAATAGGCAGCCCATGGATCCCCAAGCAGGAATCCTTCTCCTCCCTAACCACTTTAGACAAGTTCCAGTCCCTAGGCAACATGTAGAGAACTTTGGTCCTTCTGCTGATCCATTTGAGGATGATTTAGAATATGATTATAGGCCGAGAGGACACCAGGATAAATATCAAGATGCCCAGCATAGACAGCCTAGGAATTTCCATGACGAGCCTAGAGATATCACCACGAGGGTGAAACTCGAAGCTCCCAGTTTTGATGGTAGGACTGATCCTATTGTCTTCTTAGATTGGCTGAATGATATAGAAGAGTATTGTGACTGGTATAGGATGACTGACCTACAGCGTGTTCGCTTTGCTAGGATGAAATTGACAGGCAACGTCAAATGCTATTGGCAGGGTGTGTTGCGTAAATTAGAGCGATTAGGAGAAGGTCCTATAGTCACCTGGGCTGAGATAAGACGAAGGTTAAAGGAGAAGTATCTCTCATCTTCCCATAGAAAGACTTTGTTAGAGCAGTGGCATAATTTAAGACAGGGCATTGCCAGTGTTGAGGATTACACCACACGTTTTGAGGGTCTTATGGGAGGGTGCGAAATAGAGGAGGATCCTTTGGTGACTCTCTCTAAATATGTCAATGGGTTAAGATTGGATGTCAAGAGAGAAGTTACCTTACACTCTCCTGATAGCTTAGAGGAGGCCTATAACAAGGCCCGGGATAGAGAGAAATTCCTTCGGGTTCCTAACCCAAAGCGTTTAGCTTCCCAAGTTGAGGAGTCTCGTCAGTTTTAGTCCCCACTTCAGTCTGTTCCTTCGAGGGGGGTACCCAACCTAATCTAGGACCTAGCACTTCTAGGGAAAAAGAGGTTGTCGGTACTAACAGTCGCCCAATTGGCTTTGCTATTGAGTGTTTTCACTGCCACAACAAGGGTCACATTGCTGCCCGTTGTCCCCATCGCACTCTCGTTCTTGATCAGGAATCCAATGACTCTTCTGCTTTCGCAGATTATACCCCTCCTGAGGATACTTCCGATGTTGAGAGGGATCTCGAGCTCGATGATGAGCCGAAGCAGTCCCATCTTGCTGTCATACGGTGCATCCTATCTACTCCTTTAGGAGAGGATGATTGGAAGCGCACGAGCATCTTTCACACATTTGTCACATGTGGGGATAAAGTTTGTAAGGTTGTGATTGATGGCGGAAGTACTATGAATGTGGTCTCCACAACCGGTGTAGCTAGAATGAAGTAAGCCCGAACCCCACCTTCAGCCTTATAGGGTAGCTTGGGTTGATAAGACCTCTTTACCAGTTTCAGAGAGGTGTCTGGTTCCTCTTCAGATGGGAGACTATTCTAATAGGATTTAGTGCGATCTCCTCCTTATGGATGTAGCCCATATTTTACTTGGTCGTCATTGGCTTTTTTACTTGGACGTGACCAACAACGGAAGGGATAATTCATACATTTTTAAGCATAACGGGAAATCTATTCGCTTGCTTCCTGCCAAACTGTCTCCCATGAGTATAAATCCCAAGGTTAAGAATTCCTCCCAACCTCCTGTCAAGAACCATATCCATGTCCTTTCCTGAAAGGAGTTTATGCGGGAATGACAAGAGTCTGACATACTTTTCATGCCAGTAGTCCAACAGTTACTTCCGGTTCCTTTAGAAAAGGTTGTTGAACCTCCTCTTGATGTCACTACCTTATTAGAGGACTTTAGAGATCTTATACCAGATGAGTTGCCACCTATGAGGGATATCCAGCGTGCCATAGATTTTATCCATAGGTCTCAGTTATCTAATAGGGTTATGGGAAATTTATTTAGGTGCCTTGTAAGGGAGCGTCCTGAGAATTGGGACTTAATTTTACCTATTGCGGAGTTTGCGTATACTGGATCTATTAATCGATTAACTGGTAAGAGTCCTTTTCAAATCGTCTGTGACCTTTTCCATCGCCAACCCTTTGCCACTGTTTCCCTTTCCACTGACTACCTTCCTTTCACTTCTACTGATATTTTTGCTCAGTACATTCATGATCTCCATGCTGACATCCATCGAAAAATTGCTTTAAATATTGAACAGTACAAATTAGCTGCTGATGTTCATCGTAGGAAACTGGATTTTGATGAAGAAAATTATGTCATGGTGCGTATCCACCCTGCTCGTTATCCTACATATTCCTTCCCACAGTTGCATGCCCGAGCCACCGCATCATTTTGTATCATTCGTAAGTTGGGATCTAATGCTTCTTTAATTGATTTACCCTCTGATATGAATTTTAATCCTGTTTTCAATGTTGAGGATTTGTTTCCTTATCGAGGCACTTTTGAGCCTCCTACCGTGCCAGGTTTGTCTACAGGTGGTTTTACTTTTTCTCCTACCGCAGCTCTGGTGCCCGTTATCCCATGCTTTTCACTTCTACGCACCGTTCTGATTAGTGATTTTATAGCAGCTCAGACTATTCTGTTACATGGTGGTCCTTACTGACGATATCTTGTCCGCTGGAGGGATTGCCCTGGCATTGAGGATACTTGGATTACGGAAGATGAGTGTCGGCGTCTTGATCCTGATCTTTTAGAGGTTTACCAGCATTCTAACTCTTCGGAGGAGAGTTTTTCTCAGCCGGGGGGAATTAATGTGGATCATGATGCATAAAGCCCATAAACTTGGAGGACATATACTAGGAGGGCCTGTAGGAATAATTAGATGTTATTGATCTTTATTTTATTTAGGATATTTATGTTTTGGTTGTAATTATCTTTTAATTAGTTTCCTAGTAGGAGTAGGATTGTTTTCTATATAAAGGGGATAAACCCTTTCTTTGTGGTGAGACTTGATAATTAATGAATTTTCTGCCTGATATTCTGAGTTCTCTATCTTTCTCTCTCTTTCTCCCTAATATTCTGAATTCTCTCTAAGTTCTTTATCTCTATTTCTCTCTCTTTTCCTCTATTTCTTTTCTTGGTATTCAAGTCTTATCAATTTCACTTTTCAGTTTCTGAATCAAATTTGATCAGTCAAATATACACAGCTTAGAAAATCCTTTGAGGGGTGTCTCTCTAGGAAGAGAATGACTTACTGGTACAGTAATGTGGCAAGGAATTTCTGTAACCTGAATCAATGGATCACATTTGATGAACATGCCTCTGTGTGTGTGTGTGTGTGTGTGTGTGTGTGTGTGTGAGTGGACATTTTCATTAATTTTGGATATTCTTAAGTGATGGGAGGTTTTTGTTACAGAAATTATGATGTGATGTAGCTCTCATGTCATGAAATGTAGAAAAATGAGTCCGATTAAAAAAACTCGTGGATGGCATTGTATTGTTCATGGCATAGCCAATTTTTGTAGTATCCCTAACCAGTTATGATGGTGCGATTAGAGCATTCAAACATGATCAGTAATTGCATATCTATTATTACCATATTATAAATTTGTTTCAATTATTAATGGCTGTCTGGACTCTCATTTATTATGGAATTGACATTATCATGTTGGAACAAAGCTTTTAGTTGTTCTTTATATATAAAATAAAAAAGAAGGAAACTTTAGCTTCAATTCATGTGTGTAGCTGACCGTCCACCCCATTTTGTTCATCTCTCTACTCTCTTATCTTTAAAGTGTCAAAGTCTACATCCCATTCTTACTTTCTGACTATATGACCATTAGTACCATTGAGGATTATGATTGTGATAACTAGAATTCTGGATATAGAGGTTTGTTCTCTTTCTCAAGCAGAGAAAAAGGAAGTTTGAATTTCATCTTTTGCCTTAGCTTTCTCCGTGAGCAATAGTTGTCTGATGATGCAAAGCTTTGAAAGGGAACTTGAGCCCTCCAAACCTTGATGAAACTTGAGTTCTTTAAACCCTAGGCAGTGGAAAGTTCACTTTTTCTCTAAATAAAAAACTTCCCATCTCAAACCCTTCCATACTAACATATTATCTATCCCCATAATCAAATTTACCGAGTGAAGTTTTTCCAAGAAAATCATCATCCTATCCAATTCTCAATCATGAACATTCCCTGTGAAGATGATATTCTACTCCATTACATCAACTTTCCAGGACACACAATCCTTTATCCGAGCGTTATTACCAACCGCTATCTAAAAAAAAATCCAGAAATCTTTCCTAAGAGGCAAAGCTTCATGCCAAACATCCTTCCAAAGCTGAATTTGCGACCTGTTCCCCACTTTAAATTTCACATTCTTTACAAATTCATCTAAACCCTCATAATCACTCTCCAATATTCAGCTCCAAAACTACCACTGCGTTCCTTTGTCCACCGGTCTCCCTCTTCAAAACCATATTTCCATTCCACTCCCCTTTTCCACTAAGAATCCCTTTTTACCACAAACCTCCAAAGTCACTTCCCAAAAGAGCTTTATTAACGAAGTTTTGTCTCTGCCTTAGATTAATTTTTAAGTACTGCTGAATAGTTTTGCGTCTGCCTTATATTAATTTTTGCTCGGAAGTTCTTCTATTGTGTTTAGTATCTCCTAAAGGTTCAAAGATGCTAAACACATTTGAAGATGCTAACCAATTTCTGCTGATGTGTTCTGAAGTATTAAATGATGTAATTGGCCAGGGTACCTGATTACATACCGTAGGTTCAGTCAGTTCCTCAAAAAATATTTTACAGAATTCCGAAAACAGATGAAGCCATTGGATACTTGTTTGTCACTTAAAACCATAAAGTGATGTTGTCGCCCCAGCGCCCCCCCGGGGGGGGGGGGGGGGGGGGGGGGGTTTATCTTGATATAGATGCAGTGGATCTTTGCTTTAATTATGAGAAGTGAAAATTTGTTAAGAAAGGAGTAAAAAGGATGACACACTTACACAGAGGATGGGAAGTCCTCCATTACTTCTCAGTTGCAATGGATCTTTTGACAGCCATTGTATTCATTAGGTTTTGCCTTGCCTAGCTAGACAATTCATTGCTTGCACTGGGGCTCCAAATAGGAAGCAGTAGCTAGGCAATGACTTAGCAGTTCTTTACAACGAAGTGATGGGTACTCGGGCTGACAACTAAATATCTTGTTTGTATACATGGGTGCTGAAGCACTCTGGTTTGGCATGCTTCACATTTACATTGGAGCATACCAAAACTAGGTGGTTAACCTTTAAAGGACTATGATAGAGTTCCCATGGACCATTTGACTTCTTGTTTTTGCTGAACATTATGCTCTGATTGGAAGGTCCGGGATGGCGGGATCATATGATCACCCTACCTTCAAACATTGATTATTTGGTGAGACATCTTTGTTGAGCTCCTTGAAGCCTGGTGTGTTCTGTTATAAGAAATTAGGCACTAAATTATTTGCTTTAATTTTCACGTTGGCATCTTCTGATTATAATTTAAAAATCAAGTATTTGTGCTCTTCAAAATCTAGTGCATTTCATTTTAAGAAAATAGGCAGTAAACTATTTGCTTTTGTTTCAAGTTGGCATCTTACTAAGAAAATGTTCATATTCAAATCAGCACATACTGACAACATTGTTCTGATAAGCTTTTACATGCAACAAATCATGTTTTTCTTTTAAATAATTTTTGCACTTCATTTTGTGGTATTTGTTTTCTTAGCAGGTCATATATCTGTAGTATTACTGATACACTTTTTTTATGCAGACTCCTACATCAGATATTCAGGACAAGATATTATTCATGATTAATAATCTTTCATCCTCAAATATTGAAGCTAAAGCAAAGGAATTCACTGAGATCTTAAATGAGCAGTACTATCCATGGTTCGCGCAGTACATGGTGATGAAAAGGTTCGATGAGATTTCTCCTGATGTCTTTGTATATATTTAGTTTAGGTTAAACTCTTGCTACCACCCTCTCTTGTTTTAACATACCTTTGGTTGACCTGCATCACAATTAAAATTACTTGTCAGAGCAAGCATTGAGCCCAATTTCCATGACTTGTACTTGAAGTTTCTGGACAAAGTGAATTCAAAATTATTGAATAAGGAGATCGTCAAAGCTGCTTATGAGAATTGCAAGGTTGATATGCCAAAACTCTTTCATTCCCTGGTTTTGGTTGTAGTTCGAACTAGAATGATTTCTAGCAACATCTATTTCAGGTTCTCTTAAGATCAGAGCTCATAAAATCAAGTTCAGAAGAGCGTTCCTTGCTGAAAAATTTGGGTAGCTGGCTTGGGAAGTTTACTATTGGGAGAAATCAAGTGCTCAGGGCTCGAGAAATAGATCCGAAATCTTTGATAATAGAGGTAATCTTTTTAACTTTATTTTTTATTTTTGCTTTGACAGTGCCTTGTTAGCCTCTCTTTGTGTGGTTATTAATACTTGTGACCTTTTCTTGATTCTCACCTGGTTTGATGGTCTTTTTTTTTTATATTACTTTTTACATTTTGTATCGAGCCAGGCATACGAGAAGGGCCTGATGATTGCAGTGATTCCATTTACCTCAAAGGTATTTTCGATTTAGTGATGGGTCTTTTTGCTCTCAGTTGTTTTTTGTGATTTACCAGTGCACACCTGTTGCAGATTTTGGAACCATGCCAAAGCAGTCTTTCTTATAGGCCTCCCAATCCTTGGACCATGGCGATTCTTGGCTTACTTGCTGAAATTTATGCATTGCCAAATCTGAAAATGAATCTCAAGTTTGACATTGAGGTATACAAATACTGTTCTTTAATTTGGTTTCAAAGGTTTAACTGAATTATGGTACTATTTCTTTTTTTGTCTCATCTCCTTCCCCTCTATTTTGTGTTTTTAGGTACTTTTTAAGAACCTTGGCGTGGATATGAAGGAAGTAAAACCAACATCTCTTCTCAAAGATCGAGTCCGGGAAGTGGAAGGAAATCCTGATTTTTCCAACAAAGATATTGCAGCATCTCAGCCACAAATGGTTGCTGAAATGAACTCTGGAATCATATCTACTTTGAATCAGGTTGAACTACAGCCCGAAATTGTCAATTCATCTCATCCAGGTGGCCATTTAAACGTATTGTCTCAGGTTTGTGATTGTCTGATCTTTGTTTGTTGGTATAAGCAGCTACATTTTATTTTAGTATGTTGAATGTCAATTCATCTTGCTTCCGTAGTATCCTGCTGGTCTTCACCTCGCTTCTGGTCCATTATCGGAGGATGAAAAGATGGCAACCTTAAGCCTACCAGATCGGCTTCCTTCTGGGCAAGGGCTTTCACAAGTAGCTCCATCACAGTCACCATATCCTATTGGTCAGGTGTGGTTACTTTCTTACTCTCTTATGTATCCGTAAGAATTTAGTGATTGTTATGCCTTGCCAAGAATCTACTGTTTGTGGTGCATGCAGCTCCCTGCTCCGATCCCTAATATTGGAAGTCACATTATTTTCAACCAAAAACTCAGTGCTTTGGGCTTGCACTATTTTCAGAGGTTTGGAATTGTTAATCCTCCTATTTAATTTAGCTTACCTAAGGCGAACAATTTTTCCACAGAAAATCTTAATTCAGATGTTTATGACAGAGTTGTACCTGTGGCCATGGAGAGGGCTATCAAAGAGGTAATGTCTCCTGTTGTTCAACGCAGCGTTGCCATCGCAATTCAGACAACAAAGGAACTTGTTCTGAAGGTTAATACTACCTCGTTTTCTCTATTTCCTGTGGTCTATTATTTTGTCCTCAAATTTGTGATTTTTGTTTTTGTTTTTGTTTTTGTTTTTCACTATTTAAATACAACTGTAGGATTATGCCATGGAGTCAGATGAGACCCGCATATATAATGCAGCGCATTTGATGGTAGCAAGTCTGGCAGGAAGTCTAGCTCATGTCACATGCAAGGTTGCTTGCTTGATTTCCAAGTTTTAGAGTTTAATTTTCTGTGAAATATCTTGAATTAAGGTTTTATATTTGAATTCTTTGGCTTTAAACCAGCTAATTTAATCCTTGTTTTATTCTAAATTTCTAGTTCAGTTTACTGATGGTTCATTTGTTATTGTTAGGAACCCCTTCGAGCCTCCATATCAAGTCAACTTAGGAATTCATTTCAGGGTCTAAACATTGCCAATGAACTTCTGGAACAAGCTGTGCCTCTTGTTATGAATGATAACCTTGATCTAGGTTGTGCAGTGATTGAACATGCTGCAACTGAGAAGGTATGTTTCGTTGCTTCTCTTAGGTCCAACTGAGTTTGTAAGTTTATAATATTACTTCTATTTCATTAAATTATATCAATGTCAGAGGTTTTTTATACTATATTTTCTTGAACAAGTGACTTCCCAGTAACAATAGGCTTACATTTTTTTAACAAGTGAATTTCCAGCTACAGTAGGCTTACGTTTGGGGCCAGCATTTTGGCCCCATCTTTTTGTATTAGTTGTGAATGAATTTCTTGGGCATTTTTAAGCACAGGTCCTGTGGTGTACATTGTTTGTTGACGTATAGTCTTGAGTAGGCTTAAATTCTACATTAAATATATGGAGTGATACTTCAGGATCACATTGTTTTTGTAATAGTGTGATCAACATAGAATATACCCATAGAAAATATTGGATATTCATGCTCAGAAAGATAGCGGAAGTGTTCATTTTGGTTATCGATGTTGCACAGCAAGGAGAGGACAATACTAATGGAATTAGATTAGAACAAAATGAATGATCAGAGAGCATTGTATGACCGACGAATTGTGTCTGTGTCTGTGTCTGTCTCTGTGTCCATGCTACATAGGTAAGATGAGCAATTTATTTAAGTAATACAGAAGTTATTTATCTTAAAATAGTTTTCCATGGATTGTTTAATGCTTTTCAGGCATTACAAACCATTGATGGTGAAATAGCTCAACAACTTTCTCTAAGAAGGAAGCATAGAGAGGGTGTCGGCCCCTCATATTATGATGCGAGTATGTATACACAAGGTCCTATGGGTGTTATTCCAGAGGCCCTCCGCCCCAGACCTGGTCACTTGTCCCATTCCCAACAGCGAGTTTATGAGGTAGCATTTCCTGATATTTTTGTTTGAATGTGGATTTGAATTCTTTTTTATTTGATTGGACTCTTCATTCTCTTTTGCTTGTTAGGATTTTGTTCGGTTTCCCTGGCAAAATCAATCTGGCCAGAGTTCAAATGCAGTGCCTGCTGGTTCACCTGCTCCATCCAGTGGTTCTGTTAGTTCTGGTATGTCTCGTGCTTATGTTACATCTGCAGGACAGATTAACCCAGGTTTCTACTCATCTGGTATTGGGGCAACTGGGTTGAGTGCTGTTAGTCAGCCCTTAGATCTCATTTCTGAGGAGGACCCTAGTTCTGCCCAGCTTCTCAGGTGATTTTATTAATATATTTAAATTATTTGTTTTGTGTTGTCAATTTTTTAAAGCTCAACTATCTTATCTACTTTTGATTTTCTTAACAGTGGTCCCTCCACTCGTGTTGGAGCGGTTGATGGTGTTACTCCCCATGGCCTTAAACTCAATTCTGCTGCTTCATTTCCTTCAACGGCTGCTGCCCACGATTCAGTGGAGGCACCTAATGCTGTAAAAGCCTGCTAATTATTTTTCCTTTTTTATTATTCTAAATTTAGTGGGGTTATTGTGTCTGATGACCCAGATTTATTTATACTGATGCGTACTGTTATTTTGGTTCAAGGAATTGGGAGCTACTGCAGTGTCTTTGCCTGCAGCTTCTACTGCAGAGCATCTGGGAAGTGGCATTACAGAACCTTTATTCAACACAAAAGATGCATTGGAGAAGTACCAAATTGTTGCACAGAAGGTAGTTTCTGTCCTCTTCATAGCTTGTGTGACATTTACATATTTTTCTTGATTTAGATGCCTGCTAGAGGTTTTCCCTCTTTAATATATAGCTTTATAACATGCAATTTGTATGATATTTTCTGACTTCCAAGTCCTGCTAGTGATGGCTTACTTTTATTGTACTGCTTGTTCCTTTACTATTTTTATTTCACTTGCTTCCATTTTTTTGGGCTTATGTACTCAATGAGTTTCTTGCGTTTGGCATTTGGGTTCATTTGCAGTCTTATTTGTTGCATCTTTTTATTATTATTTTTTAATATTTGTTTCTCCTAATGATTTAAATAATCATTTGAGGCTCTTTGGGTTCAGATGGAAACTTTGATAAGCAAAGAAACTGGGGAAGCAGAAATTCAGGTATATTGCTTTTATCTTCCCATTTGTTTGAACTTGAAACCTTTGTTTGCAAAATATGATTCATATGGTTCATATGGCAGATTTTTGGAAAAGATTCTTTTGTAGATCCTTTTTTTTTTTTTTTTGTGCTCTTTTGGGATCCTCATATCTTTAGGAAGGTGTATCCAAGAATATTATTTAATCTGGATCAACTTATGTGTCCAGGGAGTTATTGCCCAGATTCCTGAAATCTTACTGAAATGTATAAGCCGAGATGAGGCAGCATTGGCTGTAGCCCAAAAGGTGTGCTATCTTCATGGAGGAAAATTTTATATTGTATATTCTCTTGCCTGAGCTTGAAATGTTGCTACAGGTTTTCAAGAGTTTATATGAGAATGCATCAAACAGTTTACACATTGGTGCTCATCTTGCAATCCTGGCTGCTATTCGAGATGTTTGCAAGCTTGTCGTCAAGGAAGTCACAAGTTGGGTATGTGTTATGGACTTGATTCTTTACCCCTGTAGCTTGACTGCAAATTGTTGTTAATCATGTGCTCCAGGCTATCCAGTCCAACTGTTCGCCCACTTACCTGGCCCATAATTGGTCCAGCTTGCTTGCCTGAGCATTAGGTTTCAAACCCATTATAACCTGCTCAACCCATTTGTGTTTTATGCAATTTGTTCAACTGGCTTGTTCAACAAATCTAGGCAGTTCGTGATCTGTGAAAATTGACAATCATCGAACCACGACTGTATTATATGTATTTTTTTTTTCTTTTTAAGCTTCTATTTATCTTAGTGACTTCAAATATAATCATACATTCACTCATAAGATCTATTGACATGAATATGGGTACGTTTACCCTAAATCATACAAAATGTATATACATATTAGATATATATGCACAGAAGCCCTTGTTGCATGCTTAATGCTATTAAATTTTATGTTAAAAAGATTAAACCTTTACTAAATCTGTATGTCATTTTTAAAATAATCGCAGGGTTTGACTGTGCAAAGCAGTTGAATTAGCGAACTAGTGACATGGTTCTTGAACCAGGTTAACACCTGGCCTTTTAACAGCTATAGGGTAGCTTGAGCCTTTACAGTTGCATCAAAATATCCAAAATGCTGCATAACAATGCCAATGCATTTTTTTACATGAATGATTGTTCCATACATATTAACAAGGCTATTGAGTCTAAGATAACTGTTGTTGCAAAGAAGATAACAAAACCCCATAGAGTAAATATTGGTGTATTGTTATGGATTTTTCCAAATTTTATGTAATATGTAGGTATAAATTCGGTAGAGAAACTTCATTATTATGTCATTTTTTGCCAGAAATAAGTGCATCGTTCTGTTTACATTGATTTCATTCTCAACTGGTATTGAAGTTTGTTCAACATTCACAGTAGATATTATTTGTTTTATGCTTCCATTTGGCTACAATCTGATGAAACCATACTTCTATACTGAGGCAGCTGGAAATATCTTACTAACAACTAAGCCATGTTTTGGATGTTATATGACCTTTCATTACTGTTCTTGATATGATTGTTTTGTTTCTTTATTTTACTTTAGTTTATCATTCCCTTTTTCAGGTGATTTACTCTGATGAGGAGAGGAAGTTCAACACAGATATAATTGTTGGGCTTATTCGCAAGGACTTGTTAAACCTCGCAGAATACAACATGCACATGGCAAAGCTTATTGATGCTGGAAGGAATAGTATGTATAGGAAATATTACCCTTAGGATTTATGTTATGCCTGATGCATATATAGCTAACCAGTCATGTTTAATGTGCAGAAGCTGCTACAGAGTTTGCAATTTCTCTCCTCCAGACCTTATTGGTTCAGGAATCGAGAGTTAGTGTGTCGGAACTTCCTAATCTCGTTGATGCCTTGGCAAAAGTACAAATTCATTCATTATTTATGTTATTTGTGGTTTTATTCTGATGTTAATATCTCTAAGATTAGTAAGTGGTTAATGTCTATGAGATTAATAAGTGGTTCTGAATTGCAGCTTGCGACAAGACCTGGATCTCCTGAATCTTTACAACAATTGGTTGAGATTGCTAGGAATCCTGCTGCTAATGCAGCAGTTCTTTCTGGTTTTACTGTTAGCAAGGAAGATAGGGCCAAGCAATCCAGAGAAAAGAAGGTTGTTAGAGATAGCAACAGTTTATTTACCATTAGCTTGCTCTACTTGATTTTGTCATGAGCTGAAAATTTTAATTATCTTCCTTTGGAAACAGGTTTCGGATCGTTCCATAGCAAGCAGGGAGGACAATATCAGTGCTGAGTCTCTGGGCATAGACCCTGCTGGTTTTCGCGATCAGGTATCTTATATATATATATATATCCAGTATCATCACTATCAGTAATGTTTAGGCTGAGTGTTCAAAGTTGCATCATATGATTGAGATCTCATGTGTTCTTAATTTCGAGGACAATAGTTTTAATGTTGCCAAATATCAAAG
The DNA here is from genome assembly GCA_017140935.1 of Hamamelis virginiana. Taxonomy (NCBI): domain Eukaryota; kingdom Viridiplantae; phylum Streptophyta; class Magnoliopsida; order Saxifragales; family Hamamelidaceae; genus Hamamelis; species Hamamelis virginiana. Next base: position 26,270 of record JAESVK010001044.1, read on the forward strand.
CATTTCCTTGTCCTCTTTTTTTTTTTT
>JAESVK010001044.1:26396-44450 GCA_017140935.1 Hamamelis virginiana
CCCTTCTTTCAATTTCATCAGTTTCAATATATTGATGGAAATATCAGTTTCCATGCCATCTTGAGATTGTTTTGCTTAATTCTTCTGCTTCCTTTTTTAGTCAGTCTGACTCTGCTTTGTTGAAATAGTCTAAATCTAGTTTATTGTACGAAGTCAGTAATATCTAATAATTAAATCTTAAAAAATATTATTGCATTAAAGCAGTGTGTGTCTAGTTACTTTTGTTTTGATGGATCTATTGTCAAAAGTTACATAGTTTATCTCGATAAACTACATAACAGTGTAACTATTTGATAATGTAAACTACTTTTTTTATAAAAAATTTTTTTGCTGTAATTGTGTCATAAATTATTGTTGAACCTAAACTAAGGTTAATAAAGCATGTTTAAAATAGTTTAGGTTAATAAAGCATGTTTAAAACATATATTTTAACTAAACAGCATTTATTTGGATTATTTATTAGTTCCTTAGTTTACTTTGTAAACACACACACATTAGTTCAATCTATTAAAAATAGATTTTAATGAATTGGTGCAAGTGCAGTACTCTTCTCTTGCATTCATGTTTCCAACTTGCCATCATGGTGTTGTATTTAATTGTTAAAATAAGAATGAGAATACTATAAATTAACTGTCCATGCAGCTACTACGGAAACAGCTGGTTTTTTCATGCAGATAGTAATCTACTTGTGGATATTTTCCCCATGTTTTCCAGTGTGCTTTTTTGAACCTTATGCATCACATATAGCATGCATTTTGTTTGAACTATTTTTGATTCTAAATTGTTCAAAACTGTGTCTTCTAACATTTCCTAAAGTTTAAATGCATATTTTAATTTTTTTTTTTTTTTTGGGTACTAGTTCTCACTTCTTCTTTTGTTTGACATTGTTGTTATCTCTTTTTTTTTCAACCTTGATATAACTTTCAACATTGGCATTTTCTTCCCTGGTATTTATTTATTCTATATTTTCAGTGTGATATCTAGGTCTTGATACATATGGTTAAAATTGGGAAACGATATGGCATTTTTTCAAAACTGGCGTGGAAATATGAAACAAGGAAAGAAAATAAGACTGATGAATGCTACCTTAATATGTTGGTGTAGTTTACCTTAATTTGGATTTTGATTTCTTTCCCCCCTGGTGGCAGGACTGATACACTGCTTTGTGTTTTAAGTTCAATCTTTTTTTTTTTTTTTTTTTTTTTAAATTTGTGAAATATGTATGTATTTGACATAACCTCACTTTTCATCTTTTTAATACTCAGATGAACAACTCCATTTCATTTGAAATGGAGATGGAATGAATCAACTTCCAGATATCTGAATAATATATTGTTGTGTGAATTTGTTGTAGGTTTCTGCGCTATTTAGTGAATGGTACCAGATATATGATGTTCATGTTACAAATGACACGGCTTGTACCCAATTTATCTCAAAATTGCAGCAAAGTGGATTTTTAAATGGGGATGATATGTCAGATCGTTTCTTCCGTCTTCTTACGGTAATGTCTCATTCTTGTTTGAGGCTTTTTGTGGAAAACTATACATCATCTTCATCATTTATCGTTATCATTATTATTGTTGCTGTTGTCGTTGTTGTTATGGTTCTTGTTGGATTCAGGAAATTGCTGTGGCACATTGCCTCTCTTCTGAGGGGATTAGTTCTGGATCTTTGTCCCTTCAGTCACCTCAACCTGCCCAGAACCTATCATTTCTTGCTATTGATATGTATGCAAAGCTTGTTGTATGGGCTCTAAAGGTAATATTGTTCCTTGTCTTTTTTTTCATTATTAAATTTTATTTTTCCACATCTGCTTAGTCTTACATAATTTCTTTCTGTTGTCGGATTATATTTTCGTACCATAACTTATTCTGTGACTTATTCTTTGGTTACCAGTATTGTATAATGGAACTTGGACAGAATAAATTCTTCCTTTTCCCAAAGGTTTGAATTTGCTATAATTGGTTTTGGTTCCTTTCCTGCTTTTTCTAGGAATTTGGTTAAATGCTATAATTTTTTCAACATTGGCAGATTTTGACGATGACCATTAGAGTCATTCAAAGAGATGCAGAGGAGAAGAGGGCATCATTTAATCCAAGGCCATATTTCAGATTGTTCGTTAACTGGCTTTTTGACCTTGTTTCCCCTGACCCTGTCCTAGATGGTGCTAATTTCCAGTTCCAGGTATGAATTGTTTCCATTTCATACATTATTATTGTGTTTTCATAAATTAACATAGATGTTGTATTCTTTTTTCTCTTTTTTTTTTTTTTATAGGTGTTGATCACTTTTGCAAATGCTTTCCATTCATTGCAGCCTCTTAAAATTCCTGCATTCAGGTTAGCATGCCAAACATTCAGGGCTGTTCTTTATCAAACATTAAATATATGATATGCACAATGCAACTCAAAATTATTGTTTCAGAGATGGTTTGGATTGGAATGTCATGAATCCAATCTGTTAGATTTGGATATGCCCAAGCATTAATTTTAGGAGTGAGGTGGCTAGAAATTATTTTGTTTTACATGGAATAATCATTGTCATAAACCACTAGTTGGGGCCTATAACAAGGTCTTGATTCCAATAATAAAGGATTAAAGGATTGGGTGCAGGCCCTTCAACTAGAATATTTCCCTTCTGTTAATGCTCATCGCTAGGATTGGAGTCCTAGCATTTATTTTGAACTTCTGGGGAACTTTTTGGAAAATCCCTTGCAATTCGGCTGCTTGGCCGTACTTATTAATCCTGGCAGCAGGAAGTGAAACCCATTTCAAAACCTTGCTGACATACGTGTAGAGAATGATCAGAAAGGTGTCATCTCTTGTTGTGGACGTAGTTAAGCTTTATGTCTGAATTATGTTTCATTAATGAGTTAGTATGAACAACCTTTTTTTTTCCCCTTTTTGGATAACCTATGCGATTACAGCTTTGCATGGCTCGAGCTGGTGAGTCACAGGAGTTTTATGCCTAAATTGCTAACACTCAATGCTCCAAAAGGTTGGCTTTTTGTTCAACGCTTGCTTGTGGATTTGTTCAAATTCCTGGAGCCATATTTGAGGAATGCTGAACTGGGAGAGCCGGTTTGCCTCTTTAAACTTTCTGGGGCTTTTATTGCAGCAAAGTAATTACTGATTGTTACTTACGTCTCTCTCTCTCTCTCTCTCTCTCTCTCTCTCTCTGCAGATCCATTTTCTGTATAAGGGCACTCTGAGGGTGCTGCTTGTGCTGCTTCATGACTTCCCAGAGTTCCTTTGTGATTATCATTTTAGCTTCTGTGATGTGATCCCTTCTAGCTGCATCCAGATGCGAAATGTCATCCTTAGTGCATTTCCACGAAATATGAGGCTGCCTGATCCTTCTACTCCCAACTTAAAGGTTTCTGGTTGAACTTCCCTAGTCATTGGCAATTCAGCATTAGTCCCATCATTAATTAAAATCCTTCTTTCTTTATTTCTTTCTCAAACTTGTTCTTCAGATTGATTTGCTGGCGGAGATTAACCAATCACCTCGTATATTCTCTGAGGTTGATGCTTCTTTGAAAACAAAGCAGATGAAGTCCGATGTCGATGAGTATCTCAAGGTAATCTGGATTTCCACAGATCACCCAAAAAAAAGAAGGAAGACTTTTTTCCCTTTCTCACAGCATTTTGTTTGTGTATTTCTTATTCTCTATTCTGGTGTTCCTTCGTGTTTGTTTCTCCTTTCTTTTTCTTAATATAATATAATACTCCGATATTCTGCAGACACGGCATCAGGCATCTTCATTTTTGTCAGAACTGAAGCAAAGATTGCTGCTGTCACAAAATGAGGCAGCACAAGCTGAGACGCGGTACAATGTACCCTTGATAAACTCCCTTGTGCTTTATGTGGGAATGCAGGTAATGTTTTCCTTTGCATGTGGTAGTTGCTGTGTTTCAGTAAAAGTTCCATCTTCATCAATTTGATTATTTGATGTACCAAATGGGATATCTATAAGGTTGCATCAGGTAAAGCAATAAATCCAGGATGTGGTTTTAGAATTCTGCAATTACTTATGTTTGGAGGGGAGGACTGATTCATTATTGAAATTTGAAATCAGTCATATAAGTCAACGAAGAATGAAAATGATCCCCCCTCCCTCCTCCCTCTCCCTTCTCTCCCTCACCCCACCCAAAAAAAAACTGAAGTCATCTTATTAGCTTTAGTAATGACACAAATAAAGAGTGGTGGGAGTTCTCTAGAACTGTTTTTGTATAGTAACATCTCCCATATGCACAACCAAAATGATTTCTCATTCTGACATATCTGTTGTGCTCTTCTGCAGACTATCCAGCAACTTCAGACAAAAACTCCATCTCTTGCACAGCAGATGGCCCACAACGGTCCCATGGAATTGAATTCAATGGGTACTGCAATGGATGTATTCCAGACTCTGATCATGGACCTTGATACAGAAGGGCGCTACCTATTTCTCAATGCAATTGCTAATCAGCTACGCTACCCAAATAACCATACACATTTTTTTTCCTTTGTTCTTCTGTACTTGTTTGTTGAAGCAAACCAGGTGAGAACTCTTTCTCCTTCTTGCCTTTCTTGTTTTGACGTGCCACCTTGGCCTTTGTTCTACCTCTTATTTTTTTCAACAGCGTGTCTTCTTTTCAAACCGCATAATCTGCTTACTGCTATTTGGCAGTACATTGATTTGTCTCCCATTCTTGTACAGGAAATTATCCAGGAGCAAATAACGCGAGTGTTGTTGGAACGCCTGATTGTTAATAGACCTCATCCATGGGGCCTTCTGATAACCTTCATTGAGCTCATCAAGGTAAACAACCCCCACCCCACCCCAAAAAAAATAAAAATAAAAAACACCTGCCCACCCCCAAAAGAGTCCGTTATTTTTCTTTTTGGGCTGATAGCATATGCTTTTTCTACAAACTGGGTTTACTTTTATTTTGTGCAGAATCCTAGATACAACTTCTGGAGCCGTTCTTTCACAAGATGTGCGCCAGAGATTGAGAAACTTTTTGAATCAGTTTCACGATCATGTGGTGGCCCTAAACCTGTGGATGAGTCTATGGTGTCTGCTGGATTCTCCGACAACATGCACTGAGTTGCTAAAGATGTAACTTCTGTTATTTGTGGGGTTATATATGTTCTCTTGAGAGTGTGGATCTGCATCACTATTTCTACAGCAGCTTACCCATTTCATTAGACAACTCTAAATTGGGAGCAGCTTACCCATTTCATTAGACAACTCTAAATTGTAAAATTCTTGCAGTAATATTTAGTGGCTACAACTTGTAAACCAGATTTCCTCTCTCTTTCTCTCTCTCTATTTGGGCCTAGACTAATTTTTAGGGATGAGAAACGCATGTCAACTACCCCCCCACCCCCGATTTGTTCCCATACTAATTTCTAGGGATGAGAAAAGCATGGCTTCCAAAAATTCACTCTATTATGAACACCACTCGTGAACTCATATTAAGAAATGGAACATAGCTACATTTTGACATGTTTTCAAAATAAGAACTAGTCTAGCCAGATTCAATGGCATTCAAAAATACCCAAGTTGTAGGCACTGTTTTATCTTCTGGCTGACTGGGAATACAATCTCATTGCTCACTGCAATGAAATTCGCAGAAATGAAGAGGAACCTGGTATTAGAATGTGAATACAACTTTTTTATACACGTGTTTTGATAGGAAGAAACAGGACAAAACTGTCTCTAAAGTTAGGAAATTAACCACTGGAGTTTTGACCCACCCGACCGAGACATCCTTAAAAAGCCATGCTCGAAAGCATTTCCTGGGTCTATTCACTTGAATGTAACACCCATGATTAGTATTCCATGATTGATACAGCTATGCAGCAAAGATTCACTGTCAATGCCTCTATTTATGAAGTTAGACGAGCCCTGCTCTCTCTGAGGCCCCTTAAAAAGTACCTGAGACCGGATGGTATCGAAGCTGTCTTTTGTCAACAATTTTAGGACATTACTCAACTTGCTTCCACTGGTTTGGTCTTTCCCCCCAACACATTGCCTTAATTGACCGACCAGAATTGAATTATTACACGGATGAGACCTATCAGTCTATGCAATGTTAGCTACAAAATGTAGCATGTCCTCCATAATTATAAATATCCCGAGAAGAAGGGCAAAAGATTAATAGCACTCTAGTTCATCCTTTGGCTAAATGTGATCGATTTGATAGAAATTTTATATGGAATGGCAAAAGATAATGCTAGAAAAGTTCATCTACTAGTGAAAATGGCAAGAAGCGAGCAGTGCTCTCTCTATTGGACAAATGCTGAGTCTCTCTGTTACTTAATGCATGAGGTTCTTGTTAATACTATAATTATGATCCATAAGAAAGTTCAAAGTAAATATTTTAATCACCGAGTATCAATCCAACGAGTAGCTTGCATAATTACAGGGATTTGATTCTTGCAAACTGGTTGAATTTCGACGTTAATTCCCCGTGTTAAATATTTGATTAGAAATTATGCACGCGTACCGGGCTTCGGAAAGCGTATCCGTGAAATATTAATCCACTCACAAATTACTAACTACTATTTTTTAAAATAAATAATAAAAAAAAAGAAAAAGAAAAAGAAAAAGAAAAATAGGGTAGAGCGGTGGATATGGCTAAGATCATAGGAACATGCTAAATCCTAATTTCACATGACAGGATTTTGGGATCCCAACATGTATTGTGCTTAATGTCTCCCAATTCCCTAATGCTGAGTTTGCTTATATCTGGACAGGGCTACCTCTTTCCTCCTTGTTTCACTGCTCCTACTTGGAAGATTATGGGATGATCTTACCCATCACTGATTTGGGTGCTACAATTTGACACCCTTTTCAAGTTTGGCCCATTTCTTTCAATTTGCCCCCCTAGTTTAGTTTTTATTATTATTATTATAAAAGGTATCTTGTATACTTTTAGACAATAATATTATATTCTATGGAATGATCCTGTCAGTATTTGTTGACTTGGTTAAAGTCGGAAAATGCTCCATAACTGTTAGATATTACAATCATTACTTTTATATTCTCTTTGTAAAAGGAAGAAAAATAAAATCAATGACAAACAATCTATTTATGCACTAATTTTAAACAAAAGTGCAATTATACTCTCGCGATATAAGTACTAAATGATAAGAAAATAAGACACATGCAAGGGGAAGGAGATGAAAATAGGAATGAGATAAGAATATACTACCGCCATCTATTCGGCAATTGCTTAAATGAGAGAAGAGACAGTCAGCTCATCTCTTTTTTTCTGTATGTTCTTCTATCGTTTGGCATTTAAAACAAAAAAAAAAAAACAAAAAACAAAAATAGAAAGAAGCCAATTAAAATTTTCGACTGCTCAAAAATTTCCTCACATTTTTTTTTTTGGGATGTTAATCTTACTTATATTATGATGTTCTATTTTATTGTTGTTATAAGATTTTTTGTCTTTGATGATTTCCCCATATATTGTCATGTATCAAGTTGTATTATATTATGGTAATTTTGTATTAATTTGCAAGTTCAACTAAATGATTCGCTTGATCTGCACGGATTGTACGGTCGGGAGTAGTACCCGATCCAATACTCAAAACACCGAATCAATACCCATATGCACTAAGATTACATAAATGCTTGATCTGTATATTGTACATAGCAAAAAATAAAAATAAAAATTTGTATATGTATTAAAGCTGGGGGAGGCAAGTACTTCTCTCCTTTCCTTTGACATTTCAAAGAAAAGTCAACTTGAAAGAGGTCGGATCAAGGGACATTTTTTTAAACATATATACATTTGAAATTTTCATTTTTTTTTAAACATACATTGAAATTTTTTATTTCTATAAATTCCATCGACTTCTCTTCATGTCAACCACACCCAATAAAAAAAACATAATTATCTGTCACAACCAATTTCAAAATGACAATTCTTCCATTCCATAGGTCACAGAGAGAGAGAGAGAGAGAGAGAGAGAGAGAGATTTGTGTGCACATCTCATTCTAATTCATTAAAGAACTTATAAGTCAACTATCTAATACCATTCTTAAGGTACTCTCTCTCTCTCTCTCTATATATATATATATATATATATAAAACTTCCCAGTGAAGGATGGTTTCATGTAGTTTTTAATAGGTGAGGAATTGGGCCATATGATAGAATCCCTGGAGACATGGAAGATCCCCAGCCTTGATATGTACATATCAACAATTTGCTTCATTCACATATTTCTTATAAAATCAGTTAATTAGTTGACTTTTTATGTGTATATATATTTGTGGAAACTGAGACATACATCATATATGTGCTGTGGACTTTAGAGAGAGAGAGAGAGAGAGAGATGAAGAGCAGTGAGGTAGAATTGAATTCTGGCAGGCACATACCCATCCTGGGATTGGGCACTTATACCTTCAACAATGACAAAGAGGGAACAGAGAAAGCAGTCCAAATGGCTCTCAAGGTTAGGAGCTGTTTGCTTTCATTTGCTTTAGACAACCTTGATTTCCATTTCTATTTCTCCCATAGTCAAACAACCCCTCTTATTTGGTTTCTAGTAAAATGGTAAATTACAATTTTATCCTTATTGTTGATTTTTTCATTATATGGTTGTGAAACTGTGATGCATGCAGATGGGCTACAGGCATTTTGATACAGCAAAGATATACGGTTCGGAGCCCTCTGTCGGAAAGGCTTTAACCGATGCGATTCTCGATGGGACGGTGGAAAGAGAAGACATTTTTGTTACATCAAAGCTGTGGGGAAGCGATCACCATGATCCTGTTTCAGCACTCAAGAAAACCCTGGAGTAAGCATATGCATGCACACACACAATTAATCTACAACATTACCCACCCACAAAACAATCCATTTATATGGAACCGATTGGGTTGATGCCAATCTGGGTGATGTTTTGGCACCAAATTGATGCAGAAAAAAATGTTCAATGTTGCAGGAACCTGGGGATGGAATATTTGGACATGTACCTGGTGCACTGGCCTCTTAAGTTGAAGACATGGGCTTGTGATCCTGTACCCAATGAGGAAGACTTTTTGCCAATGGACCTGGAGACAACATGGGCTGGAATGGAGAAATGTTTAGAGATGGGCTTGTGTAAGGGCATTGGTGTGAGCAATTTCTCCTGCAAGAAGATCCAACGGCTGTTAGAGCACGCTTCCGTCCATCCGGCCGTCAATCAGGTATGTCTCATTTGGAGGTCAGAGAGAGAGAGAAAGAGAGATAGGTAGGTAGGTTAGCTTTATGTTTTGGTTGGCATAATTTGATCGTCATTCGTCACTATTGTCATTGTCATTAGTGTGTTGTTGTCATTAGTTTTTAAAAATACATTTGCATGACATAGCTAGTTCTAAAATTTGTCCTACTGTATATATTTTGTGCCAAGAACCATACAAATTTATCAATGGATCCTCTGTCTTCATGCAATATTTATATAGTTTCTCTCTCTCCAAAATGACGTGAAAGTAACCAACCTTCTTTAAAAAACACATCAAGTTATAAAATAGTGAAAGGAAAAGACATGAGGTTTTCTAAAATAATTCATTGACATTGGTGATTACAACAAGATTCATGTATGTTTCTGTTAGAGAGAGAGAGAGAGGGAGGTAGTTTGGGCTGGGAGACTATTTTGATATAAAGGTGGAAATATGATTTAATAATATATATACAGGTGGAAATGCATCCAATGTGGAGGCAAGCCAAACTAAGAGACTTCTGTGGGGACCACAAGATCCACGTCAGCGCTTATTCACCACTTGGTGCACCAGGGAATATATGGGGATCAACGGTTGTGGTCGAAAACCCTATCATCCAGTCCATTGCTCTCAAACACAAAGCAACTCCAGCTCAGGTCTGTCACCAAGAATTTACCCAAAGTTTAAAATAATAATAATAAATTACATTTATTTTTTTATTAAATATATATATCTCAAATTTACATGATTTTGTATTCTCTGGAATATATGAAGGTTGCTCTGAAATGGGGAATGTCAAAGGGATCGAGCGTGATAGCCAAGAGTTTTAATGAGGAGAGGATGAAGGAGAACATGGGTGCCCTTGATCTGAAATTGGACGATCAGGATTTACTTGATATTGAGAAATTGGAGGAAATGAAGATATTGAGGGGAGAGGTTTATGTTAATGAAACCACAAGCCCATATAGGACAATTCAAGATCTTTGGGATGATGAGATTTGAATTTCTCCCTGCTCATTCCCAATCAACTATCAAGGGTTACTATTTCAATGTATAATATATATTTTTTGTTTTACTTGTGATATATTAAAAAGTGTGAAGGATGCACTAGAAAAATTTATTCGGTGAGCCAGATATGTATAATCCACTCCTAGATAGTACATATATACCGCAGTAGTACTATGTCTCTAGGTGATAATGCGATATATATGGCTGGCTCGTCAAATAATTTTCAGTGCATTAGCGTAGTTTTCTATTTCTATGTGAAAAATGCTAAAGATAACTGATAAATTTATCTTCTGTACCAATTGATGTAACAATGAAAAGTTACTTAATAGAGAAGTTGCATTTCTTTTGCCTTTAAATTAAAAGAGAGTGCATCCCACTTCATACATACATATATAGTCCACATCCTGTGCATATACGTATGTATTCTCTCTCTTTCCTCGTACGGGAGGATACCTCGACACTGATGATGGGAATGCACCATATCCAGCTAGAATTCAAGATTCATCTTCAGAGGCTAGAGTACTAGAGAATATTCTAACATTCTCATTTGACCGTTTAAAAGGCAAGAAACTTTTATTAGAACCAACAAAAGCATAACTGGAACCAAAGTGTCATTCTTGCTTGGAAACTGTTTAAATAAGCCAACCTCAGATTGCGTTGAATTAGACCCCATTCCAGGTTTCAGAGAGCCCAACGTACCTTGCTTCCAATCCCATTCCCCTATCAACATGATAGGAATTGGTCACCTAAATTGTATTTGCAGATGCCTTAACCAACTTGTGCCTCCCCAAAGTTACTACAGAACTCTAGGCACCAAACGACAGACATTATGGAACAGAGAATAAATCCTCCACCACCAACTCAAGGATTGACACCTGGTGTGGCACCAAATGCAGGAGGAGAACTTACAAAATATTTGATGTATATACTTAATCATTAAAGGTTTAATTTGAAGTAATTATTCTCTGAAATCAAATTCCAAACACACCCTAGAAGTAGTTACAGTTCAAGGAAGAAAGTGGACGACAACAAGAGAAGTTAAATATTCATAAGCAGTTGAGTACAAGATACAACTCCTCGTAAATAATACCTCGACAGCAAACTATTGAAGTATTACCATTATTCTAAAAGAAATAATTTTATCTGACCATTTTGAGGATTCACCTATTTCTCCATGCTCCATGATTTAATCTATCAAATGGAGCCACTGACAATTTTACTGTTACAAAAGAACAGGGAACAGTCTGTGCTATAATATTGCACATTGAAGACAACCCCTTGCAATAACATGAACTTCTCATATCCTGTGATGGTCTTAACCTTGCGCTCCGGCCCAGTCCCAGGGTGAACTTCTTTTGGAGTCTGCTTTCTGGCATTCAATCCTTCAACATCCAGCATCCTCCCCCCATGTAGTTGCTTTCAGCACTACCACTGGTTTGTTTCTACATCCAGTTCCAGTATTAGTAAGTACAAGGGCCTATTAACACAAGATGGGAACAGAAGAAAAAACAAAGAACGTAAATATTGAAACCGAGCAAAAATCAACTAAATGAAAAGTTGGTGATGGACCAGACAGTTTAGGTTGGGTCACAAAGTGTAACATGTCAGGTGCAGGTGTGGGATATCCAACAGTAAGTGTGTGAGACACATTCCCAGACCCATACCAATGTGTCGTGTCAAACAGTCATATCAAAGACAGGAAGTCAGATTGTGAAGTGTTCATGTAATGTAGAAAGCTATCATAACAGCAGAATTGGAGCAGCCAATTTTGAACCTCAAAAACCCAGGTTAGTGGGTTTCCATTTCAAATATATATATATATATATATATATATATATATATATATATATATATATAATTCAGGCAGGTTGGACCTAGTTACCTTCTCCAGCTCATCAGCACTAAATAGATATTTACTATAACGTGAATTTCGGTAATATACTTGGTATTGAAGGCAGCCCAGAACAATCTGTACGACTGTATCCATGACAAACTTCCCATTTTACCTTCTCTTCTTTTCTCTCAGTTTCTTTCTTCCTCTTTCTTTTTGCCTCATCCCCCTTCGTCAATGTGCAAAAGAAGCCATTTATTTGTAAATATAAATAGCATGCAACCTATCCAAGACCTGATTAGTATTATGACGCTTTCTCAGTCAGGCTAAGTTTTCTATGAAGTAGCCACAAATGTCAGTTTAGCATGTAAAGTTTAAATAAAATATATGCTAATATGCAATCCCATAACAAACGGTATGCAAAGTAGAAGATATAAAATCAAGACATACCTGTCAGAGCTCAAGCTAACATCTACATGTAATCTAATTTTCAGCTGGCTGCTTACTGGTTTCATTGTTCACGGATAAAATACCTTGCTCAATACACTAGATAGGGAAAAGAAGTATCAATGAGAAATTTTAGAATAAGAGTATAAACTGGATGAGAAAGAAGGGAGAATTGAGAACTTTTTTTTTCTGATAAAGAAAAACTAATAAAATGTTGTGGGAACATTTCAAGATGTTAAGAAAAACTAATAATATGTTTTATCCGTTTATGACAGCTCAGGATCGTTTCTGCTCCAAATGCACATAAAAAACAAGAATGCATGACCTGCCCATGCCAAGGCAAGACAGAGCAAAAGCTGCCCAAGCCTGGCAAGGCAATGCGTTCAAATAACTTTCAAATTGAATAATTCACAAATTTGGTAAAGAGTACAGTAACGACAACCCACGGTTATTTTGTTTTCAAGAAGAGGAGACATATATGATTAGATAGAGAACAAGCTAATTAAAGCATTAATTCCTAGTTTAAGTATAATTACATTGACACAATGCCTCCCCAGATTAAAGTCTCTATAAGAAAAGATGGGACTTCCCATCTTGCTTTCCATAAGATTTGTCCAAATGAGCAGATGTGAGACCCATGATAAACTTGTGCTACAACTGACCCCACCTACCTTGTTCCTTCTGCTCATAGGCATGTTCACACTTTCTACTAAATGTTTGTTTAAACTCCTCTCCCAACCATCCTATCAGAAATCCTCCGTTTCCTTCCAACGATGCTAGCCATTGAACTTGGATTATAGAATGAAAAAATATATAGGGAAACTTGCCAAAAAGCTCTTAATTAAAGCAAATTGTATAATTTCCATCAGAGAGGGATGTAACCTCAAAAATCTTGATTTACATACTACATCCAATTTACATATTACAAGGATATTTCTTTGGAACATTTTGAGGTCAGACTCTGCTAGTTTTAATTTTCGCCATCTTTTGAAGTACCCCTAAAATTATGACAGTTTCTGTTCCTGGATTATTTCCTGCATCAATTTCTTCCAGGTTAAAGAAACAACCAGATGGCCTGAACAGTACAGCATCTTAGAAAATTAATTAGAAGGCAGCTATACCTGAAGAAGATGATTGTGCAGCCAATCCAGTGTTTGTGGGAATGTTGTAGCAGATATATTGACGACTGTCAAACCCTGTTTCAAGGAAAAAAAAAAAAAACAAAAAATAGGTAGGTTAACAACATCCCTTTATAATTTGACAGCTACCCAGCTTCAAACACATGGGAAGTTTTGGGTTTCACTACATTACTACTTATACTAGATAATCCAAAAAATGGTTGTGACAACTTCCAAAAAATAATAATGAGGCGAGATCAGTGCAATATCTTCCAGAAAGCAACGATACTCCTAGGAAGGTACCAATGGCAGTGTCGGACACTGCTAGGAAGAAGAAATAATTTTTTGTTGTTTTTTTTTTTTTTTCATCTGATATAGTGGCAAAGGACACAACCCCTACTCAGTAGGGGCAGGTTTATAATTTTATTTTTTTAAAAACATGGTTTTTTTTTTCTTATTTAACATGTTGGGGGGTTTCAAAACATGGTTCAAATTGATTGGAGGCTCTCATTTTTGTTTAGGGGTAATCCTTCTTATGTAATTTTATTCTTGGATTTAGACTTAATTTATGATAAATATGCGATGTGAGGTTTTGTATGGACAATGAAAGTAATGTGATGTTTTGAATAGACAATGGAAGTATACTTAGAATTGAATGTCATTGTTAAAATGGTTATGGATGCCTTGCTTGATATGTATAATAGAATTATACATAAAAAAAATTATAAATATTTATTTATTTATTGTTGTATCCCTGTAGTGTCGAATCCTATTTTTTCAGGATTTGTTGGGTCACCGTGTCGTGTCGTGTTCGTAATCATGTCACATGTTAGTATTGGTAATCATGTCAGTGTCATATTCGTAATCAACCGACTACAGAGGTTTAATTATAAGGCGCCCTCAGTATAATAATAATAATACTAACAGTAGTTAATTATTGGACATTCAAAAAGATGTAGACTTGATTGCAACACAGCTTGCATGCTATTAGCCAAGAGAAACAAGTAGAAAGGGGAATACCTGTGACTTGAATGAGCAAAGATAATCCTGAATGGTTTTTAAGTTGCCTATTAGCTTATCTTTGTCCTGTAAAAAAGTTTTGGTCTAGTCACATACGCATTAACATAGACTAGACTAACCAACATATTCAGAAAGTAAAGAAAAACAACACAAAAATCAACAATTAATTAATTAAAAAAATAGAGAGATTAAACAAACCATCATAAAGTTGAAGTAGATTAAAAGGAAACAGAATCAAGGAAATCAATTGATTTAACCAACCTTTATGTCAATTTCAAACATAGTTTTGGTTAAAGGTAAGTTAACACCAGGTTAATCAAAAGACTAGCCCACAAAATGCCCTCCATTTACCCACCCTTTACAATCTCCACTATCTCATCTTTAAAATTTGAACTTATCACTTCTTACCAATTAATGATGCTTGGCCTTCATATTTTGCATTATGACACACGTTTCTCTTTGGTTCTGTAAGCGCATCGCATGTGCCCTCACTATATTCTTTGATTTTTAGGACTTTTTACATACAGCAACGTGTTTCCTACCATAACTAATGAAAACATATAATTATTTGTTTATCTTTTTACATTTTGCCTCATGTTTTCAGATTCTTTGAGTCCATCCCCATACAAACAAATAGATGGAAAAGCATCATTTGGATACACAATACATGATATAATATTTAATATAAAGATTAAAATATATGCTAATGAATGTCTCACCTGTTCTCAAATCGTTCTTATAGGAGCTTTCTGAATTCAACATCTTGTATCCATATCAGATTTCAACATTATACTTGCACCTATGTAACATGGGTTTTAACCCCTACTGTATGTAGGTCAATGCTCCCAATAAACAATTTGATTTTTGGACACTAGTCAACAGGAGAACCATATTTGCAACTAGTTTACACAATTATAAAATAGTTCACTTTTATTAACTACAAAAATGTGCAGACACAATTTTATAATGACTTTTTGTTCGGGGATATTTATAAAATTGCTCCTTTCTTCATCATTTACCAATTATGATTTCTTCCACATAGTAACTCTTAATACCTGGGCTAGACATTTATCACTGTATGTACGAGTAGAAATCCACTCCTCTAGTAACGCCTGCACATGAGAGGAACAAATCAATAAAACATGGCACGATTGGGAAAAAGAGTGAAAGTAGAGGAAGGAAGAGGATGAGATCCTAATAAAAGTAAAGACTTTCATGCCATTGCATCATGAATATCATAAAATTTACGACAATAAAAAAGTGATTGACCCAAGATCAAATTGTACAACAAACATACATTACAATTGCTATCAACACAATATCTAAAGAAGTGGAATCTTCATTATGCTGCTTACTCCAGATATAAAGGTTGATGAACCCACCTAATTTCTCCAATTACTTTAATAAATATATGACCACACCACAAGCTAAAATGCAAAGAGTTAAATTCTGAAATACTCTAGAATGCATTTAACTTTATTTATCTGTTTTGAAGGTCAAAGGAAAAGATTGGTAACTCTTTAACTTTTTTCCATGATTACAAATTATTAAGCCAGCATTGGGGATGCCAACAGGTCAGATATGGAACTGGGTGTCCCTCTCCTGACCCCAATTAAAAATTAGATATGTTTTCCCAAACCCGTCCCACGCCCGTGATGAGGCAAGACAAGTAAGTAGCTCTTTTCCATTATTACACATTATCGTGGACCAAGGTGGATCCCCATCGGGGTCAAGACATTACACCTTGCCAAGTGAAAAGGAGCAGGAGGGGAAGGGGCACCGTAAATAGAGGCACACAGCTCCTCCCTTTTCAATAGCTTTCTGGTGTGGGACAACTAACAAGATGGTTTGGTTTCACAAGCTATTTAAAACAGCGTTGTTTCGCATGATAAAATTATGCTATTATGCTTTTCAAGAATTGAAGCTTGTTACGCTACTTTTGACACACTATGAACAATCCACATCAACTAGTTAAACATAGTCGCAAGACTATATAAGCCCCATTCACATCAAGGTGAAAGTTTAAATGGGTAACTATCTTCATATTGAAGTGTAAATGTCTTAAATTAAATTATTATAATAATAAATCCATAATGCTAAATGGGGCCAACTGAGACGATCATAACCATACCCCAACTTGAACCCAAGACAGGTCTAAGGGTGAAGCCCCACCCCCAACCCTACCCTAGTTGATTATGTCACATCCTCGTCCCAATAGGAGCAGAGCAGAGCAGGTTAACCAATTTATCCTGTCCTATTGCCATCTCTAGCATTGGCTTGCCTTACAAGAACAGATAAGTTACCAACTAGAAAATATAAGAATATGCCACATTGCCACTATAGTTTCTTATAGAGGGTAACTAGATAACTTCTCAGGGACAAAAGGCCTCAATCTCCTATTCCAAAAGGTGATCAAAACTCAGATCAAGTTCTTCCCAACAAGAAGGGAATAAGAATCACGCACCTTGATCATGAGATTAGACCCAATCAAGGGCTCAATCTTCACGAACACCCTTGACATGAAGTGCATTAGTATTTTAAGTTGTTTTTCCCAATTTTAAAAGTTTTTAGGATCGCATCACATCACCTCTTGACAAGTCCAACCCAGCACTACAATCCATGTCAGCATTGCCAGTAGCAACAGACATAAATCAGCAAGCAGACACAAGAACCCCCCATCCACAAAGGTTCAACAATTTTAACTTTTGCTTGATTCACTATTCTGTGTTCATGAAATAATGACAAAACTATAAATAAATACATCTAAAATGGTAGGAAAAAAAAAAGAACCTAACCACACCTTATGATCAAATTCAGCCATCTTCAGAACTATGGGTACAATTATTGGTTCAGCACCAGACTTCTCTTTCTGAACAGGAGGAATTTTATCTGTCTGTGGATTCTTAAGACTTTCACCTACATGACACCAGAAAAGCAGTCAAAGAAACTACTAATCCTTCCAAATTGCACTCATCACTCATTTGAGGTAAAAGATAGGGGCACTTAAATATAAATAATAAATTCTAAAAGGTAACAAACAGAAAAATAAGTATGTTAGCACTTAGCAGAATACAGAGTGGGGTTTTACCTTTATTCTCAGAAATGCTTCCCGCTATGTCAATAGCCTCCAGACTATCTGAAACTTTATTCACCTGGTCAGCAGATACCACTTCTTCTGAGCTCACATTCTCAGGACAGCAGTTGCTAATCTCACTATGATTTCCAGAGACACTTATAGAATTATTTTCCACTGGCGTTGCAGTATTATCATCTGATGTCACAGATGAATTTAGCTCTTCAATTTTTGCTGGCAGGTTAGTTGTTAATTTATTCTCGTCATCCATCAAGTAAATACTTGGATCCAAATGAATTCCCTGCCATTATCAAGAGAAACAATGTGAATCAGTTAAGCATAAATTGAAACTCT
>JAESVK010001044.1:51371-73871 GCA_017140935.1 Hamamelis virginiana
TCTCTTACTTCGGGAAGAGAAGAATTTCATGAACAATAAAACTTCTAGTTTTTATTTTTAATCACTCTCTTGCTTCAGGAAGAGAGAATTTTTCATGACTAGTATAAAAATTAAAAGACTACAATTATTCTTGAAAAAAAAAAAAATACCATAGTAAAAATATATATACTCACCAAACGTTCTTCATTACCTTAAAACAATTTGGCTAGAAACTCGTGCTTGGTTAGAACCTCGTGCTGATAACGTATTGTAAAAGTAAGAAGAATAGAATAAAAGAGATAGGAGAAGAAAATGGTGTCTTGCATCTTCAAGGGGCCTAAGTCCTCCTTTTATAGGCTTACAAGTTGTAAGACAAGCTTGTCCTAGAAGTCTTGCCAGACAAGCTTGTCCTAGAAGTCTTCAGCAGCAGTGCCCTCTTCAACATAGGTTACAAGCCTTAAAGATATAGAGGTTACATAGGTAGAAGATGGGTGGTCATCCACCAAATTTACAATAAATAATAACTAACCAACATTGTAGCTGAGAAAACTGTGGGAAAGAAAAGAAAATAGAATTTTTAATCTTACGTTTTCTGTAACTGTGGGGTTGAAAGAAATAAAAAGGAAAACGCCACTAAGCAAAAAAATGAAAAGGGTAAGATTCAAAATATCAATTTCTTTTCTTTTTCCAAAATTTTCTCGGGAGTCAAGCGGAGACTAATAATGAAAAGGAAAAAGAAATAATAAGGAGACCTTGACGAAATCGTATTTGGAGGAAGCGTTTCGAGAGGAAAATCTGGCAGTGGGGAGAGAGCAATCAGCTGATTTGTCATCGGAAGATTCTTCAGCACTGTTAGGGTTTGGAACTGCCACTCCCTTCTCCTTCTTCATCTTCTCCCTCTCTCTCTCTCAAATTTGCAGCAACGAAAGGAAGATGACACCTTTGACAGCCTCGAAGAATTGTGGGTGTTTGTATGATCAGGTGTTTAGGACCAGAAATTTGGCAGGGAATGCAGATTTTCACTTGTTCAAAGCTGGGGTGGAGCACAAATGGGAAGATCCAGAGCGCGGCAAGTGAGGTGTTACCAGCAACAGAAAGGCTAACCTCGGGGACGAATAATAATGCCAAATTTAACCAAAAGAGAAAGGGTGCGCATTTCTGCCACCTCACCAATTTTTTCAAAATTTTCTTTTTTAAAATATAATTTAAATTCTAAAAAATAATAGTAAAATGTATTTGATTAATGCTAGCAAGAATGGTTGGTATTTTGCCTATCAACTTTGCTTAGTTAAAGAATTGTGCCATCTAATTATAAGTCATTTATATTTTAATATTTTTTATGGATTCAAATTGTACTTTAAACTTTGAAGCGAATGATTTGTGGACAATTCCTAGATCTTTCTCTCCCGTCTAGCTAAATTTAGCTCTCCATTTGTAGAATAGGCAAAATGTTTAATGCTTTACCTCTTCCATTGGAGAAGCTATCTTTGTGTTCGACTAGGCAAAGTACCTAATATGGAGGTTTGCCTCTCATGGTCAGAGATGTTCTTATGTCCAAGTGTGGTTGGAGACTTGGAGATGCTTTAAGAGCTCGCAATCCAATTATATATATGGTTTCACTTTTTTATAAAAGTTTTGACCAACAATTTTGCAAAATTCACCATTAAAATTACATTTTGAAAACTTCACTGTATGAAAAATTCTACGTGGGAATAATTAAAAGTGCGTTGATATCCATTTGCTAATATCAAAGGTCAGTAATAAAGGGTATAATATTTTTTGAAAAATAATAATTTTATTATAAATTTTGGCTTGAATGTGGCGGTTAGCCTACTAGTATAGTCTTTAGATGATTATCACTGATCAAATCCGGCTTTGATAAGAATGAGATCTAAAGGAATAAGAAAGTTGGTCCTATAACAATTATGGGATCATCTTGAAACATCATCAACATAAGTATGGCTAGACTCTGCTCATAAGACCAAGTTTTGATGGGAGATTTTGGGAGTGAATTATCTGTGGCTTCTCAAATACCTTATTTTCAGATTTTATTTCAGCTGCCTGAATCTCAATCTGAATTACCTGTGACTAAACTTTCTTCTTAACACTTCACCTGCAGCTTTCTCCAGATTTACTTCTGCAACAATCACTTCCCATGCCCACTGGTTGGCTTGGTTTTACCAAAAAAATCAAAGCCAAAATGAAGGCCGTGATACATTCAACTTTGCTTGGGCCGTGATACATTCAACTTTGCTTGGGCAATGAACCAAAATGAATCGAAAAGATATCATCTAAGTCTCAAAGGTCATCCATGTCAACATCATCCTCTGATTTATGCTTTCCTTTTGAAGTTGAGCATTTGGATTCACCATCCATAACTTGCTCGCGCATCGTTCTTTGTCCATCTGATATTCCAGAATTTTATTGCACATTAGACCTGTTATTCGAACCGGCTTTCTCTGAAAAATCTAATTCTAGGCTTCTGATGGCTGATTGCTTTTGCTGCCATCTTCTTTTGTGCGTTCTTTTCATCATGGGTATAAAGCCATATTGAGGTGTGGCTTTTGGGTAGTAAGAGTGTGTACCGATGATTTAGAGGTACTGGTGGTGATTGAGCCATATTTTCAAAAACAATATTGAGCTACCACTCCTGCTGTCAAACTAAAAGTTTGCTTTCACTTTTCCAACACACACACACACACGGAGAGAGAGAGAGAGAGAGAGAGAGAGGTTTGCTTTAATGCTGCCTTAAATTGGAGAATATCCATTCCGTATTGGTCGGAATTGATTTTGATGTACAGCATGTTTCTTGTTATTTGGTCTAATGAGGCATGAGATCATATAAACTAGCTCGGTAACACGACCACTCTATATGGATTTGGTATGTGAGTTTAATATTCACAAAATGAACTGCAGAAAATGACTATTACGCAGAAGTTTTAGACTCTGATGATGACCCGATCTACTAATGTGCTTTCGGAGGGATAGTAGCAAATGTACACTGTTAACAGTATATTTTTGCTACAAAAAAAGAAAGAAAGAAGAAAAACAGTATATTTGAGCATGAAAGAAGCAATGCTAGTAATAGAGTAATTTGAACTTGACAAATTGATATTTGGGCGAACAGGGTACACACAATACACTGATGAGTTACAAAGAGGGACCGGCATCTTTACAATGAAAATATCCCTAATTGCTCCTCTATTCAAAAACATATCCATCTTTCTCTGTCAACATTCATGTTAACGATAAAAAATATCCATCTTTACAGTGCATTGATTCAGTATTGTCACCACATAACCCTTTTGCAGCAATTGTATGAATCATCCGAGATTTTACTTACATTAAACAAAAGCTCAGATTCTAAGGATCAGTTAGCCACTTCAGGTCTCATGATCTCTTGAAAAATTTACTGCCTTTCTTTCCCACGCCAGTCCCCACAAAACTTGATGCAAGAAGAGATTTGGTATCTGGCCTCCATTTAAACTCTTTAAGAACACTGAACAAAGTTGAAAGTGCGGGAGAGACTTCACTATCCTTTATGTTGTTACATGATACAACTCTGAGCCTTTGAAGCTCCTTCCAAGAAAGAAATACAGACTCCAGACCTTCTGTTGTTAACAATGAGCATCCTTCCAAAGATAGGAACTTCACCCTCCTGCAAATAAAGCAACACCCATTAAATATCCAATAAAACAACTTATCAATGCAGATTATTCAATTCAAGATTCCATCTATTTCCGAGTCCTTGTGATAAAATGATGCTACTTGACCAGCTATGGCTACACATTTGCATTCTCTTGTCATAGTTCAATGAAAGTAAATCTACCATGATTGGTTCATAAAATTTATTGAGCATATCAATCTAATGGTTCCTTAAACATAGCAATTGTAAAAAAGTTTTTATAACTTGACATATTCCAAAAATCTAAATTCAACACAATTAGTTCCATTATCAGTTGTATATTCAAAGATCTAACACAAAATTGACTTCATCAGAAATTTATATGCTTGGAAAAAACACTAGGCAACAAAAGTAAGCAACAGAGTAAAAAAAAAAGTATGATACCTGCAAGTACTTGCTACCCGGAAAATATCATTGTCCAGTCCCCAACAGTCCTGAATAACAATCTCCCTCACAGCTCCACATACCATAAACATCGCTCTCACACTCTGCTTATCCCGCAACTGGCACTTTTGCAAATGTAACCGTTCAAGAGCTGGGCAAGAACCCAAATACTCATCGGGCCCAGGACATGGATCGATAACTTTACATGACTGAATCTTGAAAGTCTTCAAATTCTCACAGTACGAAAGAACCGCCAACCACCCACCTTCCATCCTATGATCACACAGAGTGAACTCTTCAAGCATTTGACAGCACTGTCCAATAGCTTTGATCCCATCATAACTTCCCTCACATCCACTAAGCTCAAGCTTCACCAACCTCTTACACCCTTGAGCTAAAATTGTCAAACCAATATCTGAAACCAAAGAGCTATATAACCCATCAACATTTCCAATCAATCTCAAGATTTGTAAATTCTCACATGCCGCAATGGCACGCAATGTGTTATCACTACACCTATGCAACTCCAATTCTTGCAAAGTCGGACACTCCTCAGCTACACTTAACAAACCCATTTCACTTGCAGCGACAATCGCTAATTTACGCAAATTGGGACAACCATCAGCCAGAACATTCAAGCCCCGATCAATCACTTCATTGGATAACAAATATTTCTCATGAATAAACCCTTTTGCCGCAAAATCTGAATTGATAGGAATCGAAACTACCCTATGATTCAACAAAATACCAGAATTTCGAGGCGAAATCATACACCCATGAACTAAATCAACGTGTGAAAGATTTGGAAATCGCGAAACTAACCGACCCGATTCGAGAAATTCCCAATCGAGAACCTTCAAGGACCGAACGAGTCGACCCTGAAGATTCAACCACCGCTTACAAACAAGTGAATTGGGGTTTCGTTGCGATTTTGGAACCTTCGAAAGGATACGGAGGAGAATATCGTCGGATAAGAGTAATGTTCGGTCGCTTTGCAAGCGATCGAAGGTTAGGTTTTTGTCGGGCTGAGGTGCGAGATTGGGAAACTGTGGTTTGGTGAGAGATTGGAGTTGCATAGTGAAGACCACATGCTTGAGAGCTTTGGTGTTCTTGAGCCAGAGGTCTGGCCAGTTTGGAGGTCTCTTCAATGGTGGGCTAGGGTTTGGTTTCTCTGGTTTGCACGACATTTCAGGATGTAGAGTTCTCTCAGTTTTGCAGCTTACAGTACATGGCTCTGCTCTGTTTCTTCTACTCTTGCTTCATCGCATCCCCTCTTCTCGCTCTCTAAATTCTCCCTCTAAACTCCCTCTCTAGATTTTCATCCGGCTTCCACTGCTGATTCTGCAACTCCTCTTCTCAATTTGAATTCACCTGTCCCTCTGTCTCTACGAGTTTTTTTCTCTCTCTAGATTTTCTCTATCCTCCTGCTGCTACTTCTCTGCATCCCCTTTTTCTCTATATTCTCCACTCCCCCTCCCCTCCTCGAGATTTTCTCTCAAAAAAATTTCCCAGCTGCTTCTCCTCTGCCACCTCTCTCTCTAGAGTTTTCTCTCTGCTTCTCCTCTCTCTCTCTGTGAAGTCGTTTCTCTCTCTTGACTTTCTGAATAACGGGTCTATCACCATGTGGTGGGGCCTGAACATTTCTTATCAATTTATTTGTTGCGCCGCTTTTTGTTTTTAGCCGGAAATTTGAAATGGAGTGTTGTTGTTATCCACAAAAGGTAATCCTTTAGAATATCTCAAAAAGCAGTCTCGATTTTCTGTTTGAGTTTGGATGTTCTCCGCAGATATGTGATGATCTAGATGCTCTTATCCTCGAATTTATTTATTTATTATTTTTAAATTTTTTTAAAAATAATTTAATCTAAAGTACATTTTTATTTTTTGTATGAATTGTAAAAGATAATTTTAAAAAAGGATTAAGAGAATATTCTATTTGCTATTTGAAAAGCTTAAAAATTTATTCAGTTGAAGATGAATTTGATTAATGTTGATTTCCATAAATTTATTTTGTATGAATTTATTTGGTCTTTTGGATCCAATGGATTAGTGCCTGTTTGGATAGTGAAGCTAAAGCTGTTTTTATTGGCTTGCGGTGATTGTGTCCCGTTTGGCAATCCATGAAGCGGCTTGTGAATCGGCAAAAATCTATTCTATTAGAATCCGGTTGTGGGCAGCTTCAAAAGCAGCTTTGCTGCCTTTTGAGATAAAATAATTACCAAATACCAACTTTACCCTTACAAACATAACTTCAACAATATTCATCCCCTTCATATCCCCACATAAATAAAAAAAGATTATTTAACATAACTTATTTATTATTTTAGTGATTATAATTTTATTACAAATAAACTTAATTATTTATAATTTATTTATTTTATGGAAGTAATTTTTTTACAAATAAACTTAATTATTTATTTATTATTTACAAGTGATTTATTTTATTACAAATAAACTTAATTTTTTTAATTTAAAATTTATAAATAATTTATATCATTCATATTATTTATTAAATAATATTTTTCATATTATTTATCCTTAATTGTAAAATTATTTTTAATTTTATTGGCAAGGGTAATTGTGTCATTTCATATTTAAAAGCAACTTCTTGATATGGCATCCAAACAGGCAGTAAAAGCACTTCTAGGCCCAAAATCACTTTTAAAGTGAGTATCCAAACGCAACTGGATTTTGATTCTGCTTCTCTAGATTCTGCTTCTCTTCTGATTCTGCTTCTGCTTCTCTTTCCAAACGGGGCCTTAGTGTCTCTTATTCTCTTCCCAAAAAATGGAAATGCAATAAAATAAAACTAAACTTATGAAATTATATCGATATCATAAATCCTTTTACTAATTTAATTAATCTTGTCATCGGATTAATGCTTTGTTGTTTTAAAGTGAAAAGATAGTAATAGCCATGGTTTATATATATATATATATATATACAGATTTTATAGCAGAAGTATGGAATATTAAGATTATATGCTTGAATTGAATCTTCAAAAGCCAGCAGTCTATTGACTTAGCAACATGTTTTTTTATAATAAAAAAAATATTTTTGTTTTATTTCTACAGTTTATTTTTGTTTTTATTTTTTGGGGTTGGTGGGACTTCAAACTCAATAAATTTTGCATAAGTATTTGGTGCAGAAGTAATGAAAAGCTTTTCCTTATGATCGTTATTATAAATTGTAATATTCAATTAATCAAATTATAGCCTTATGAGATGTCCCATCAAAATAGCCGTTAGATAGCCGTTTCATAATTCAAAAGCTCGTTTTGGAAATGGGGACAGGAACCATAGATACAAGATAAATTCCATCTTTTTAAACTTCAATGAATAAGCAATGCGTAATAAATTAATAATAGCTAAGTGGGGAAAGCCTCGATTCCATGTTCCATGCAATGTGGGCTCGCTCGCACCCCTTTGAAATTGGAGACCATGATCCCGTGGGTTCGGCTCCAGGGAAGGAGCCATAGACCCCCTGATACAAAAGCAAGGAAGCATGGATCTTATACCTCTAACAAATATTTGTTGTACAGTAGATTCTAATGTTATGGTACAATAGCTTATGATCTAAAAGTGTTAAAACTTAGGGTTTTGATGTTGACAAGCCCTAGATTTGGTGTGCGATACTCCCATATGATCCTTTCTTTTGAATACTGATTTACATTGGTTTGGCGGAGAGGATATCAATATGCAAGTGGATAATAACATATAAGATTTGGTGCCCACTACTCTTGGCTAGCTGGACATTTTTTGTAAAATTCAAACCCTAGCTGATTTCATTGGAAGAAGAAAGAGCTATGTTACAGTGACCTGTTGGCCTGGGGTTGCTGGCCCATTCACAGTCTATCAAAATATGGATTGACCCATGAAAATAAAATAAAGAATAAAGAAGTGCCCCAGCACCTTAGTTTTATTGTTGTACAGTCTTGATTCCATGCTGGCTGCTAGCTCACCCTTGGGTATTACCGTCAATTCTGTTAGTATAGCAAGTTGACCCATGAAGGGGGAAGTTTCAAGGCAAAGCTTCCATTTATTCTTATATTAAGAATTCAAGACAGCTATTCCAAATCTTAGTGAGATTTAAAAAAAAATAATAATAATAAAAAATTGCCAAGGCTTCAAAGATGAGAGGCTGATATACGTACAGGAGAGAATTTGTGGGTTATATATAAAGATCCACGTCCTTAATATACAAAACATGTTTTAAAACTTTTGTTTGGAAGTAAATGCAATCAAGTGTAAGCATGTGAACATCATAGTTTCTCTTTTGAACGTGTAGGATCAAGTCTTGAGAATTATTGCAAGTTAGGACTTTAATCATCTCACCCTTCCCAGGACCTTGTATTGGCGGGACTAAAATTAGGCAATGGCAAGAAATTGGTTGTGGCATGAAACATCTTAAGATAGAAGCTGCCGTAACATTACCATAACAGCACAATAAAAACCCCCAAAAAAGCAAACTATGTTTCGTCTACCACTTCTATCTAGGGGTATACCTTTCTTCCATTATTTGACTTCAAAATTAAAAAACCAAATCATACAAGCCATCCGGCACTAAATCTTAGTGAATGTTGAGATGAGAATCAGTTCTACTTGCATCACAGTGGGCTTGGGTAGGGAGGAAATAGAACAAAGGTCTTACATACATGGTTAAAAATCAGTTACTCTTCTCATGAAATCATCCATAAAAGGGAGATAAAATATCAAATTATAAACATTCAATCATCTGGAGATTATAAAGAACTTAAGATGTGCCCCTAGCACTAAACAGTTAGAAGTTGGAACAGATGGTTGACTTACAAGAGCGATGGCAGGTGTATGTCATAGATGGCTCTGGCTGTTTCACTGGAATCCCTATTCTTGCAGTCATCTGCATCAGCAACCCTTGTCCTTTTTTGGGTCCTCTTCCTCCACCCCAATCTCAAATGTTTTATGAATTATAGCCAGGCAGGATGTGACAGACCCAGCTCGTTCGGCAGCCTCTGCCTCCTTCATCCAATCTTCTATTTCAATCACCAATCCTTCTCTTTGCATAGCCCCAATAACCCTTTCTATTATCTTCTCCACCTTGGCAATCTTCCCATTAGCTTCTTCCAGCTTTGAAGCCGCAGTCCAGGTCCCCGGCTCTTTCCAAAGTTTCTCCCTTGCCTTATTAAGAACTTTCTTAGCATTATCTAGTCTTGCAAGGTCGGGCCACAATTCTACACGCAAGGGATAGAGCATTCTTCTGCCCTCTGAAGCTCCCTTTGGACTGTGTCCATTAGTCAAAGTAACATTGCATGTATTTCTTACTACTGAAGCTCCACTGTGATCATTGTATGGGACAGTATCTATGAAATAGGCACATATACCATGCCATAATGATGGAGGAAGCTTTGTTTTGACTTTCTGTCCTCTAAACCTCCTAAATAACTTCTCTCTAATTGATTTGAATGATAATTACCATTCCATTTTCACCCAATCAAGTAGTTGCGATAAACACCACTCTTGCATGGCAAACTAGGCATTTTGCCATTTCCATCCAATCTTTGTTGCATTATGAATTTCTATCCACATTCTTATAGATAGTTCAATCACCTTCCTGTACTAATGTAACCCCCTTGGGCCTTTCTAATTAGTGAACTTCATCCCAAGCTCTTCACATTTCAAAATTCATTTCTTCAATCATTCTCCTCTTCTTCCAATACAGCCACCTTGCTTTTTCCAGTGTCCCGTGACTTAAAGTCGCTAGATATCAATCCTCGACGTCCCAAAATAACAAGATCAAGAAGCTTCCTCCTCACATCATAAACCGGATTTGGATCAATCAAACATCCTCTCTCATAAGCTTCTCTCAAGAAAACAGTATGCCTCTTCCCCTTGGTTGACAAATAAAAAATCCCTGGATGATCCAAAAATAAATCTCTTATATTCAAGTGGATACCAAACCAGTTCCTAAAATGGCTGATCTTCTCAACCTCCACCATCTTTTCCACAGTCAAACTCAAGAATTCATGAACGGTCCCAACAGCCCGTTTCTCCAATCCCATCATCCCGGCCTTGGACTTCTTCTTCTCATCCATCTCCTCATATGGCCCAAAGTATGGTAATCTCTGCCATTCCTTGACCTTGGCCTTAAAACTCTTGCTCAGCCTCATCCCAGGAGGAAACCCATGCTTAAAATTGAACCGCATTTCCGTTCTATCAACGTTAGAATCCTCCCTACAACACTCTGTAATCCTCCAATTGTCGACAGCAGCTGAAAATTGATAGCCACCAATTGGACTAACCAGTTTTAAGATATGAGTATTAGGTTCATGGGCATCGCAGAGTTTAAAAAGATTTGGGTTTTGAAGTATTACTGAGTCTTCGAAATCATCAGGCAGACCCAGTTCCCTCCATACTTTGAAAATGGCTCGAAGCGGCAGAGAGTTGGAGATGGACATGGAAAGAAGCCGGACCAATCGATCAAGGACGAGTGGCATCGAGGCCTGGACAGCAGCCGCTTCTTGGCCGGCAATTTGAGTTGCAGCATCGGTTAATTTGCAGAAAGGCTGGGACTTGGAGGGTTCGTAGAAAATGTGGAAAATGTGAGGGTATTTGCGGAGAAAGGATGCGGCGCCGCGGTTGAGGTGGAGCTTCTGTGAGAGCCGGTCGAGGAATTCGAGAGAGACCGAAGGGTTGTCTTTAGGGTTTGAGAGGATGAGGTCTTGAATGGCAACAACCTTGAAAAGGTTCTTGTAATTGTCCATGAGTTTCTCGAACGTTGGGTCTCTGGCTCGGGACGCTACATACTGTGATGAGGTCGTTTTCCATCGGACGGCCATAAATGGAGCATTTCGGAGTTTCAATACGGATTTGATCACCATCATTGATTCAACGACTTTCCCCAGTTTCAGGTTGTTGCACAGTTGAAGTCGATGGACCGTCGCAGTTTGGGTGAAGCTTTGCTTTTAACTGAACTCAGCCCAGTTGGTAATTGTCTCAGCCATCTCCAAACCTCCGTACAATTGCCACCTATTTAGTGAGCTTTATCAGAGCTGCTTCTTCACAAAAGTTGCAGAAATACAGATGTTTTCGTTTGATAAGAGCCCGCATTGAATGGAAGACACAAAATGAAAAGGAAGTGAAAAAATTTAAAACACAATAGATTAAAACTTAATCACCCATGTTCTAGGATGGGTGACGCATTTCCACAAGCAGTTTATTTGCAAAAAGTTTTGAGTTTGTGGGAAAATTATAGACGGGGAGAGAAATGTTGAAGCCAAAAACTAGAGCAGTATGAACGTTTATTAATTCATAAAGAGTGTATCCGAAAGCAACTCTCTAATGTATTTTCAAAAAAAAAAAAAAAAAAAAAAAAAGAAGAGAGGAAAAGAAAATAGGGTGAGATAGCAAAATACGAATATGCCAATGTGTGAAGGACTGAGAGATGAAATGAAATTGTTCAGGATGATGAAATCCAGAGTGGGTATCGTTTATCGGGCTTCCTTGGAGCTCCTCTCGCCTTGCTTGGTCTTATGAAGTGCAAAATTTAGTGGGTCGAGCTCCTTTTTCAAACTTGGCAAATTTAGTGGGGAGTCGCTCTTGCTGATGTGAATATTTGGAATACGGCCGAAAGGAAACTAGTCTGACGGATAGTTGGAATACCCTTCTTTTATAATATAAATAAAAAAACAAAAAAACGATCACCAGCATTCTCTCTCCTGATCATGCTGATTGCGCTCTTAATATTCCCCCACAAAGCTATGCTCCAGCAATCACCATTGCTATTTGTATTTATATGAAGCAGCCAATTATATCCAGCCTTGTAGTAAATTCCTTTTTGCTTGTTAGCTGGTTGAAACTCAAATATATAAGCAATTCATAAGAAAGGATTGTGAAGTGAGAATCCGATGCAATATGGGTTCCTTCTAAAAAGGAGATTTATAGCCAGACAAAGAATAATGCTCTATTTAGATTCCAATTTTTGGTTTGGGTGCAAATAACCCGCGCAGCGTATGCTTATGAGTGAGTGAGTATGAATCTGAGATTCATAGCATCTTAACCCAAGAGACATGCATTCTACCATTTAAGGTTGTTATGAACTTATGGGGGAACCAGACACATCCATAAAATTAAAAAGCTTACGAGGTATAATTTCCCAGGAAAGAAAAGATTTTGGGTGAAGATCAATCTGATTCAAATTTTATTCACTCGGTAAAAACATGCAATTGTATGAACATGTCGTATATAATAAGTAATAAAAAATGTTCTTTTTGCCGGTATATATATATATATATATATACAGTGAGAGAATCCATGCTTCTTTTCCGAATCCAAGTTGAGAATTCTCTGTACTTAGCAGCAAGAAAATTATTAATCAAAATCTCGAAATATTTCAACTTTTATTTATGGGTACAAGCATGTGGGCAAAATCTCCCAAGCTTAAAACTTTTGTTCATAGGTAAATAAATATAATTTTGCGCAATGCATGTGGGATTTGAATCTTCGTGGAGACACCTGTCATCATCTAACCCACTTGAATCAAGTAGGAATGCCCCGACTAAAATTAGATAATGGCCTCCTTAATAAAAAGTCTTGCCACCTATTTTACCCTTTTTCCCATCAATACCTCAACACAATAAAAACCCCAAAATACTTCCAACTATGTTCATCTATCAATATTTGCTTACATTACAATTATCTATATCGGCACAAAAATAAAATAAAAACTTTTGTAATATTCCTATTGCTGAAGCATAATTTTTGGTTATTTTGATAAAATAGGTAGGAAGGCTAGCATTTTCCAAAATCAATACTCGGACATAGAATACAAATTAAATTATGTGAATTCCTAGGCATGACAAAGTACATGATTAAGCACATGGCTACAAAGGCCAGAATTAAATCCAAAAATCAAAATGAAAATAAAAGATTTAATAGAAATTTATCCACACTGTACACAGTGAATATTTGAGTGAAGAAACAACTAATCTCAAATAGAATCACAAACAACATTACTTCTGATTTTAATACAATACAGATTCAAAATTTGCATACCAGTATAATCAAGAGCGAGGAGCAGCCATTTGCTGCTTCTTTACCCTGTCCCCCTGTTTTACCATGCTGTATCAAGGAACACCACAAGTCCAGTGAGATTTTATTTAGTCAATAATTTATATTTCTTCCATTGTTTTTCAATTTTCAAAAACCAATTCGTACATACCATCCAGCACTAAAGCTCGATGAATAATAAGATGAGAATTATTTTTACTTGCATCATAATGGGTTTGGCCAGGCAGGAAATAGTACATACAACTTACATACATGGTTAAAACCCGTTACTCTTTCTCATGGAATTGTCCACCATCATAACAGTAAAAGAGAGATTAAATATCAAATTACAAACATTCAATCATCTGGATTCTGAACAGTATTTTTAGGATTATAGGGAACCTATGAGGTGCCCCCAGCACTAAACAGTTCAAGCATATGATTGACTTAAAAGAGGGATGACAGGTACGTCATGGATGGAGGGGAACTATGGGGACTAAATTGCCACTCATTAACCATCTGGTTAAGCTAAAATATGAATGTAAACACCATTCCACTTCCAAGCAGCTATTTGATTACACTTCATAACAGTTATAACTTGCTCAAATTTAATGTCAGATTGCAATTGAGTCAAATTTTCAGACAATGCCACAATTTTTTTATTTTTTTATTTTTTTAAAAAAAAAAGACCATTTGGGTGAATTTACGTTTACAAAGGACTGTACATTAGTTGTGAACAAGCCACACTTTAGTCCAAACCAGGGCCTGGCTGCACACAACTGGAATCAAGCCATTTTGGCCGTAATGTGCCAGCCCAAATGCAAAGCAGTCAGTTGAATGAAATGTAAGTCAGATGAAGGATGCAGGAGAAAGACATCACCAATATCTACAGTACAAAGTAACAGAACCATATCAACATTAAATCATGTATCCAGGATAAAACCATTACCTGATATCATGAGGGGTGATAAATATCCATTGGGATCCTTGTGCCAATGCAAAATCCACAAGGGTGTCTAAGCTAATTTTCCGGCTCACTGCATCCTGAAGATTAAAAAGCAATGCATGAAAACTGTTGAAATTACCCAGTCTCTTCACATTTCAACAAAGACAACCTAGACACACCATGTTTTGGATATCGAACCATGTCTATTGACCATATTTTACACAAACAACTTACCATAAAGACATCAAACTCATCCATTGCTCGAAAAGGGGCTTCTGTCATTTCATGAAGAGCTAATGCAAAACATAATGTTGAGAAAGAACGCTCCCCACCTGGTTGAAAATCAATTACAATATCATATAAACCAACAATTTTTTGAAAGAGTTCTGATTGATACCAGAAGTTTTAATTGCATGCACCCATTTTTTGGTGACACGGTAACTGAAACACTTTTCATCAAATATCCCAAATATACTGAAAGCTTCCTGAACTATTTTCAAATTTTCCAAATTATTCTGAATAATTCCTCAATGTCAGAACTCCCCTCGCCCAACATGCATTGCTTTCCCCAACTCAAACTTCTTGAATTTTCTATTTTCAATTTTCATGCCAAACCAGAAGCTGGATGCATCATCATAACAATAAATAAATGAAAACAATTGCAATTGAAATAATCTAGAGGCCTATAGTCATAACATTTCCAAAAGCAGAGACAGGTCATAAATTTATGCGATAACTTGAACAAAAAAAGGATTAAAACCTGATAGCCCTCTAGTGTCACGAACACTGCTGCTTGATGCATCTTGGGGCATCTTTACCTGAAAAAAGAGAATAAATAGTGTTAAAAGAAATCATCATAATCTACTTTGAGGCAACTTATGCCCTTAAGGAAAAATTATGAGGATTCTCAACAGCTTTCCATTATCTGGTAAAAGTTACTTGCCTCCACTGCGAGAGTCTTCTCTTCATAACTAACTTTAATGTGCCCGCTGATCCCCTTCTTTCCCAAATGACCGTTAAATCTAGTTATAAACATTTGTTATACAAGCAATTAAAAGAAGCATAAACAATTCTCTTTTATTGGGAAAAATAAAACCAAATAGCACATTGAAGAAAGTAATTAGGTATGTTGAAGAGAACATTCATACTGCCAAGTCAACTGGCGCTTCAAAAGTGTGGCATTCCTCTGAAACTTACTAAATCGCAATTCTAGGGCTTTCTCACATGCCTGAAGTTTAAAATGAAAAAAGAACCCTCCATAAGAAAATCCAAACAACAAGAATGTAATACAGGGAGGGTTGCGGACCTCATGAAAGGAATTGTTGCAGGAGAATAAAAAATATGTTTGTCCTCGCGAACATTAATACATGTGATAAACCAGGGAACGTAGAACTTACATTCAATTTTTCTCGAAAAGCATTGTAAGTCTGCTGCTTTCTTAAAATTTTGCGCTCTTTTTTTTCGTACAACATTCTGAGGTCATCAATGGATTCAGAATACCTACAAAGAAAGTTTGATATAAGAATCTGAAACTTGTATGTTGTTCGAGTTTACAATGGAAGACATATCCATCCATACTTCCGGCTCTCGTGCTGAAGTCTTTGATTTAATCTATTTAATTGAGCACTGAGTTGCTCTGGGATGCTTCCATCCCATCCTCCTAAAGCTTCAATTTCACTCTCGGGACAAATAATAGAAGCCTTTTCACAACTCTCCTGCAGTTTTACCAAGTGAATAACATCAGATACTGGTTGATGCTGATAGATGGCTTTCACTTCAAAATGAAAGTACTGTTACATAATACAAAAGAAAAGGCACAACCAAATTTTAGATATTAACATTATCAATTTCAAATAAGAAATTCGCTATTAACAGGAAAAGGACATTTATACCAGTATAAGAAATGAGCATAGAATCTGAAATAAGACTCAAGGGAACAACACAAGCATGATGCAAAGATCATGCTAATTACAGTAGCAGAGCAACTTTACTAGTGCTTGTTAGGAATTTCATAGGTGGTGTAAGACATTGGAACAATCTAGTTGAACCCTAGTTCGGTTGAATCAAAGAGTAAGAAATGCATTTTTTTTTTTTTTTTTTTTTTAAATAAAAAACTTTGGGTCAATAAAATCAACAAAGCATGTATTTAACTTCATGCATGTGCCAGCATGCACCCATATACAGAGAGAGAGAGAGATTTGGACAAACTTCATGTTTGGGAGGCCAACCTTTTCAGTCTCCATAACAGCTTGTTAGGAAAACTGGAAAAGATATGGCTGGTTGGGATTTGCACAGTACATCACACATACATCAGTGGATGCTAATATTTTTAAGAGGGAGGGGGGAGGAATTATCTAGCTCTTTACCTAAAAACTCCGAGCAATATGAGCATATTATTCAAAGTATCCCACTGTTATATTTAAAGTAGGACTTAAAATGTACCTTACGATCATTTTCAAGCTCCCGATATTGTGCCTCTGCCTCTTTGATATCAGGAAGGACCTTGTTATTCATTACTCCTTCATAGTGGGCCTTCTCCTGAGTAAAGTATTGGTTTTACATTATTAGCAAACTTCCAGATGGAAAATTAAAGCAATTGCAACAAGAAAACAATCAGGGGTGAAATAAAGAAGAACAAGAAGATGAAGAAGGAAAATTTGTGTAGTATAAAGAGGAAAAGGTGGGATTGACCGTCTCTGTGGAACTTAGATCTTCTTCAATTAGCATTAGCTGACGCTCTGCTTTCTCAAAGGCATCAATTTCCCCTTTTGCTGACTCTACATTTTTCAGTATGACAAGGAAGCTGGTAAAACTAAGATAGGTATAATTGAACTGAATATGAAATGTAAAAACACTGTTTGCATACCACATAGACTCTCAAACGATAATTTAAGAGCATTGGCTTTTGCTTCTGCTTCATTCATTCTCACTCGGAACTTTTCTAACAAGAGTTCCTTTTCCTGTATCTCAGCTTGGACTTTCTAGACATCATTCCCAAAAGAACGATATTGTTAAGATAAAAACCATATCACACAATCAAGAACAAATCAAAGATGGGGATTAGAAAACAAACTGAGATTTCTTGACGAAGCTCATCAACAGTGGATGCAGGTGCTAAGTTAGCTTCAGCAACATGTGAATTCTTCACATCTTGCAGTGCTAGTTTTTTAGACATCAAATCCCGCTCTGCATTCAGACGCCTCCTCTAAATATAATAATGGAAATCATTAGATGATGTACATATCAGTACAATAAATTATATTGGTCTGTAACAATTCTAATGCACATTATTAATAAAGGAAACTGTGAGATTTTTAAAATTGCTTTCATTTGCCTAGCATTCAACTTGCTGTGCACAAACACTCTTATGTCATCCAAAAACCTAAAGATTAATTAGCACCCATCTCTATTGCAAATATCCATATGCAGTATACGTACACTAGGCATCTATATTACATGGACTATTCAAAATGTTAGTGTCTGCGTTGAACATAACAAAACATGGCTACAGGTATGGGATATGTGTTTGAAAGGAAGAGAGGAAGACATTTCTAGATAGCTAGAAACTCTATATAATAGTTTATTAATTTGTTCACTTATCATATATATATATACACATATTTCAAAGTGAGTGACTCAAAACGCACATTGAGGCAATGCTAAAGAGAACACCATGAAGAGCAGCCTTAAAGGATCATATTGCAATAGGCTCAAGAAACCATCACTAGTAGGGCCCATTTTTGTTAGCTTTTTCTAAAATCACTTTTGAAATCCTATCACCCCTCAAGTTATTTAAAAGTGATTATCACTCCATCTCTTAGATCAAGTGGAATCTTAAGCTCCAAAGTGATTTTAAGAAAAGCTAATGCAAACGGGCTCTAGGTCTTGAATTCACTAGCTTGTAATGCAGTTTACATAATTTTTTAATAACAATTTACTTGTCCATTACTTACATCTCTGATACATGAACTCGCCCCTTAACCCCCACCGTATCCGTGTCGTGACAGCACGACATGGATACCGGTATGGGATCCGTGTTGGATTCTTTTTCTATGCCTGGGATGCCGCTACAATCAAATAGAGAGAGAGAGAGAGAGAGAGAGAGAGAACTCATGGTGAAGCCACCGGTGAGTTGCTGATCTGCCAGCGCTGCCGATTGTACTGCCGTCACTGTCGCAAGTCACCAGTGAGGCGAATACTTGCCTCGTGACTGGTAACTGGTCAACCCCTCTTATTTCTTTATATATATATATATAAAGACACTCGTGAGTCGTGGGCCAACAACATACCACTATTTAATATTTTAATGTTTTTTTTTTTTTGGTTTTCTATGAAAGCCTAAATGAACTTGAAGTGTACCGGTTGCTTGCCAGCAACATTCCACTATTAAATATTTCAATATCTTTTTGTTTTTCATTTCCTGGTAAATCCTTTTAGGACTTGAAGCACTCTTAAACGCTTAACTTTTTGAAAAGTCAAGGTTCTTCATAAATTCAAAAAATTATTTTTATATTTTAATTATTTTCTTTTCTTTTTTTTATAATTCTTATAATATTTAAAAAATTATAACAAAATTCTAAAATAATTAAAAAAAAATAGTTTTAAATATTTCAAATAAAACTAATCTAAAATGCTAAAAAATATAACTAATATGCTAGAAATTTTCCTAAATATGCTAGAACTATTTGAAAAATATTATCTTTTATACAACGTGTCCACATATCCGTATCCAAAATTTGGATCCTTAATCACCAAGTCCCCGTATCCTAAAATTTGGAAGTCCAACGAATCTGACTCGTAGACACATACCCGCAGCCAACACCCGCACCATGGTCCATGTAACAGACTTACATAATACATATGTTCAAAGCCTATAATCCTTAGATCAAAGAATATATCACTAATTTAGAGTATAATTATAATATTATCTATACAGTTTAATTATAATTATAAATAAAAATATTGAGTGAATTGAGTAGCTTTACCTGAGCTGCTCAGCTCAGGCTCATAAAGCTAAACAATCTTGACATGAGACTTGAGCCTCTACTTTGCAAGCCTTGAGCACAAGCAGTAAGCAAACTGCACCACCACAGTTCATTGACAATCCTAATAAAAGCATACGAGTAGCATATGCCTTGTGAGGAGATGCCTCCATACAAAAGATACAGCAAGGAAAACTTTAGGTAAAATATAACAATGTCATAGTGATAAACAATTTGAAATAGCAAAAACCAGGGCTTTGACCCAATGTGAAACAGTAAAAAAACCAGAATTAGTACCTTTACACTTTGTAGTTTATCACCAAGTTCCCGAACTTCTTCCTCCACATTCCTTTTCCTTCTCTGGCCATGTTGAGCTTGTTCTTGTACATTTGACGAATCTCCTTCAAGATCCCTAATCTGACCATCAAAAGAACTACAAAGACGACCAGTTCTGGCCCTTTTATTTGGAGGAAGAATTGTTTGGACTGAACCGCGAGAAAACCTAGGAAAGCATTAGTAATCAATCATGGCTTCTGCAACTAATAACTAGAAACAAGTATTCCACTAGTAAACAAAAAATAAAAAGTATATATCTATATATATACAAATTTTTAAATATATAATTATAAAAGGAGTCTATTATAAGTTGCATCTTATGCAAAAGTTGTGTAAGGTGACCTTCGTAGGACCAATTGCAAAATAGATTAATCCATAAAAGAGGTCTATGGGATCAAATGAATGTTTATCCCTATTTTGACTCTTGTATTGGGAATCACGATAGGTGTGCTAGACTGCTAGTAATTGTGTGGTTGAAAAACCAACAATTGGATTAGATACTCCCTCTTACGAATGTTATGCATGCCAAAAATCACAATGATCCAACAATCGATTTCTAAAAAATGTCGCTGTGAAAAAACTATGACTTTTTTGCTAATCAAAATATCACCATTTTTTCACGGACGCTTTTTTCAGAAACTGAACAACGCCACATACTGTATTTTTTGGTTTGCATAACATGCACAAGTAGGCTATCTAATCCAATAGTCGGTTTTTCAAAATCCTTCTTACAATTGATTCTACGCAAATCACCTTAAGCAACTTTGCGTAAGGTGCACCTTAAACAGACCCCAGTATATGTATATATTCTCCGGCTCACAGAGACTGCAACAGACAAGTCCATCATAACCAGAAGCAAGACAAGCATATTTGTGTTTATGAAACAAATGAAAAATAGAAACAATCACTACACAAAATGCTGGAGCTACACGCTAATAACCAAAATATCACTACCGAAGGCCTTAACGTTTGTAAACAAGGAAGGTGGAAGAAGGTGGTGTTACTTCTACCTTCTAAAAATGTACAATTGAGTCATTTTAATCTCTCCTTCGAGGTCATAAATTTATTTGTACTTCAATTATTTTGCTTTCTCAATGTACTTTTTAATCCTCAACCAAATGGACAGCCTTGTATAGATTCACATCAGCAATTTTCCAACCAAATTTTCACGTGACTTGAGCAAGTATTGAAGGGAATATTGAAAATATCTTGGGTTTTTCCAACGCAGCCTATTTCCCATTTGACTTTCATATTCAATGTATGAGTCATTTATCCTTTTGAATTATATGATAATATTGGGTTACTTGTAGGAGCAGCAACTCCGTGTCATTTATCCTTTCTTCTTGACAACATTCCTCATCACCATTCTCAATGCAAGCAACACAGTGTGGATGATTTATATGGCTCCATGTGTAAAACTTCCTATTTCATTGCATAAGAATAGCATCATAACATCTATTATCTCCACATAAAAACCCTTGTACCTGAATTAGTGTTTTACTAAAAGGACCATTCACTCTCCAATCATGCTTAATTTACGTTGACACCTCTTTTGGAATTTCATATATGATCATCCAAAAAGAATATAAAAAAAAAAAAAAAAACCCATAAATCTACAGGTGCTAACACTACTATGCTCGATATTGAAAATCTTCAAGAATCTACTCCACCCTATGCAA
The DNA here is from genome assembly GCA_017140935.1 of Hamamelis virginiana. Lineage (NCBI taxonomy): Eukaryota > Viridiplantae > Streptophyta > Magnoliopsida > Saxifragales > Hamamelidaceae > Hamamelis > Hamamelis virginiana. The sequence goes on from JAESVK010001044.1 coordinate 72,386, forward strand.
CTGTGACAGGATGAAGTACTAAATTATTACATTAAGTTAACAGATTTGTTTTCTCAATTGAAATTTTCAAGAATCTCTTGAATTCAAGTCAACTAATCGATTATGAGACCCTCCCCAATCAGCAGAATGCAGTACAAATACAGAGGACATCTGCACTCTTCCACTCTGCCACTCTGCCACTCTGTTACACTTCATTGATCTTATTACTATTCCAATAGTCAATAATATGCACAATTTTTTTTACTTACAAATTATGATGTTGCATTTATTCATTCTAAGTTTCTAACATGTCCCATGTAATAACAACCAGATAGAGTAAACCAGAACAGAGAGGGTGCATGGAAGAAAGAAATGGAACTGAATTCCCCGTCTTACATTTTATATCCATCTAAAGTGTAAACTTCCTTCAGATTGGAAATCCTTTGATCAAAAGCAACTGCTTTCCCAATATCATAATCCCTAACAAGCACTTGTCGCTCAGCATTACACTGCAAATGCAAGCGAAGTTACTAAGAGATTGAAGAACACCAATAGAATCTTGAGAAGAAACCAATAAGTCGAGGGAAAAAAAAAGGAGAAAAAACCCAATTTATAAGCAAAAATAAGCTAAATGAAACAAAAAGGAAAAACCAACAACAAAAAAGAAGGTAAAAATTAAAAAAAATAAAAACAAAACAAAACTTCTGCAAAAACTGTAAAATTACCATATCCACTAAGACATTTAACACAGTAGGATTGTCAGAATGCACGACAGAAAGAGTAGTAGGGTGCTGTGTCTGGGGAAGCATGTGATGCGGAATATTCAACCTACAGCAAAAAGCAGAAGCAACATCAAGAGGGAAATTACTCAATTGAAGATAATCGAAGAACACACCTAATGAAATTGTATTGATAAAAATAAAATATTCAACCATTTACCTTGGTCTTGAAAAGTCATAAATGATTATCTGAAGGTGGTTGTAGTTCGCTTCCCTAGCACACCCTCTCAAAAGAAGAGAATCTTTATGATCCGTCACAATGAAAGCATTAAGCAACTTCCCGATGGCACTTTCAGCAGCTCGTGCCCATGCATCACCATTGACCAAAGTCTCCATTACAAAATTTGAAAACATAAGTGCCTTATAAAGTAGTAAAGGTATCTTTACACTTGTACATAGCAATAAAAAGGTTACTCTTGCGTATACCTAAAACATAAAAGTCCAGCACACTATAATCACAACTTGTCTCCCCAAAATAACTTCAAAAATATGCCTACGAATAATTGACTTCACAATGTCCATAAAGGTGGCATTGGATGAAGCATTTGAAAATTCCCAAGGACTTTGAAATGGAGGAAATGTAAATCTCTTCATTTTAAATCTCACCGTTTGGATGACCATATTAAGCTTCAATGAACTTATGACGATGTGGACGTGGTTGTTTCAGCAATTTTGGCAATTGTGGTTGTAGTGGATGATGTTGGTGGAGGTGGTAGCAATAGTGGTGT